>CM060968.1:58088106-58263106 GCA_030765045.1 Tenodera sinensis
AGGAGGAGACATACGTGCATACTCCAGGCACGTACTCGGATGCCCGTAACCATGGGAGGCTTTTATTATTGCGTCATGAATTTGTTGTTTGTTTCTTATCCGTGCGTTGATGTCTCCGAGCGGGATTTACGAGGTAGCAAGTCAACTGTGTAACCCACACCGCCATTAAACTCAACAAAATGTTAACATCTTTACAGTGACCCTGCAGTGTGATGAATGACGTGGGAAACAGTTTTTGTCCTGGACGTTTTCCTTCCCGCCTCTGCCTTCTGCTATTCAGGTAATTACAAAATGGAGGTTTTGTGCACAAAAGCTAATCTTTTCTAATAGTGTTTGTCGATCAATTGTGTCCAGATATTGCTATTTACAATAAGTTATTAGTTTCTCTACCTTATACCTAAGGCAGAGGAAGTAATAAATTAGATTTTGAAAACAAATATTCTAATTTTGCACTAAATACGAGTTTTTGGGCTCCTTGAGCAACTTGTTAAGTTGCAAATCCAGAGGTCCCGGGTTCGATTCCTGACTAGAGCATAGGAGTTTTTCTTTAGCTGGGATCCAGTCTAGAATCTGGAAGTGTGAGTGTAAAGGTTTATAAAGAAAACCCAACGTAAACAAACCCAAAGTCACACAAGTAGTAAAACGAGTGAACATCATTGTGTATGAGCAATTGTTCCAAAGGAAAATCCGCAGATGTGACCTAAGATATTAAAGTGGCATATAGTAAATGTAGCAAACATATTTTGGGGGATTGGAATACTTTCTGTGCTTACTATATGGTAATAAATAAAAAATAAAATATCACTATCCTTGTATCTACTATCTTAACCAGGGCGTTTTTCTCAGATTTTATTTCTATTATAACTTTATTAGGTACATTTTGCATGCTTTTGTATACAATAATGATTTATTTTTTTGCAGATGTAAGCTAATTTTATAACATAGATAACTACAAGATAATATAACAAAAACAGAACAGAGGAAACAACTCTTTTTTTTTGCGTTAATTCTCCTTTGCTGGTGTATTTTGGTTTTCTGGATATTCTCGTAGTTCTCCATATCCTCTTATTTTTTGAACTTGTAATCTAGTCTATCTCTTGGGGTCAATTTTATCAGTTTTTCCTCTCAATTCTTCTTTAATTCTAAGTATTCTTTAATTGCTTGTGTCGACATCAAATCCGCCATTGACTCTTCGTTTTTCCTAACAATGTTCCAAATACCCTTTCCCTCCAATTCCATTCTTTCCTTCTGATGACGTAGTATGCACTCAGAATAGTTCATGGAAAAGTGGACATATTAAAGGTAAACTAACTTTGGGCGGGTGCTACCTACTGCCAGGGTCGTGGAAGTATCACCAGTGTACTGGAATTGCGTACAAGTGGTGTAGATCGACACAGAAAGCCAGTATTCTACACACTACGCCACCCACGGCGACGTAATGGAGGGACAACTGTGTTATTAGCGTTGTAGCATAAACTTCTTTTAATGTCGACGTATCTGTGAACAGTTTTGATCTATTTTGCGAAAATTGGTAATCTTTCTTGTCTTTTTAGCCAACCTGCTACAGGAACTAAAACAAATCTTTTATTTTTTTGTTTAAGTGGAGGGGGTAATGTAAACACGGCACCGAGGGCGATGACTCAGGAGTGAGCGTATCGTGGTGGAACAGTTTTGCAAAATTGGTGCACGTGTTGTGTGTTCACTGAAGCTGAAAGTTAGGGCGGGGGAGGGGGGGGGGGGCGAACACCTCCCGGAACTAGCCACCGGAACAGCCACACGGCCACCAATCAAAACAGAACAAACAAACAAACAAGGTTCCAATACTCTTCAGGTCACGGTCCTTGCTTCACATAACTATTCCAAAATATGTGCAAATATGTACGTATTATATTGTGATAGAAGCATGTGTGTATGTGTACACATAACGTATAAAGAATTAACTGAAATAAACATCATGAAGTCAAAGACTATCAGGTTCTAATTATTGAGACGTGTTGTGTTTACATGACTATCTATCCACCACGTTTAATACTTCCTCTACTAAGTGGGGAAATTCCACCCAAAAATTGTACGTTGAGGTTTGACTGTAAATACCTATATGCTTTGAAGAACTAATCACGAAGATTTTAAACCAACCAACCAACCCCGCGACAGAACAGCCCTTCCCCTGCATCTCCTACCTCTGCCCACTACAGGCGTCATGACTGGGGTGCAGTACTGGAGGTGGAACGTGATCAACGCTCTAGTCGCTCCCGGCCGGAGGGGCCCTCCTAAATTGGACTCTCAGGGACCTAACAAAGCCGAATGCACCCCTGACCAAGTCTCCTAATGAGAGAAAATCCCCACCTGGAATCGAACCGGTTCTCCTGCTTCCCAAGCAGCAGTATTACCACCGCACTAGAACATGACCTTTCAAGAAAATCCCCCCTAAAGTACACTTTACATAGAACATTTTTAAAAATTTAGTTTATGAATAATGAGATTTTGATTAAATTGCCATATTTATAAGATATACCTGTGGAGAATGAAACGTATATCTTGAATTTTTTGAGAATATCCTGTCAAGTCCTCTATTTTTTGAGGTATTACATGTTCGGTAGGCGAATTTGGACTGGTGTCTCAGTTACCTCAACTGCCATTCCACTATTTGTTTTTCATTCCGTTTGCTTCTTATGATTCAGTAACGTTTCTAACTGGTGTATTTTGACGGTACCGGAAAGATGGTGCGGATGCTTGCTCCTGTGGACCTAGAGGTAGACGGGTTGTCCATCGTGTTACTGGACAGCTCTAGTTCCAGTGAACTGTTAGGAACCTTCGCTCGTTCTGTGTAGCGTGTCTGTTGACTCTCTGTGGTTCATTTACTTCACCCCTTTTTCCTGGGGTTCTAACCGCTATGCTTAGGTCATAGTGAACGAGTTATACCCTCTTGTACGATAGTAGCTATTCTTACAAACTTTTATTCCTCTACCTACTTTATGTCAATAGATATTTCCATAATTTACCCTATTGATAATTTCCTTGTAGGTGCAAGGGGCATATGGGAATACAGTAAGCTTTGAGCTATAGTCAAATCTTTTAAAGTTGGTAGCTATATGATGACTTGAAATTCCGTTCACTTTGAGGGATTTTCTTCAAAATCTTCGTGTCTCACCCTTGAAAGATGTACCAACCTTGGTTTCCGAACTGACTTTCGTTTTTATTATGCTGTTCATACATACACACACATACACGTGGATCTTTTTGCAAACATGCTTATTTGTTATTCAGGGGGCCTAAAACCCATATTTCCAGTGATATCTTGACATTGAATTTTTGTGTCGAATATAATACATACTTCCTCTAATTTTATGTATGTAGACGAGAAGGCAAAGATGAGTGAACCAAGATACTTACATAACTTTCCATAGCAACACGCCAAGTGAGGATGCAAATAAAACTCTTATTATAATACTTGTTCCACACAAATTGATGATCGAGAGTCGAGTTTCAGTCCTTGAAAACATGTCCAATGACAAAAGATGGCAATGAACTCCAGCTGCCATATAGACCGACTCTCTGAAGACGACATCATCAAGTTAACAACTGATCCTTATTAAAGGACCTCGTTTCTCCGACATAATCCACCTGCTGCTGCCTGCCTGCCTCCCAATTTTTTTCCAGCGTTCCTATAGAAATACTTTTGACAAACATCTTTGTTAAGTCGAGGAAGATGCCATTTGTATGTAAATTTTATTATAGGAAAAGTTCATGTCTTACTAGCGCGTTGAAGTCTCCATGCCTTGGGAAATAAATTCCCCGAAGAATAGACCGTTAAGCGGGCAGATATATTGGAACTGTTGTGTCGCGGTGAGGATGTTGAAAACTCAGCAGGGTGCCACGCAGCTTCTGGTATGCCTCAGGCACTACTCGTCTCAGATGCCGCAAACTTACTTGTGGTTTGCTGCTGTTTTAGGGGTACATGCCATCGATGTGATTTATTGCAAATACCTTCGGTTAGGGGGCCAAGGAACTGGAAGAATGCTGGTAATTGTGGCAGACGTTAAACAGTTCTGGCATCCGCAATTACAATATCCTATTAGCTCATACTGAGCAATGAACACAGTTTCTTCATTTCCCTCACACTTACATTAAGTAACTAACTCAGCCCAAAATTTCTGTATTTTCCCTAAAAAACACATTTTGAAGCCCTTAGAACAATAAAATAGTTTTCAGAAAAAAATATTCGCTTTTGTACGAGAGAATAAATTTACCTCAATGTTGGAGTAGTTACGTATTTTAATTTATCTTTTCTACTACCACTGATTTCTACTTTCTCTGCTGTTGATAATATTACATTCCATTAAAATTCTGATATTGAGATTTCACTTGAAATAGGCGTTATAACACTGCTTAAATAAAAAATAACTATTTTAGAAAAAGAAAAGTTTGCGTGTGTGTATGTCTTTTTGTAAACAGAATAACCCAAAAATGAAAAATCGATTAAATGCAAACTTGGTATTTAGCTCAGTGAATTTCGAAGATAACACACGAAGATTTTCAAGATAATTTTCTCACCCCTAACTACCCTTTACATGTGAACACTTTCCGAAACTTGACTAATGATTTTGATTAAAATACTGCATGTTTAAGATATTTACAAGACAAATAAGATCGATACCTTGAATTTTCTGTGAACTCCACAGTCGGGATAAATTTCATATAATTTTGTATGATGGATCAACCATGAAAAATATAGACATTTTCAAAATGTACACTTTATTTAAATAAAATATTTTTTGGGATGGATTATTTCTGAGGCATTGTTGTTTCCGTCAATTTTCAAATATTTTTATAATTTTAAAGTGCCACTTCTATTTAGTTACTTCTCGTGATGTTATGGAAGGTCTATAGCGTTTCATGGTCAGTATACAACGATTCCCTTTTTAAATATCTGACAATCGATTCGTCTGCTTCTATTCCGATTCTAACTACAACAAAATGTGTAATGAAATTATTTCTGCGAAACTTTATTTCGTTTAACATAAAGTATGACCCATGAGCAGGAAACGGAGGGAAGATTCAACCCTACTCAAGAGCTATTCGACTCTTAAAATTTTCTCAACCAAAATAAAAAAATTACTTCTTGCATGTTAACATACTCCAGGGTGCAGGCACTGCTGTATCCTGTGAGGCAATTCTCAAGGGGCAGTAAGCTTTCTTCTTAAACACACACCTATCACAATTAAAACACGCCACCCTAAACAAGCTTTCCTAAGATTTCCTATCTGCGGTTAAACCCTATTGAAGGTGGGTAGGCAGCAAAATTATTCACGCTGAACTTCAGCCTGCCAATAACTACCAGGCAGGACCCAGAAGAAATATCCAACGAACTAGCATATGCGCCATCTATCCGATATTAAAGTACACTGCAGAGCCCTTAAGCCTGTCCATGAAAGAGGAAGTGAAATGAGAAAAAAGAAATTCATAGTAGGACAGAAAACACCCCAGTATTCGCCTAGCTAAGCAGAGAAAATCACGAAAAGCCATGGTCACATTGACCGGCCTTAGAAATTGAACCCAGGATCTCCCGAATGCGAGTGTCGCACGTTTCCGGGTAGCTATCTCGCTGGGCAAACATTTGTAAAAATGGTCTGCACAAGCTATATGAAAAACAATGAAGCTTACAGAAAGTCGCTGAACGAACACAGCAGAGTTTTATATGAATGTTTTGTAGAACCCTTATAAAATGTTCATGGACAGAGAAGGCCATGTGATGATACCTATAGCCTGCACCAGTTAAATTCCGATGATAAACATCTTCGCCGTTCAGCAGATGTGGACCCGTATTAAGAAATCCGGCGGTGGCGATCGGCGGTTGTCCATCTCCAGGACAACAGGTTGGAGCGGCGAGCCGCTTGACAATAGAATACATGCAAAACGGGACGCCGACGGTGAGGGCTAGAAGGCAACAAGTAACTGTGCAGCAGGTGTGTCATTCTTGCGGTCCTCACATTATAATAAGCTGGTCAGGAACAGAAGAAGATCGGCCGACCAACTTGTAACAAGAAATGCTACTGGTTCTTTTGTCTCCCCATCACTTGTACCGTACCTACTCTCGAAGGTCTGCCTTTATTTGCATTTCTCGCATATAAGGCAGGCAGCCGCCGCTCGGAATGCTAGCCCTTATTTGGGTTAGGCTACCCGAAATGCTACCACGTTACCGTGGTAACAGCATAGGCTAGGCGTGTAACCACGGCAACAAAGTTTAATTCCTCCTTTGGTTGTTAGGGAACGGTATGTAGGTATAAAATATTTGAGCGCCTCGGGTATTTTCCAAAAGAATGCCAAACTGTGCATGCTCGAGTCGATAGGCATTTGTTATGTTTTGCTGCATGAATTTTAAGGTATAAAGGATACCAGATTTTATAGTGCAACTGAATTATAGTCGGGGAAAACAGCTATCATCTTCTTTGCTATATAGCTGTGTATGAACCTTGCATAACGGTTCGGTTCCCTTTGGATCGCCAGTGTGAGCTTCAGTTTTTTGGTAGTTTTCCCTGATTAGTACGTACAAACTGGGGTGGACTATACTGCCGCGAATTTTCCTGTACCTCACTTTCTGTCATTTTATTTCCTTTATGGTCCAGTGGACAACGGCCGAGGCGTATGACGCTGGAGCTTGCTTTGTGGCCTTCGGTATGGAACTGTGGGGAGAGGTCACGATATATCTGGAACGTTAGGAACCCCACCTGTATTCTTTACCTCACCCCTTTCCCCTGGGCATTTCTATAAGGTATTGACATCGATTTTTTATGGACGGTCTTTAACTGCTAGAGCGTCCGGTGGGAAATACCACTTAATTTTGCTCTGAGGTCTCTATATCGGGCTTGAAGTTCTTTTACATGCTGTAGATCTATGACATGGAATCACCGGCTTTACTTTCCTTCCAAAGGAAGTTATGGTAAGGATTTTTATGTCCCAACATATCCATCGCCGCTAGACTACCAAGGGCGACATTCCTAACCATTATATACTTGTAATTCGTTTACAGTGGAAGTATTGATTTACATACAATTTTAATAGATATATTCCACACGAAGTTCTTGTTTTGAATTCCCCTGAATCCCAACAAATCTCATACAAGAAGGTGCATACGTGCATGTGAACAGCAGCTCTCAAAAGTTGGATGAATATCAGTTATCTTTCAAGAATGCGACACGAAGGTTTGCAAGAAAATCTCCCATCACCAAACTATGTACACTTTAGGTAGAAAATGTTTTGTTATTTTTAGTTTCTTGGAAAAAATGGCTGTAGGTAATAATCCATTTACTAAATATCAATGGTTACGAGTACAAATGATTTCTTATAATCAAAATTGATCTCCTGATTGTCATAATTGCTGTTTGCATAACAGGTCATTATCTACCCCAAAGTATTATTTTTTTTTTTGGGCATCCTAGCTATTGGATGTGTCAGCAGTTATTGTAGCTTGCTACACGTTGGCCACCGTCAGGACACACAGCGTGCTCTTGTGACGAGCAAGTGCAACTTACTTTTTGATTTGCCCTCGTATATGACGGAAAAGCGAAAGGAGGTGTTTTTCATGACAGACCATAGCGCAAACCTTCATACCACACAGCAGCTGTTCGAAGTAGGAAGTTTATAAATGTCTTAACCACTTCAGCTACTGTCCTGGATGTTCATTTCTAATAGTATACCTTGTTACTAAAAGTTTGCAGTATTTATTTTAGATATCGAAGCATAGCTATAGACGAAACTGATGAAACTTACTGGAATACTCCAGTGTAACATTTTTCCCCCATTATGGCGCGGTCTCGTTTATTTGATGATATTACATCTGTTAGGTTGCATGAGTACCGCAACTGTTCGTAAAATATAACAATGATAACGCTACGGCCATAGTTGGTGTTATTGCCTCCGTTATGTAATTAATTAATTAAACTGTGTACGCCATTGTATTGTTCGTCCGTGCGTGGTTTTATCTTGAATTGTTTTAGAGCAATATATGCAGTTATAGTTACTGTTGTTATTTTTGTGTTCGCTATACATTAGTGTATTAAATATATTACAATATTTAGCGTTCGGAAGTGATTTTATCCAAAAGTGTTATTGCAGAACAAGATTTACCGAAGGTGACTATGTTCATCACGTGTTGTGTGGTAACGATGTTGAAGTATTATTAACGTGTGAAAACATACTTTAACCCTGTAATATTTGAGGTTACAAATAATGTTTTTTTATGTAGGTTGGCAGTAATGCTTTTTGTAGTAATGTCCACTGCAGTTAAGTGTAATGTCGGCCATATTTAATTCTTGGAAACTGTGGATAAGCTGTACCCCCTATAAAAACAACAAGTCCCGCGGTGTACAAATGTGTTCGTAAACAAATGAAGGACATGGTTAGCGAGTTGTAAATGTGGGGCAGTGACGACCTTGACGATAGACAGATCTACTTGGTCCATCTTTTCTCATGATTATTAAAAGTACCTTTGTAACGCTCCAAGTGTCAGGTCTGTGAGAACTGGACACCTCCGCTACCTAGCGCTTAGGTAACAGGAAGACCAGACAACAATCACCTCTTTACAAAATACCTCACTCAATACTTCCACAAACACTTTACAATTTTACTTTTAAAGATTATAAATATTATGTACCTAGTTCGTTGTTGTTCACCAATCTTAAAAACATGTTATGTGTTACACTCACACGACAATCTCTCTGTCTCTTATTCTCATAGAGCTTCTAGAAATTATTATTATTTATTTATTTTTTTTTTTCGTTCACCTGATTACCCTCCCCTTATGTAGAACTTACAACCCAGTGCCTAGAGTCAGACACCTGTCAGGGAGCAGAGGAACCTATGGACCGGACAGAGTGAAGATCCCGAAACGGGTAGTCTGCCCAGCACCAGGTACAAGAGTGAGGAAGAGGATGATACGAAATGCAGGTGAAATGGATGATTGGAAAGGTGATGATGGAGCAGTTGGTTGAATCAGTAGCGGGGGAAACCGGAGAACCCGGAGAAAACTCGCCCAGGCGCCGGTTCGTCCACCATAAATACCTTATACGAGTCTCTGGGATCAAACCCGGACCGCTCGGCCTCGGCAAATTATCTTTTCTTGTAAAGTAAACCATTCCTTATTATTTGTCAGAATTTTGCAACGCCTTTAGACTGTTCTCAAATGGGAGTTCGTTATTCATTTTTTTATCTCTGGTCATGTAAAGAAAACGAAATTTCAGTCATATAGGGACCACTCTTAAAACATTTGACTGTCGCTCAAAGCCTAATGTTTTTCCTATATTCCCCTTACACTTACAAGAAAATTAGTAATAAGATATTTCTACAAATGTTTATCTCGATTAATATGAAATGCACAAAGGACTGACAATAGTGTGCACAAGAGTAGAGAAAGTCGTGTGACAGTAGCACATCTTATTTTTGATTCACGTGTTGGACACACACACACGCACACACACACACACACACACACACACACACACACACACACACACACACACACACGCCAGAACTTCATCTAAAGCCTGTCGTTTTTGCCTAAGATGCCTCAAAAGTACATTCGGATGAAATCTAATGCAATACTTAAGCATTTGGATAGCACACCTAAGTAACTAAGGAAGATTCTCACGAGCCCAGTTCCCAGACCATACAGCACGATACCCTTAAGAGCCTGCAGCGCCTGTTTCCCAAGAGCGGAGCCCTGGGGTCATCCGGCAAGGTCTCGCCAGCAGGTGCCTCCTCCTCCTCCATAATGCACCGCGCGAGAAAAGAAGAAGAATGGTAATGAATTTATTATTACACCGGGCAGAGGGAAAGGGAAAATATAGCGGTCGGGCTATGGAATAAGTAATGTCCGCGTTCTTTCACAGGAATAATTACTGACACGCCATAACTGTTTGTTATTGATACATTTTTTTTATTTTAATGTGAATAATGAATTACACTGACATCAAATGTAGCATTTTAAATTTCTATTTTAATTCTGCATTTTCTTATCTCATAAGAGAAGTACGAAACGATTTCGTAAGATCATTTATTTAGATTAATATTTACAGATTCAATGTGCCTCTTCGCAATTGCAGTTGAAATTGGACGTGGTTTTAAGTCATAATTATCTAGCTAAACAAGGTGGTCTAAAATAAATCAGATGATTTCTTAACCAGCGTGTTTGTTAATTGCTAGTATAATATTGGCCGGTGTGCCAAAAGTTCGTCCTTCTTTTAAGCATACTACCCACGACCTTGAAATCAGTCCAATGCCTGGTTTAGCAGTGAAGAGGAACAAAACTAAATGCAGTGTTAAAAGGGATCATTGGAAAATTCTTGGATCAAATTATGTAATCCAGCATTTTCCTAGCCACCAAGAAAAACTGAGGAAAAAGAAATGTGTTTAGGTTGGTCGGTAGGTTGGTCCTACGTTGCCCCGGCGCAACTTCGCTCAGTTTTTGAAAATGTTTTAAGCCTCCTTATCTATCTTTTTGAGATAGAAGTCATTAAAAAATCGCCACGAAGAAACTAAAGAGCCATAAATATCACCTTATATACATATTCAAGGAAACAGGATTCAAATTAGGTGAACACGAACTTCCCCTAACTTCTGGTTCCTAACCTCAAAGTACTTATTTTTTAAGAGGTTGAATCAGAAACTGAAAAATTCAATACCATAGCCGGAATTTCAACCACTGATCTTCCGCTTATCGAGCGGCTGCTCTAACCACTAAGCTACCATGGCCAACTTGCCAGCACGACATCAAATTCCCCAGCTGATTCGTACCTTCAGGGTTATACCACAAGGGAATCTCAAATGAAGGGCGGCTTACCCGAATACGGTGAACTTGCTGAGTCTGCAATCCCATGCTCCTAACCTACTCCACAATTTTCTTCGCATCGTTTTTGGCCACCTGGGCGAGTAGATGCGTGTGATACATTTGTTGCGTTTTGGATGCAGACCGGATGTAACACAACATGCGATCTACCAAGTCATTTAGTAGGGATATGAGCACGCAACATTATCTGCTGATTGTGGGTTCGTCGCTGGGAGGGTAGAACAAACCATTAAGGAACTTCATTCACACACTACTTATCTATCTACTCACTTTCCTTCATTTTTTTACACCACGTGTTTGATACTGCAACAGAAGTTGGGATTGTTCCAAACTAGAATAAGTGTTCCTATAAACATATGTCCGGAAATAAATACCTGGTGAAGTATGAGTCATTTTCTTTGTGTTGAGAATTTACACCAGACAATGGACTTCATCCAACAAGGGCAGTCTGAAAACACATTACTGTCACACACGTTTAACCAACAATAATTGTTAGGTAAACATCCATAAACACCTAACAGGAGCTGTGATGATTTCTGTCCTCCGGTAACATCTGCACGTTATATCGACACTACTACAGGAGATGCTTCATGCATTATTACACATGCTTCAACTCCACTTTTCTCTTTCGACCATACCTTACTGTTCTCGGATTTGGTCACATGCGTTCGTCACACGAAATTACTGTATGGGAGTGAAGCATGGATTATGACAGAGCAAAAAAAGAGGCTCGAAGTAAACGAAATTAAGTTCTGTAAGAGTAGTGGCAGGATATACGAGTATAGACCACTAAAGAAATGAAGATATAAGAAAAGAATTATTTATTTATATATATATACAATCTGAATGAAAAAAATTAAAGAATATAAAACCAAGTAGGTAAGGCATATTAAAAGAATAAACAGAAAGCGATAACCTTTCCATTTTAATAATTGCAAACCAACAGAGAAAAAAATGTTGGAAGGGCAAATAAAAGGTGGCAAGAACAAGATACGTACCGATAGCTACAGATATAAATGTCTAATGCATGAGGGAATGAGGTTTACGCAGTCTGACCAAACCCGTGTGATACAGCCGGCCAAACCATCGATGATGGCTTTGTGTGCAACAGATTCGAGAATGCAAACAAACCCGTGTGATACAGTCGGCCAAACCATCGCTGATGGCTTTGTGTGTAACAGATTCGAGAATGCAAACAAACCCGTGTGATACAGTCGGCCAAACTATCGATGATGGCTTTGTGTGCAACAGATTCGAGAATGCAAACAAACCCGTGTGTTACAGTCGGTCAAACCATCGATGATGGCTTTGTGTGCAACAGATTGGAGAATGCAAACAAACCCGTGTGATACAGCCGGCCAAACCATCGATGATGGCCTTGTGTGCAGCAGATTCGAGAATGCAAACAAACCCGTGTGATACAGCCGGCCAAACCATCGATGATGGCCTTGTGTGCAGCAGATTCGAGAATGCAAACAAACCCGTGTGATACAGCCGGCCAAACCATCGATGATGGCCTTGTGTGCAGCAGATTCGAGAATGCAAACAAACCCGTGTGATACAGCCGGCCAAACCATCGATGATGGCCTTGTGTGCAGCAGATTCGAGAATGCAAACAAACCCGTGTGATACAGCCGGCCAAACCATCGATGATGGCCTTGTGTGCAGCAGATTCGAGAATGCAAACAAACCCGTGTGATACAGCCGGCCAAACCATCGATGATGGCTTTGTGTGCAACAGATTGGAGAATGCAAACAAACCCGTGTGATACAGCCGGCCAAACCATCGATGATGGCCTTGTGTGCAGCAGATTTGAGAATGCAAACAAACCCGTGTGATACAGCCGGCCAAACCATCGATGATGGCCTTGTGTGCAGCAGATTCGAGAATGCAAACAAACCCGTGTGATACAGCCGGCCAAACCATCGATGATGGCCTTGTGTGCAGCAGATTCGAGAATGCAAACAAACCCGTGTGATACAGCCGGCCAAACCATCGATGATGGCCTTGTGTGCAGCAGATTCGAGAATGCAAACAAACCCGTGTGATACAGCCGGCCAAACCATCGATGATGGCCTTGTGTGCAGCAGATTCGAGAATGCAAACAAACCCGTGTGATACAGTCGGCCAAACCATCGATGATGGCTTTGTGTGTAATAGATTCGAGAATGCAAACAAACCCAGAAATGGAACCTCGTCAATTCATTATAATGGCGTTATCATGAATTTTGTAAAACCCCTATGCTGTCCAAATGAGAGGATCCCGCGCCAAGCCCTAGTTTCAGCAATACTCGAAATAATCTACAGTTTTGTATAGTAAGATTTGGTCTATTTCTTACGGCTTACCAGTTATGCAAACGTCAGGATATATAGACTACAGGCAGAAAATCCAAAATATACATTTCATTTACCATAAAAATACTTTAAACATGTGGCATTTTAATCAAACTCGTTGGAGCCATTTTTGAGAAAATTAAAATTTTCGAAAAATTGTCCATGTAAAGGGTAGGGTAAGGCGGAGGAATTTTCTTAAAAATCTTTGTGTTGCATCCTTGAAAAATATTAAACTTAAATAGCAATTTTGGTTTTTAACCGATTTTTCATTTTTGAGTTACACTGTTCAAAGACACATACACATACACTAACACACAAACGCGCGCGCACGTGGACCTTTTTCTAAATTGCTGTTTTTTTTTAAATCAGGAGGCCTTAGAACATATATACCAAGGAAATCTCGACATAGAAATTTTTGGGTGGAATACAATACTTCCCCTACCTACTATACGTAGTGGAGAAAGTAAAAATTCAGCTAATTATGTTAAATAGTATTGTAGATAATGGGTCATGAATTAATATTGGCAGGATAGGCCATTTGGACTCCCTGTTAAGTGTTAAGGATGTAGCTATGTGGTTGTACTGAGAGTAAGTAAATATGAGTCGAGCTGGGTAAAACAGAGCAGGATGCTGGCACTTGACCTCTGGGCCGGCCGCGCACTACCGAACCCCCAGATCATGAAATCGTGAATGTCAGTCAGTACTTGCAGAGCGCTAAGTCTTTATAACACACCGGCCAGCCGGCCAGTATTGCTTTAAAACGTAATAAATTTCCTCATCCCCACTTTTAATTAAGGAGTATTGGCGCTAGTATCGTGACTTGGTCCTCGCTTCGTATCCCTTTGTTCCCTCTAATTACCTACATGGCTACTTTCGAAACTGGACCACTTCTTTGCCAGGTTGTAATCAGCGAGAGATGTTTCGGTACTGGGAATTAAACTGTCTTCAGAGCTTGACGGTAATGTGTTGAACTAGCTCCCGTACACTCCTTCTGTTCGTCCATCAACATCAACCATGTGATCTTTAGCTTCTGAAGGCTACATTACAAAAAATCTCACATGACTTTCTCTACTCTTGCACTAAGTATTCTTAAAATCTCCTATTCCCCTATCTTCTTCAAGTTAATAGACAAAAACATTTGTAGAAATTATCTTATTGGTAATTTTCTTGTAGATGCAAGGGGACTATGGGAATGCAGAAGGCCTTGAGCAATAGTCAAATGCCTGAAAGCTTTGAAACTTCTTTCTCTTCGCACAGCTATGTGGTAAAAAGTGAATAACGATATTCCATTTTTCAAAAAAAGCAGAAGTATTGCAAAATTCTGAAAGTAACAAGGAATATCTCCGAAATGGTTCACTTCACAAAGATCTTCTTCTTTCGCTGATTACCCTCCCCTTATGGAGGACTTACACCCCCTAGGACTTACAAGACAGTGCCTAGGATCAGGAGCACAGGAACCTATGGACCGGACAGATTGAAGACCTGGAAGCAGGTGGTCAGCCCCTGGTCAACCAAGTGAGGAAGAGGATGATATGAAATGCAGGCGAAATGGATGATTCGGAGGGTAATAATCGAGCAATAGGTGGAATGAATGGTGGGGGAAATCGGATAACCCGGAGAAAACCCGTCCGAAGCCGCTTCGTCCATCGCGAATACCACGTGCGGGTCCCGCCTACATGGTGGGCGAACGGTCTAACCACTCAGTCACGGCGCCGCCATTATACTTCCAAACTCAGGGAAGGATGGGGAATAATCTTGACTGGAGAAAAATTCCTACCCCCCCTGCCGGGAATCGAACCCGGGACCCCTTGCACGGCAGACAGGTGCTCTATCAACTGCGCTAATAGGCCAGCCTTCAGATCATTTGACGTAAATTGTGTGTTTTAGCAAGATCTACATTTTTTGTGTAGTAACATTTGGTATATGTCGCGGAAACTTTCCGGCCGCCATTAGGATCCACTCGCCTCATCTGTCCTACGGAGGGGGGGGCTGTCCCGTCAGGGGCATAGGCACAAAAGATCGCCTTTGGGTCGATATGCTGAGTGCCTTTCACAAGTTATTGAGTCAAACAACAACCCACCACAAGGAATCGAACTCAGGTCGTCTGTAATTGGACGCAACATGCTAAGTAGCAGGCCATAGAGGCGTCCCTCGAAAAAAGTTGTTCCATATAAATAATAATTTTACTTGTCACCTTTATTCCATACACATCCTGTATGTCAACTTGATTATCAATAAGCTAACAGAAAAACTCTCCACGCCGTGTGACATGACATTTGAAACACTCAGGTGTGTCAGGAAAGTTGAACATGAGCGTTACCATGGAAACCTTCCTCGCCCGACCAACTACTGCAATAAACCAGCCTAAACTACCGTCCTTTTTTGCTTGTTGCCAAAAGTTGAAGCGGTTCGGTTTTTGTGATGTCTTCTGCCCTTCAGCAACAGGTTGTATGACAAAACTCGGCGAGGCACATCCCAAGGAAGTAGGCTCAGACAACAAAGACTGACATTTGACTGCATTCGATATTTATTCGGGAAGCTTGGGTTTCAACTCGAGGTCCTTGCATGTAAATATCAAGAGTATAATGGTGGCAGCACTGTCACATGTCACGCGGTTTGCGGTTTCCCAGTACAATATCACCGGCCGCCCCAGTATTTATTTCCTTTATAACATGGCCTCCTGTTTGTCCGCCTCTACACTTGCTTACGTCATAACTGTTACACTCGCATACAATTTTTGTGTACATGTTCTTTTTAACTATTTGACGCGCTTTCAAAAACTTAGAACATTAGAAATTACGAAGCAGTGAATAACATATGCTTCAATGAGACAGGGGCTCATAGCGCTGAAAGTTACCAGCACTTTTCTTGGAAGAAAAATTAAAAAGACGATATATTACAATCACATGACTTCCTCTGCTCACTCTTCTTCACACTATTCTTATCAGAGGCGAGCATGTTACCGCTACACCACGGAGGACGATGAACATTGTCACACCCCAATCTGCCACTTACATGGAAATCATTCCCTAGTTGAAGATTTCCAGCAAAACGATTTTAATTAAAATATTCCATCTTTAACTTATTTTATCACAAATAAAATGTATAATTTCGATTTTCTGCGAATAGTTTGCAAACATGTCTTTATTCTAGATGACTTTTGTATTGTAGTTGGTGAACCATAAGGGAAACAATATTTTACTACACCTTCCTGATACATGCTGATATTCCCCCAAAACACATTTTATGTCAAAAGTTTTGTGGCTTTTTCTTTTCTTTGTTATTGGATTGAATTTTCCGTACACTATACTTTTCTGAACTGCAAATCCGTATTATCGTGTTCTTTTTCTCCTTCTTTCTTTCCTTCTTTACCTCCTTCCTACCACATTCACTTCCTCCCTTCCTGCCCCCTTCCTGCGTTTCTCCACTGGTTCGTCGTCTTCTTTCTTTCTATCCTTCGCCCTTTCTTTCTTTTTTTCTTTCTTTCATTTTTTATTTCCTTTCTTCTTTCCTTCCTTCTTTCCTTTCTTCTTTCTTTTCTCCTTTACTTCCTCCCTCGCTTCGTGCCTCCCTCCCTCAGCTGCTTGCTCCTTTTTACTTTCTCTACTACATATAGTAAAGTAGAGGAAGTATTGTATTCCACCCAACAATTCGATGTCCAGATTTCACCGCAAATTATGCTTTGATGCTTCCTGAAACCAAAGGAAGCATTTTTAGAAAAAGGCCCTTGTGTTTAGGCCTGTCTGTGTGTCCGTCAGCTTTTGGACAGCATAACTCAAAAACGAAAACTCGGTTAAAAACCTAAGTTGGTATTTTAGTTTAGTGTCTTTCAAAGGATGCGATACGAAGATTTTGAAGAAAATCCTCCACCCTAAACTACCATTTACATGGCAAATTTTTAAGAAGTTTTGATTTTCTTGAAAATGGCTCAGCAATTTTGATTAAAATGACATATAACTGAGATATTTTTTAGGACAAATGAACTGTATATCTTGAATTTTCTGGCTATAGCTCTGTAGTTCTGTTTAGTCTGGATAAGTCTTGCATAACTGGGAAACCGTTAGAGATAGACCAAATAATAATATACAAAAAATGTAGATCTTGCTAAAATACACAATTTATGTCTGAATAAATTTTCTTGCAGGGTGAACCATTTAGGAGGTATTCCTTGTTATGTGTGTGAGTTTCGGAAAACCTAAAAACTTTCGTAAAATGGAACATCGTTGTTCATTTTTTATATGTTAAGTGTGCAAAGAGAAGTATTCTCAAAGCTTTAAAAGATTTGACTATCGCTCAAAGCCTACTGTATTCCCATATTCCCCTTACACCTACAAGGAAATAAGCAATAAGATAAATTGTACAAATGCTTATCTCAACTAACGTGAAGAAGATATAGGAATAAGAGTTTGTAAGATTGGTTTGTACAAGAGTGCAACACATTAGATATTTACTTTCAAAATTCCGCCTGATGGTTTGCCATAGTAAGGTGACAATTTTGCTAATTGCAAACTATTTATTATGTTAAGTGTCTCACTCAGTTCTAAATGTCCGATAGTTTCTTTACTGTGTCAAGTGGCAGGTAATAACTTTACCATGTCAAATTATGTTTGTTTTCCGTCAACAAGTGAATTTGTCCAACATGGGAGCAGTTTAAGAGAAACCATCTAATGCGGTGGGATACGGCAGGCGGTCAAATTGGGCAACACCCTGCGAACAATCAGAGGCTAGCGTACCTACGTATAAACGTGATACACACCACAATAAAAACAGGTTAGGGAAGTGGCAATACACGTCTTGTTTTAATTACTTCTCAGTAAAGATATGTAACACTGACCTTGAGGCTATTAAATGTACTTCTCAGGTAAACGGATTACAGGGTTGTACAAAATCTTACATTTACTGGCCCTCAATGCTGCTTTCATCCAGGCAAAACACTAAAAACAACTTATTCTCGTAAACTTCTTGAAGGATGAAGTCAACGTGTGGACTCAAGCTAATGAAATACTGATTTCAGTGTACTTACACTTATGTATGAAATTTTTACACTTCAATGTACTCACATGACTTTTGTACTTTCTCCACTGGTAAGTAGGGGAAGTATTTTATTCCACCAAAAAATTCGATGATTTCGAGATTTCGCCGAAAATATATGTTTTGAGACCGTCCTGAATCCAAAGAAAGCATTTTTAGAAAAAGGTCCGTGTGTGTGAGTGTATGTGTGTCTGTGGACAGCATAACTCAAAAACAAAAAGTAGTTTAAAAACCAAAGTTGGTATTTAACTTTAATGTCTTTCAAGAATGCGACACGAAGATTTTGAACAAAATATCCCCACCCTAAACTACCCTTTGCATAAACATTTTTTGAAAATTTTGATTTTCTTGAAAGCGGCTCTAACGATTTTGATTAAAATGTCATATGTTTAACATATTTGTATGACAAATGAAATGTATATATTGAATTTTCTGGCTATAGCTTATGTGGGCCTATTTACTCTGGATGACTTTTGAATAACTCGTAAATCGAGATACACAAAATCTTACTATTTAAAAAATGTAGATCTCACTAAAACACACAATTTATATCCGAATAAATTTTTTTGTAGAGTGAACCATTTCGAAGATATTCCAAGTTATTTGTGTCAGTTTCGGAAAATAAAACTTTCGTGAAATGGAACATCGTTGTTCATTTTTGTATATGTTAAGGTGCAAATGCTTTAAAACATTTGCCATCGCTCACAGCCTATCGTATTCTAATATTCCCCTTGCACCTACAAGGAGAGAAATTATAAGATAATTTGTACAAATGTTTATCTCAACTAACACGAAGAAGATATAGGAATAAGAGTTTGTAAGAATGGTTAGTACAAGAGTAGCGAAAGTCATGTGAGTGCAACACATCAGATTATTATTATTATTATTATTATTATTATTATTATTATTATTATTATTATTATTATTATTATTATTATTATTATTATTATTATTATTATTATTATTATTATTATTATTATTATTATTATTATTATTATTATTATTATTATTATTATTATTATTATTATTATTATTATTATTATTATTATTATTATTATTATTATTATTATTATTATTATTATTCAGGAGGGATCCGATGAACTCTTGACATCAAATTTTTGAGTGGAGTCCGCTACTTACTAGTAGAAAAAGTAAAAATTCCAACATGAAACACACACTCACACGAATTCCTATAGCCACAAATGGTTACAAACTAAATACTTTTTCTTGCATAACACTCGGTTTCTCTCCTCATATTTTGATATACATTTAAGAGAAATATTTGCCTCTGGTGTTGGGTTTGGCCATAATCCGGTTGAACGTCTAGCTGTAGGCGCCGATAGTGCACAAAAACACAACCACCAAATTGCGGCGGTCGAGTGTTTAAGACAGTTGATGATGCACGATGTTTGTTTGTTTCACAGCTCATTGAGCTCCGCCTTACCGTTTTTCTACAAATAGGCTACTTCCGCACATGACGTCAATAACCTCCTCCGAAATGTGACCACCACATTCCATATTTCGAAGTAATGAACAGCACAGTGTTGCCATGTTGCTGTTTTGATGTCTTTAGTGCTTTGCTTGTGTAATAGTCATATATGCATCCGATACAGGGAAACAAACACTATTTCATTCCTTTCATTTTGAAAAAGTGTTACTTTTTCTATCATCTAACCAGAAATTTGGTATTGGGATATCGTGGAAAGACACATCTGAAGTCATATGAAATAAGATTTTTTTTTAAAACAAATAAAAAAAAAAACGGAAATTCCAAAACATCAAGAACTGACACGAAAATTATCTCTGATAATATCATATGAGGATAATTTTACGAGCGCGAGAAAAATTATCCCAAATTTGATAACCACGAGTTGCATACTAATAATGGTTTAAAAGCAAACAATTTACAACTTACAGTAACATACATTTTAACTAAGATTTATCTTCACAGTTGGCACTACCTACAACTAATCTAGTAGGCTGTGAAAACTACAATAATTGTAGCGTTTAATCCAGAGAAATGAAGAATTAGAATGAATGAATTTACGCTAGTAGGCTATTCATTGAAGGTAGGTCTGGTCTATTTAAAATTACAGCTGTTAAAGGTACAATTTTACTGCGCATGGATACTTCAGTTGTTCAGAAATGTAAGGAAATGCTCAGGTTGGCGGAACCACATGGAGGAGGTGATATAACCAAAGCGATAATACCACAACCAAGAGGTGTTAAGAGGGGTTTTGGTTAAAATACCACATATTTAAGATTTTTTGTCAAAAAAATCCAATAAATTTGTCTTAAATTTTTTGCAAACTGACTCAAAAGGTCTTCTTACTCAACGACTTCTCTATAACTAGTAAACCATAAGAGATGGACAAAATATTTCCACACAAGAAAACTTAGATCTTTTTAAACACAACAAATGTTTTTGAACTCGTACTAACAGTTCTATTTCTTGCGATACTTTGGAAAGACTAGAATTTCTTATAACATCTTAAATATATGGTAATTTAATCAAAATCGTTAGTCAAGTTTAAAAAATAATCAAAGTTCGAATAAATGTACCATGTATATTATAATTCCGACCACCCGGCCGCTGCGTCTTCCACCGCTGCCTATCTTAGACGTCATGAGAGGGGTGCAGTACTAAAAGTGGGACGTGGTCAGCGCCCCGATCCCTCCTGGCGGTCTTTGCAACCAGGAGTCACTACTTCTCAACCAAGTGTGGTTTCCCAGGGACCTAACGAGGCTCAGTGTACCCCGTGCTAAGTCTTCCAGTGGAGAAAATCCCCGCGCTAAGGAGATGGCTTGGGAAATATGAACAGCGTTCTAGTAGAAATCCAGTAGTAATGACCTCCTTAATATCCAAGGGATTTTCACTTTGAGATTCCGTTGTCAAATTTGGTAGCAGTGTCATTAGGAATGCCGACACTGTTTGTCATATTTCAAGATGCTGTCAGCAAGCCGTCAAACCGGACTGGACTCTCAACAACATTGTTGCAGTCAGCAACAAAATCGCATGGTTCATATAATACATACACCTGTTTGAAAACTTGTTTCTGTATTTAAAGTGACAAACAGTTGTTTCGGGTGGATGTGTGCATTTTTGTATTTCACACGTCGCTAAATAAGAAACAAAACCAGAAGAACACGTAGGAATAATAATTAGCCTTAGAAGCAGGTTCCTGTTCTTCACCAGCATTCAAATCTCCTCGTATACATACATATACAGGTTTTTATTTTAAAATCTCTGGTGTATCAAAGCATTAATTGCTCAAGATGGGATTAAAAGTCGTATCTTGCCAAAGTTGAATCACTAATTAGACATAATTTATTTGACTAAATTCTTTTACAGGAAATAGATAAATGCCTTCTAAAGTTAATATATGTTTACTTTCTCTACTACGTAGAGTAAGTAAAGGAAGTATTGCATTCGACCCAAAAATTCAATATCGATATCAATGTTTTAAGGCTCCTTGAATCTAAAAAGCATGCTTAGAAAAAGGTCCGCGTGCGCGCGCGCGCGCGTGTGTGTAGCTGTGTATGTGGACAGCATAATTAAAAAAACGAAAAGTCAGGTAAAAACCAAAATTGGTATTTAAGTTTAATATCCTTATTCTTAAGAACGTGAGATAAAGATTTCGAAGAAAATTTCTCCACTCTGAACTACCCTTTACATGGAAAACTTTTTGGAGCTTTTTATTTCCTCAAAAATCGCTTTTAACGATTTTAGTTAAAATGTCATGTTTAGGATGTTTTTATAGCAAAAGAAATATAATTAATATTTTTTTTTTTTTTTTCTGGGTAGGTATAGCCCGTGTGGTCCTGTTTACTTCTGATGACTTTCGTATAGCTGATAAGCCATAAGAGATACGCCAAACCTTACTACACAAAAAAATATCTCATTAAAACACACAACTTATGTGAAATTATATTTTTTTAAAGTTAACCATTCGGAGATATTCCTTCTTATTTGTCAGAATTTTGCAACTCTTAATAGATGTTCTCAAATGGGAGATCAGTATTCATTTTTCATCTGTTGGACATGCAAAGAGAACGGAATTTCAAAGTCGTCATATAGTGACCACTCTTAAAACATTTAAAGCCTACTGTATTCCCTTGCTGTATCTCGAATAACATGAAGAATATAGAGGAGTAAGAGTTTGTAAGAATGGTTTGTGCAAGAGTAGAGAAAGTCATGTGAGTGTAAGATATCACATTTTTAAGTGTAAAATAAGCATTGCAACTTTCGGAAACCATTCTTGTATACACCAATTTTGTCAAGTACCACCAAATTAAAGAGCAAATTCTAATTAGCGGAAGGCTAAATGTCAATTTTTGACAATTTTCTCAATTCGATCTTCCCTCAAGTTTAATCAAATGCAATAAGGCAGTGGATTGTGATTCTGTGAACTGATTGCACATAATCCCTGGTTGTTTGCTCGTGTGTGTGAAGCTCATTGTGGGTGTTCTTATAGGCAGAAAACAAACGAACATCCACTTAAGCGGTTGTAACAAGAGAGTATAGCTTCCTGTTTGACTTGTGGTGCAGATGAAGCCTAAAATTACTTGTTGTTTACTTGTTACAAGGTCTACTCTATTGTTTCCCATACGTATTGATTGTTAGTTTGCGGTAGCACAAGTAATGTCGAGACCTTGGGATTCGAATTGCCCTTGCGGAATTGTGAAGGCAATTATTGAAACTACAATATGACACTTCCCTGTAGAGCCATGGACATTCCAAACCTACTTATCTATAAGGACCTTATGCCGCAATTTAGATATACAAATTCTTCTTCTTGTTCTTCCTCCTCTTCTTCTTCTCCTCCTTCATCTTCTTCTACATGGCTTAGGATAGTTATCTGTGGGGTCCATTTTTTATGGGGTCGGCCAGCGTCTCCTATTCCTCTTGGAATGTACTGGAAGGTTCTTCTAATTCTTGTCTTATTTGCTGATTTCGTACTGTATCTGCTGTTTGTATCCTACTTCTTCCTTTTGACTTTAGTATCAAATTTTCACTTCCATACAAAAGAAGGAACACCCGTTATCTTATATAGTTTTAAGTTTTTTTCCCCCTTTATTTTCGATCTTAAGGTCTTTTAATGCTCCCACATATTGCCTGGAACTTAGGTACTTTATTTTCTATATATTTGTGATCTTCATATGTTGTTGTTAGCTAATGCTGGATTTCTGACAATGAAGTCATTAATCCTCTTGCTCTCCAATATTTTTCACTGATGATATTGAAGAGAGCAATAGCAGTAATAGTAACTGCTTTTTAGAGAGCACCATATTTTTATGTTTTGGCGGTCACATCGCTCTCTCACAACCACCTGGTCTGGAGGACCACACCTGTCGTTGGTTTACGGGTCTCACCGACCTGACCGGGAAAATTATCAAAATTATCAATTCTTCATATGTAATATCACATCTTAGTACTTAAAATTTGTTAGTTCCACTATTTTATTCTCTAGTAGTATTTGGTTACAATTCCATATTTACTCTTAATTGCCATTGTTTCTTATTTGTTTATGAATATTTTACAATTATATCTGTCGGCCATCATTTGTAACCTAGCATTAGCATTTGCAGATCTCTTTCTGATTCTGCCTTAAGCAGGTTCAAATCTGGCCCAGACCGATGGCTTTTAAGTACGACAGCTTCATGTAAGTACATTTAATGGCATGTAAAAGAACTCCTGCAGGACGAAATTCCGGCTTACCGGTGACGATTGATCCTGGCAATTGACAGCGTCATTAAACAACAACATATTTTGTTAATTGTTTTTAAAAGTATGCGCTTACACTAAACTGCTATCTATCACTAGTGATTGGCGTAGAAGTTGATTCCCAAAGTGACGTAAGAGCTAATACAAGTGATATTTAGCAGGTTGAGAGGTAAGCTCTGGAGGGTCGTCGTTCGAGTGGTTTGTTTGGAAAGCTCGTTAAGTCAGCAGCAGCAGCAGTCGGGTCCAGAAATGAATGCTGTCGTCCCACGAGATGCCCGGGGCTGCAGTATCTCCAGCCCATCTCTCGGTAGCTTCGCCCCACCCTACATAATTACACTTCATCTGCTGCAGTTTTTAAACTCCCATTAAAAACAAGTCAAGGGGTGTCCACTCCCTCCAGCGCTTTCTCGCTTCCGGCTATATCACATTTCTGAGGCGGGGCACCGAGGAGCTTTGACTAACACACAAAGGCACGCTTTTCATTCATCTCATGCTAGCGATGCGAAACCAATTCCAGGCTACAGCGTCATGCGCCGCGAACCTGGTAGTACAAGATAATCTAAAGCAGTCATTTGTCACAATAATGTTATGTCTTGTTTTATACATGTTGTAAATAGCTTCAAAGCTTTCCAACGTATTCTTTCCTACTTTTTGTAGCACTTACTATGTAGACAGTTTACTTACCCTAAAGATTCCATAAGTAGATTTCACCAGAAACGCGTGTTTTCAAACCCATTTTTAGGAAAAGTCCATGTATGTATGCGCGCGCATACGCCTACGTGTTGAAAAGTTGATAAAAAAAAGAACAATATTCGTACTTGGATGCAGTATCTTCATCCCGAACTACGCTTTACAAGGAAGTAATTCATTTTTATATCCTAAAAGGGCTCTAACGACTTTTACTGAAATACTATATTTATATTTAACATATTTATACAAATGGCTAATAAAAAGGATATCTTGAATATTTTGAGAATACTCTGTAAAGTCCTTATTTGAAAAGAATCTTATGTATTTTTTGTACAGGTAAAATATTGGCATGAAATCTCCTTATATAACCTTTTCGTAGCATAAGAAAATTTTTATTTGGTTATTTCAAAAATTATAATTTTTATAGTGCTGTCACTATTCGGTGCTTCTCGCAATATTATGAAAGGAATTTGGAATTTCAGGGCCAGCATATAGCTAACCGCTTTTAAACATAGGATTTTGATTGGATTTCCTCTATCATTTTTGGACTTGAACGAAATGTCTAATATAACTATTACTGCAAATTTTCATCCAGATTAACAGGAAGTGGCTAGGAAAGAAACGTTTGTAAGAATAGTTTATAGAAGAGTGGGTAGAGAAAGTGATATGAATATAATATTAATCTTTTTTATTTTCTCTACTACGTATAGTAAAGCAGAGGAAGTATTATATTCCACCCAAAAATTCGATGTCGAGATTTCACCGGAAGTATGTTTTGAGACCTCTTGAATAAAAGAAAAACATTTTTAGAAAAACATGCGCGCGCGCGTGTGTGTGTGTGTGTGTGTGTGTGTGTGTCTGTGTGTGTGTGTGTGTGTCTGTGTGTGTGTCTGTGTGTGTGTCTGTGTGTGTGTCTGTGTGTGTGTCTGTGTGTGTGTCTGTGTGTGTGTCTGTGTGTGTGTCTGTGTGTGTGTCTGTGTGTGTGTCTGTGTGTGTGTCTGTGTGTGTGTCTGTGTGTGTGTCTGTGTGTGTGTCTGTGTGTGTGTCTGTGTGTGTGTCTGTGTGTGTGTCTGTGTGTGTGTGTCTGTGTGTGTGTGTCTGTGTGTGTGTGTCTGTGTGTGTGTCTGTGTGTGTGTGTCTGTGTGTGTCTGTGTGTCTGTGTGTGTCTGTGTCTGTCTGTGTGTGTCTGTGTCTGTGTCTGTGTCTGTGTCTGTGTCTGTGTCTGTGTCTGTGTCTGTGTCTGTGTCTGTGTCTGTGTCTGTGTCTGTGTCTGTGTCTGTGTCTGTGTCTGTGTCTGTGTGTGTGTGTGTGTGTGTGTGTGTGTGTGTGTGTGTGTGTGTGTGTGTGTGTGTGTGTGTGTGTGTGTGTGTGTGTGTGTGTGTGTGTGTGTGTGTGTGTGTGTGTGTGTGTGTGTGTGTGTGTGTGTGTGTGTGTGTGTGTGTGTGTGTGTGTGTGTGTGTGTGTGTGTGTGTGTGTGTGTGTGTGTGTGTGTGTGTGTGTGTGTGTGTGTGTGTGTGTGTGTGTGTGTGTGTGTGTGTGTGTGTGTGTGTGTGTGTGTGTGTGTGTGTGTGTGTGTGTGTGTGTGTGTGTGTGTGTGTGTGTGTGTGTGTGTGTGTGTGTGTGTGTGTGTGTGTGTGTGTGTGTGTGTGTGTGTGTGTGTGTGTGTGTGTGTGTGTGTGTGTGTGTGTGTGTGTGTGTGTGTGTGTGTGTGTGTGTGTGTGTGTGTGTGTGTGTGTGTGTGTGTGTGTGTGTGTGTGTGTGTGTGTGTGTGTGTGTGTGTGTGTGTGTGTGTGTGTGTGTGTGTGTGTGTGTGTGTGTGTGTGTGTGTGTGTGTGTGTGTGTGTGTGTGTGTGTGTGTGTGTGTGTGTGTGTGTGTGTGTGTGTGTGTGTGTGTGTGTGTGTGTGTGTGTGTGTGTGTGTGTGTGTGTGTGTGTGTGTGTGTGTGTGTGTGTGTGTGTGTGTGTGTGTGTGTGTGTGTGTGTGTGTGTGTGTGTGTGTGTGTGTGTGTCAGTCTGTGGACAGCATCACTCAAAAACAAAAAATGGTTAAAAACAAAAGTTAGTATTTAAGTTTAATGTCTTTCAAGGATGCGACACGAAGATTTCGAAGAAAACTGCTCCACCCTAAACTACCTTTATACAGAAAAGTTTTCGAAAATGTTTGTTTTCTTAAAAATAGCTCTAATTATTTTGATTAAAATAGCATATGGTTGATATATTTTTATGGCAAATGAAATGTATATCTTGAATTTTCTGGCTATAGTCCATGTAGTCCTATTTACTCTGGATGGATGTTGCATAACTGGTAAACTGTAAGAGATCGACCAAGTCCTACAATACAAAAAATGTAGATCTTGCTAAAACATACAATTTTTATCTAAATAAATGTTTCTGTACAGTGAACCATTTCGGATATGCCTTGTTATTTGTGTGAGTTTTTGAGAAATTATACCTGAATGGTATCAAATGGAACATCGTTGTTCATTTTTATATGTTAACTATGTATAGAGAACGGAATTTGAAGGCGTTGAATGATTTGACTATCGCCCGAAGTCTACTGTATTCCCCTTGCATCTACAAAGAAATAAACAATTTCTATCAATGTGTATCTCAACTTACACGAAGAAGATATAGGCATAAGAAATTCTAAGACTGGTTAGTACAAGAGTAGAGAAAGTCATGTGTGTGCAGCACATCAGATTTTTATTTTATTCCATGGTCCTAAAATATGTAAAAGAATGTTCTCCTCGTTTACCTGTATGTTGACTTCATTTGCTCAGAAAGTTTGGTTATACAATGTTGAGAGCACTGATTCCTAACAAGACTTAGGTATTTTACATTTGAAATCATATGAATAGGACCTCCAGGGTAAGCGGCTCGCCTCGCATGACTTCACATGCAGTGTTTCCTGATATAGCAAATTGTGGATACGAGAGCTATTTTCTGAAGTGCAACCATTGTTGGGAACAACTTTATACATATCAGTTAATAGATATACATATAAATGACTATTTTTTTATTACTGTACTATTTAGGGTAAACAGAGGAAGTATTGCATTTCATCCAAAATTTTAATATCGAGACTTCACTAAGTTATTCATCTTTGTGAGTCTCTTAATCTACAAAAAAGATGTGTTTTTACGAAAAGGTCTGTGTGTTCTCGTTTCCACGTGTGTCCGTCTGTAAATAGCATAGCTAAAAATAAACAGTTGGTTCAATACCAAACGTGGTATTTAATTTCAGCATCTTTTAGTAATATGACACAATGATTTTCAAGGAAATCGCTTCACCCAAGAGTATCCTTTACATGGAACATTTTTGGAAAATGTTTTTTTTCTCAAATCTGGCTCCACAGATTTTGATTAAAATCCCATAATTTTAAGATATTTTTTTGAAAAAAGGAAATTGATATCTTGGATTTACAGGGAATGTCCTCGGAACCCCTGGGTGACCTTTGCATAGCTGATAAACCGTAAGAGATAGGTAAGGGATAGGTCAAATGGAAACAAAGGATCACCACCTTCAGGACAAAGTTTCTAACGGATAAGGTACCTACCCTCCAAACACCCTTACTCGGAAGTCTAGCCGAATACCAGTGGCAGGCCTTTACAAAAAGCAGTACCTGATTCTTCGACGCTAAAACATGATGCAGGAAGGAAATTACTGTATTGCACCCTAGCATTCGCCTAGCAACCAGGTTCGATCCCCGATACCGGCGTGGAGATTTTCCCACCTGGGAAGTCTGGCACGGGATGCACTCGGCCTAGTTAGGTTCCGGAGCGTCCCATCCCCCAGTACTGCACCCCACCCATGGCGCCTAAAGTGGGAAGAGGTGGAAGACGCAGTGGCCGGGCGCCAAGCTTTGGCTCTTCATAGGCTGCTGTGCTAGGAGTTTTTATTTTTGGTTGATGTATAGACTCAAAATATGTAGTCAACGATCGAAAATCGTCTGAAGTTGATGAGAATATCTTTATTGTTGAACCTCTTAGTTCTATGTGAAATTTTGAGTTTGTGATTGCGTATGCTTTGTACCAGAAACTGGTAATTTTTATACTTCTTAAGCAGCTTGATGGTACTTTTAGTTTAGGCTCCTCGGAGTAATCAAAAGAGAGTAATGTTGCTATATATAGGATTATGGATCGTGTAACACAGGGCGCCAACGTATGAGAAATGAATGTAGCCAGTGGTAGTAGCACGATGCGCGACGTTGAAATTGTGTA
Source organism: Tenodera sinensis (assembly GCA_030765045.1). Taxonomy (NCBI): domain Eukaryota; kingdom Metazoa; phylum Arthropoda; class Insecta; order Mantodea; family Mantidae; genus Tenodera; species Tenodera sinensis. The sequence continues at coordinate 58,116,950 of CM060968.1, forward strand.
GTTGGCAATGAATATAAACAAATTAACCACATAACCTGAAATAACTATAAAATCATAAACTCAAGCTAGAAAACCTTAAATTGGAATATACGTTTATAAAAGAAATACAAAGTTTCGTTTTAAAAGTGTAGGGACAGCAATACAATTTTGTATCGTGAACTATTCACTGGAAAGGGAGTAATGTAGGAACAGTAATATGTTAATTATGCTTTGTATTTATATGTGTTAAATTCTCTCTGGTATCTAGGAGAGAGATTGTTTTTGTTTATTGGATTTTAAGAAAGAGAAGTTAAAAAGAATAAAATCTTGCGCAATGTATTGATTCCAAGTCTTTAATTTGCTAAAGGAAGTATTTGCACGAAGGAGTATAAATCGTATAACCTAAAAAACTATGTATAAAATCATAAGACCATGCATTTGTGCGGTACTTATGGGAATATATTCGTAAATATAAGTTTATAAAACAAATACAAAGTTGTGTTTCATGGGCATAAACTGTATAACCTGAAATAACTGTGAAATTATAAGCTCGTGAGTTTTGCAGAACATAGATAACCTTAAATTGGAATATATTTCCTAATGTACGTTTATGGAACAAATGCAAAGTTGTACAAGAGTTACATGTGGCAGGTGCTTGACAAACGCAATGCTTTAAACGTTGTATTTTATTGGAAATAATTGTCGCAAATTACTGGTGATTTCAACATTATTTGATATGCGGATTTCCATTAATAATAACAGTTAAAAGGAGTGATAAAAAGGGAAATCTTCACTTCGTAATATTTTATTTGTTTAGTTCGATGTTGCCGTAAAACTTGGTTTGATGATTGACCGTCTTTTGCTTTACATGTTTTCAGTTGTTTATTGCTTCTGTTGGTATCACTGGTAGAAATGCTTAAAGCTGCATTAGATTTTTAAGGTTAGATCAGTACTTACGGATTCCGTGTACGAAAAACCATCTTCTTTATGTAGATATGCATTGTTCTGATAACCATTTATATTTATATTATAGTTATATATAGAGTAATATCCAATTTAAGTATCCATAAGTAGAAAGTAAACTTTTCACTGCACTCGCACTTTTATTTATATCACTGAATATATGAAAAATTAGCCTCTAGTAACACTAACGATAACTCAAAACACTAACATTAATTGTTTTAGCCACCAGTCTGCTCTCTTGAACTGTAGAAAACAAATTATTCACTATTTGCAGAGGAGCGAACATTATTTGTTTATAAAGCCGAAAATCGACAGTTGGTCCTCTTACCAAGGACAGATTTTTGACAAGTTCAGGAGAATGAATATGGTCATAGCTTTATCATGTGCTTAGAGTTTAGTCAAAACTTGATTCTTAGTTTACGAAGCAGTAAATATGCACAAAAGTTTTCTTTATTTCGTTTGTGTTTAAATGTTAGACCATATAAAATGTGGAGATTAAATGTTTTTTTTATTTGTTTGCACAGATCCGACATAGATTTGGTTGCTATGACGAAATCACGGAAGTAGACAGACGCAGGGTCCGTCACTGCAACTGGGTGAGGTTTCTGAGGGCGGCCCCCACATACAGCGAGGAGGTGAATCTCATAGGCACCAAAGTCAAAGGTAAAAATACAATAATTGTTAATGTGGTGTGAGTTATTAGGGTTAGTGGTATTACATTGTACCCTTCTTGTTGTGCAGGGGAGCCGCTGTATGAGGCCGTTAAGAGTATCCCTGCCAACTCAGAGCTGGTGGTCTACTTCCTACCAGAGCGACCGGAGGATGTCTTCTTTATGCCCGCTGTACACTACCTCCGTAACTCCCTCTACCGGCGAACCATGGATACCATCCTCGAGGGTAAGTCGCTCATTCACGATTCCTAAATATACCTACTGCATAAGCCAGTCTCGATGTATTGCTAGATAGAAAAGGCAGTAGTTGAATAGCTGTCCTGTTTTAGGTTTGTTATAAACACACAGTCCTGCTAATAAGTCTGCGAAAAACCACAATTTTAAACATGAATAAGAAAGGTTAAGAATGTATAATGTAAAGATATTTGACAAATAAAGTGTAATTGTTATAACATTTCAAAATAACACAGCTAACCATTTTAAAATTACGTATTCATCTACGAGTAATTTAAGCAGTATATAAATTATTATGTAGAATCCAAAAGGAGTTACGAATAATTTGTGCACCATTGTCTTATAAAATATTTAGTTGTAATTCAAAGTGTCAGAACATATCATTGCTCAGTTAGAAACAAAGGCAATCCCAATACGCAATATCGACCTCCACTTTCTATAGATAAGCTGATCAGTAATATGTCTTCCCGTTCTCGTTACCGGACTGTTGTACGCTGCATTGCTTCCCCTTCTCGTTGCCGTTCTGGTTGCCGTTACCAGGTGGTTGAGATTCAAGCTTTATGGTTTACAAGCTATGCAAATGTCTTCAAAATGAAGAGGACTTCACAGAACATTCAAGAAACACATCTTATTTATTGTGCAAATGTCTTTAAAGTGTGAGATTTTAAGCAAAAACATTATTGCCATTTTTGAGAAAATAAAAAATATCTATACAGTTTGCAAGTAAAGGATAGTTTGGGATGGGAGCGTTTTCTTGAAAATTGTTGTGCTGCATTTTATTAGAAAGTGAATTTAAGTTGAAGTTTAGTACACGTTTTCCGAGAATGTTTTACGACTTCATTGCGGACTAAGTATTACATGTAATTGCTTGGAAGTACTTTCAATTAATCCAGTAATTCAAACAGTTTATAAATAACATTCGTTAATATCAATATGACCACCATTGACTGCACAAGAGGGGTCTAAGCAAAATTCAACTTCAGTCCACACTCTGACAAGAATATCTTATATCGTTCTAATGTGGAGCATCTTTGTTGTACTCAGGTCTCAACCATAATCAGAGATTTCCACCAACCATAAGACGTGCAGCTTTTTCTTGTACAGTAAACATTTCACAAAAACCTGAAGAAAACAGTTTGTAGAAAGCCTGTAACGCGTCTATAAACATTTCTAATAACATTTTAAAACAACGGAAACAATTTGGAGAGCATTTATATGCAGAATGAGGTTATGTAATAAATGTTAAATTTTGCAACAGAGAGATTATTATGACGGTGGAAACAACGACAGAACAAATGTGAACTTAAACTGAGTTACCGGGTAAATTAAAAGTACTTTCAATCAATTACACTACTTGGCTCACAGCGAACTCGTAAAACCCCACCATACATTCTTAGAAACCCCTGTATTTGTTCAACTTTTACGTTTTCTGTGCTGTACTGTTACACGTACAGACCTTTTTCTAAAATTGTTTATCGGTGGTGGGTTAGCCGTTAGACTATCTTTAAAGTAATCAGAATACCAAATATGTTTGAGAGGTAGAACTGGAACTTAAAAATTCAATGCCACAGCTGGAATTTGAACCACAGACCTTCCGCTTACCAGGTGGGTGCTCTAACCATTGAGCTACTGTGACAATCTGCCCGAATGACATTGAATTCTCCAACCAGTTCGTATTTTTCCCAGTAAACCACAAAGGCAGTCTCACATCAGAGACAATTACCCCAATGGTGACTTACTATTGCAAGTACTATATGTCCTGGGATTAAATAACCTTCAGATGGTAATTATTATTTATTTATGCCAACAAACTTACTGTTGTGTGTGTTGCCCACACACGGCTTGTGTGTTTAAAAACACCAACAGTAAGTTTGTTGGCATAAATAAATAATACCAAATATGTATTTATCTACCAAGGCAAACGACAATGAAAATAAAAATAGCTTTATCTTTTGTTTGTTTTCTTTTGCAAAATTGTTCAAAATCAGAACCTGATGGTTGTTCCTAATTGACAATGGGACAGGAATGATGTCTGGAATGGTTCAGCTCGTCCTCAAGTGACAGGACACAAAGGTGCTATCTGATTGGTTCACTTTTTTGTACGTTTTTCGAATTCACTTGCAGCATTCGGCCAAGTTAACGAGCTTCAATTGTTTTGTAAGATGTCTCCGTCACGCACGAGCCGTCAGGCTGGCGGCCCGCAGATTGAAAATTCCCTGTCCCCCTCTCTCCCTCCTACCCCTCCAGATCACTGGGATACGGAAGAATAGAGCACGACTGGCTCCACATATATTAGGACTCAAACGTTATTCCTTTGAACCGCCTTTTCCCGTAATACATGTTCTTCTTTTGATTCTCTCTACTTATTCTTTCCAAAAAACTGATGTGTTAAAATCACACATCCTTCTCTACGCTGGATATCCAAGCCATTCTTACTAAGGTTTATTTTTATACTTCATTTTAATCGAGATAATTTTTATAGAGACTTTCATTGCACATTTCGTTATAAATACAAAGCCAATAGACTTGGTCAAATGTTTAACAACTCGAAGCTATATACTGGCCTTAAAATATCATACATTTTCCATATATGAACATCGAAAGCATTTAATGAAAAAGTATTGAACAAATCGAACCATTAATAATGAATATCTCGGAATTGGCTAGTGCCACAATAAGAAAAATATAAAATCAACTGTGTGTTTTAAAGAAATGTAAATTTCTTTTGTACTACGTTTTCGCCTGTCTCTTAAGGTCTACAAGTTATACAAGATTATACAAAACTCCTTCCGAAAGAACCGTTGGTAAGTGACTGAGTGACTGACTGACTGACTGAGTGACTGATTGAGGGAGTGACTGAGTGACTAAGTGACTGACTGAGTAACTGACTGGGTGAATTTGTTGGAAAATTGCCATTCTTTCTGCAACACCATACACGCATTTTGCTAACTTTGACAACTTCTTGTGAGATAGCCATTGGGGTCGTTTAGGAAACTGATTCTCTAAGGTAACCTACAATCAAAAGGGATAGAAGTGAAATTTGGAAAGAATATTCTTTTATAAAATGGTCAGTGATGGCACGTGTACTTTGCTGTTTTGCAGCAATGTAAATGTGGAGCGGCGCATCATCTTGCATGAATATAATGTTTCCTGTGTTTAGGAACCATGATATTTTGTAACATATTATAGTAGCGCTCCTGGTAGTAGCAGGATATTTTACTCCGTTATTGTCTTCCTGTACTTAAATTGTTCAGGTGTCCAAATATTCTCAGACATCAAGAAAATCGTATATTGCGTGCATGAAAACATATTGTAAATAATTTATTTTAACTATACTACCTATTGAATACAAAAGAAATAATTGAAAACAAATCCCGTTGTTTGTCCAATTTATTTGTGCTTTGATGTTCTTCTTAATTCAAATAATATATGTATGTATACCCTTTGAGAATTCGACACTGATGCATACAAGGGAACATTGTTTCAAACTTTAGTGCCTGGACAGCAAGTGAGGACCGCCACTGTAAAAGTCGCCACTGCACCACTCCTTATCTGAAGTAGATATATGAGGGAACTATTTCACAGAGCGGATGGATCAAATACAAAGAAACGTAGGGATCTAGATAGGTATCAAAGCCGGGGAGAGATCCAATTTCATTCTCTAACAAATTAACACGGCACAAAATATTTACATCTTAATGGGGTTCACGTAGATACGATGATGTTTATTTCTCTCTCGTCGCTAAATGCTTCCAGCTGATTTCTTCTTGGGCATCCAGTACGGGAACCGAAGATAGATCCTAACCTGTACATGATGTTAGCATTCTACGCTTCAATGCTAGAGCTTGCGCACGCATTGTAGGAAACGGAATTACATATTAATCGTACTGTTTACTCTTGAAGGTGATATTTTAGATTATCATAACTTTATTCTTTCATTTTGAAAACTATATCAAAACGCATTTAAGTGGAGATTAAAAGAAAAATTAACAAAAATGAGAAATTCTTATATATTAGAACTTCCTTTGACTTTTTAACGCTGTAGATCCAATGTTTGTGTTCTATATTTTCTACTTTCTCTACTAGTATAGTAAGTACAGGAAGTATTGTATTCGACCCAAAACTTCGGTGTCGAGGTTTCACCAGAAATGTATGTTTTAAGGCCCCTTGAACAAAAATAAGTATGCACTCAAAGCCTGAGGTCGTGAGTTCGAGTCTCGGCAACCGCACTCAAATGTGCCTGTGGTAAAGGACGGGGAGGGCCCACGTAAAATAATCGGTGTGATGGCACGCGTGGATGATGACGGGGTATCATTTGACTGCGGTTGCATGGATTTTGCTTCTTTTCTTTAAAAAAACACTACAATATAAATTGTAAAAAAAAATATTTTTTTACAATTCAAACCGTCTCAAATATGTATTTTTAATTGGTGACAGACAGTATAACAAGAATATAGCAGAAAAAAAGGCAGAAAAAAAGTTAAAACTAGTACAAATAGGAAAAAAAGCCTATGTATCTTATAAGACACACCAGGCATGAAAGGGTTAAGATGCACAAGTTATGTCCAGATGTAGTTTTTGTGGAGTGAACCATTTCGAAGATATTCCTTGTTATTTGTATGAGATTTGTAATACTTAAACTTTTCTCAAATAGAAGGTCGCTATCCACGTTTCATCTGTTGGCCGTGTAAAGACAAAGGAATTTTAAAGCCTTCGTTTAGTGACTAGCTTTAAAAGATTTAACTATCGCTCAAAGTCAACTGTATTCCCATATTCCCCGTGCACCTACAAGCACATATGGAATAAGATAATTTCTGCAAATGTTTATCTGAACTGACATGAAGAAGGTAGAGGAATACGAGTTTTTAAGTATAATTAGTACAACAATAGAGAAATTCATCACGTCCGATTTTTATATTTATTTCATGTGCTTAAATTCCGCAATAATTCCAGTGGAAACTCAATACACATCCTCTATGATGGGCATAGCTTTAGTTAAAAATTTTGGTGCAGTTAATTTTAAAGCTTCTTTTGGAAATCTGAGCGCGTATTTAGTTACAAGCGACTATGAAGAACGACCTCGCGGCAGTATTTCATATGAAAATGCCTGAGATGCAGTAGCACGACATGCCTATTACACCACGTGAGTTATGGCTAGGACGTGTCGACGACAGCAACGATTGGTAGGCCTGGTTTCACACTGAAGTGATTTTCTGCTCTTATCCAAATTTATACACACAGATATCGTAATGTGTACTTAGTTGGCACCCCTGCTGCGACGCTCACTTGACATTTTCTCTTTCTTAGGGAGGTAAATTTTATGCGAGGGACGTTGGGAAACTTTCCCCAAAGGAAGTTATATTTATGTTCCTCTTTGTGTGCACAGGAGGCCTTGGATATGAAACCAAACTCAGTCTGGTACAGGAGGCAATGGACCCACAGCTGACGAGAATTTCAACTTAAAAACAGCAGGTGGAACAATTTCTATACAGATTTCCAGTTTACATTTTCTTGCTAAAAACCTTAGCAAACTATAACACTAATAATATATGGCAGTCAGAACCAGAGTAAAATTATAAACCGCGAAATGCAAAACGGTTCCGCATGAAATTTGCTCAACTGGGTTTCTCTCATACGTACTTGGGAGTTTTCGTGGAGTTTTGTCTTATACATGCATTGAAATCTCTAGGCATATCCTACACTGTCTGAACATTCGTTCAGGGATATGCCACTGACCATTTCTCAGCAATTCCCGGAAAGATATGCCTTCTTATTACTGGTGATAGGCAACTTAGGAAGAAATTTTTCCAAAATATCTCTTCTTGTCAAAATGTGAGTCCAATTACAATGTTAATTATGCAATGTAGTCGCTTATAATTATTCATAAAAAATAATATTGAGTATATAATTTTTGTTTCCTTCTTCAGAAATAGTTTTTTATGAATTTTGCATACACACACAGACACAAACACACACACCAACACACATACATAGACATACATATATATCGCCAATTATTGAATCCAATATGGTATACAGAAACATTAATATCATAATATCTCTTTCAAACGTGAAGATTCTAAATTTAAAATATCTAAAAAAGTTTTCCAATTACTGTGTATATATTCTTTTATTCGTCCAATATTTAAAACTAAAACTGTACTCCCAGCACAACCCATGAAGGTCCAAGACTTTGCCGCCTGGCCGCTACGTCCGCCAGCTCTGCCCACTACAGGCAAGGCCATCTTTATCTAAGAGGCCTGTATACGGAAAGAGATTACGTTAATGACGTCATCACGGGAGGCTTATGTTTATCACCTATTTGTTTATTACGGGAATGCAACACATCATTACGTGGTTGGAACGCTAAGAAGTTGCTTGTGCCTTACATCGTGTCAGTACACAAGTGAGCGAAAAATTAAATTACAAAGTGGTGTAGTTTTCAATACAAAATGCCTAGGAAGTGTTGTGTGCTGGGTTATACCTCAAACTATAAAACAAGTGTAGAAAAGTGTGTTACAGTGTTTTCGTTTCCAAAGGATCCACACAGGAAACAACAGTGGATACGTGCTATTCACAGGGATATTTATGAACCGGGTGTGGTATGTATTAAACATTTTTCTGAACAGCACATAGTGAAGGGATTTACTGTTACGGGAAATGAGGCAAGCGTTTTTTAGCACACAGAAAAACTCCTAAACTTACTGAAAATCCATAGCATTTCGTAAATGACTCGAAGATGAAAAAATTGTTCATTTTCAGAGCTTTAAAAATAGAATTAGTGACTTGAAATTAGAGGGATTCACCGTCATCATAAAAGAAAACGATGTAATTTTTGTGAAAATTGTACTGAAGAAACTCCTAAAATTGTAGCAGCATTAAAAATTAATTCCATTGTTATTATTTAGGTTCTATAGGGTAAAATTGTAATACCCAATAGTAAGTTTAAATGCATTCTCGGTAAACAAATGACATTGGATAAATGGTCTAAATTTGATGTTCTTTTGGTTCACAATAGCAAGTGAATAAAGAGAACATAAACTACTTCAGGCTGTCAACATTTTAAAGGTATGTTGGGAGGACATAAATGAAGATTCCACAGAATATCTAAAACCTAAATTCCTAGAAGAGCAGGTAAAATTGGTCAGTCAAAAGTAAATTAAGTACACTCCCCCAGCAGCTTACAGACACTTACTTGATTCCAATGTTCTTTCTTTACCCCATCCTGATTACCTCAGACAACTTTCTCAACCCCTCAGTCCTGATAGAAACTCTTGCATTTAAAATATTTATCAGAGAAGGTGATCATGAAAAAGTAGTAAATTTGTTGAGACATATGAACAAGAATTTCTTAAAGTAGAAAACCAGAGAAACTTAATTCTACATTTAGGTGCTGAGACATGTGACAATAATATCGGTGCTGACTGTAATGTTAGTGATTGCGAGTTACCGGGTGCTATTTTGACGAGGAAAATAATAAAAGTAATAACCAACATCCTCTTGAAAAACTACTGCATTATTAAACAAAAAAGTTTGGTATTATCTACAGGAAAAAAAAAAAGAAAGAAACTGGAGATATATTCGCATTGCGAACGTAAGAAGCATGCATTAACAACTATGCAAAGCATGTTTTCCACTAACATACTAACACACATTAACTTTTAATACGAAATGTGAAAATATAAATGAATGCACGCTTCTTCCAGCGCAGAAATGCTGTAAAACATGTGTTTATTCCGTATGAATTGCTTAGAACGTCAGCCTCGCGTTGTGACGTCACGAATCGCATATCCAGGCCTCTTACTTAGAGATGGCCTTGCTACAGGCGTCATGCAGTACTGGAGGGTGGGACACGGTCAGCGCCCCGAGCCTTCCCAACCAGTTACGCGGCCTTCACAACCGGACTCGCTTCTTCTTTATCAACTAGCTCCTCAATTGGCCCCTCCGAGACCTAACAAGGCTGAGTGCATCCCGTGCCATGCCTACCAGATGGGGAAAAATTCCCACGCCGGTACCGGAGATCGAACCCGGGTCCTTCGCGGCAGAGGCATACGCGCTGTCACTGCGCTACGGAGGCGGTCCCATTATTTGAAAAACTTTATCGTAATTTTTCTATTAAGCTGGTATTTTATGGTCTTCGGATTTTAAGTCATTTATGCATATTCAGGATTTTCTCTTACGAAGAATGAAATGTGAATTAATGTCTCTTCTATAACTTAATTTCGAATAACGAGGTCCAGACATTTTAACGATTCGGTTACAATTAATTTAATATACCAATGTATATTTTCAATATGTGCTACGATCAATATAAAGAAAGGTGTCACAAAATACCATTAAATATACATTTTAAGGATTTATGCTTTTAGTTTTTTAGCAGGTGCACCATATTAGTTTCAAATTAGTTTTGCAGGCTTTAGTACATATTTAATAGTAATAATAAAACATCAATTTAAATAGAATAAATTACCGGAGTTTAATGATGGTAAACTTTAAACTTAGAAAAAATATATACGCTATTGGTTCTTGTCCTTGGTTAGTAGGTACTGATTGCAATATGCCAATAAAAGCATAGCTTTCTGATAGTAAAATTTCAAGGTGTTTAATTTCACACGTGACATCACCGAATGGAAATTATATTTTCTTTACTTTTGCAACGACGGCTGGGATTTTCATGGTATTTAATCGCATTTCGTTTTTGAGTTATTTTGTATTCTCCCCCCCCCCCACACACACACACACATACACACACAGGGAGAAAACACACCTTTCCTAAAAATCTGATGTGTTATATTCCATGACCTCTGCACATTCTTCAACAAACTGTTACAAAGATTTGTTTTTCCTATGTACTTCGAGTTAATTGAGATAAACTTTGTGGAAATGCCTTTATTACACACTTCCTTGTAGATATAATGGTATTAAGGAAATACAGTAGACTGCAGCGATTGTCAATCTTTCAAGAGCTGGTTGCTATATGATGGCTTTGAGATGTGGTCCTCTTTGCGTGACCACGGGAAAAAAGACTAACAACTTCCCATTTGAGAAAAGGAGCAAATTACGAGTATAAGTATTTGAAAACTCAAACCAATAAGAAGTATCCAGGAAAAGATTAACTTTACAAACAAAGGAAACACACACACACACACCCACGATATGTATTTGATGCAAATTGTGTGGTTTAATGAGATTTATATTTTTTATGATGTAAGACTTTGTCCGTCTCTTATGGTTTACTAATTATAAAAAGGTAAATAATTTAGAATGAAGAGCACTTTCGAATTCGTTCCAATAAAACTTTGAATACACCTACATTTCATTTTATCATCCAATTATCTTAATGATTTTAATCAAAATCGTTCGAGTTACGTTTAGGAGCACCAAAAGTAACAACTAGCAGATTTTATATTCCATAATTTCTCATTTTTACTTTCTCTACTAGTTCTACACGCGCGCGCGCGCGCGCGCGTGTGTGTGTGTGTGTGAATGGCATACCTCCAAACGAAAAGTCGGTTCGAAACAAAAGTTGGTACTTAAGTTCATCTTTCAAGGATGTGACACGAAGATTTTGGAAGAAAACTCATCCACCCTAAACTGCCCTTTACATGGCAAATTCTTCGAAAATTTTAATTTTCACGAAAATGGTTCTAACGATTGTGATTAAAATGCTGTATGTTTCAGATATTTGTATGGCAAATAAAATGTATATTTTGAATTTTCTGCCTAGAGCCCATGTGGTCTTGTTTACTCTGGATGACTTTTGCCGAACTGGTAAACCGTAAGAGATAGACCAAATCTTACTACCTAGACAAAAAATGTAGATCTCGTAAAACACACAGCTTATGCACAAATGAGTTTTTTTGCAGAGGTAATCATTTTGCAGATATTCCTTATTATTTGTATGAGTTTTGTAATACTTAGACTTCCCACAAATGGAATGTCGCTATTCAATTTTTTATATCTTGGCCATGCAAAGAGAACGGAATTTGAAAGCTTTAAAAGATTTGACTCGCTCAAAGCTAGTGTATTCTAATATTACCCTTGCACCTACAGCAAAATTACTAATAAGATAATTTCTACAAATGTTTATCTCGACTAACACAAAAGATAAAGGTATGAGAGTTTGTAAGAATAGTTTGTACAAGAGTAGAGAAAGTCGTGTGAGTACAACACGTCAGTCTTTCATGTTATAGGGACACATAGGCCTTTTAAAAAAATATCCACGAAAGTTCAAAATGTATTTTTGAGGTGATATCTGCACATAGCTCTATTTACTACAGATAGGTAGTAAAATCTATGCACTGAGGCGAAAACTTCATTTTCTGCACTGTTTTTAATGTAAAACAAAGGTATATTGAAGTTCATCAGAAAGAAGTGAACGGGATTCGAACATCCTCTGTGGGCGAATCTCTGTAGCTGAGATGAGAGTTAATTAAACAAAGGAAAAGTTGTTTGTTGACAAGCAGACACGGATCGATTGTTTGCTTACAAAAGGTTGGTCCTCTTTTTGTTGTGGTAATGAAACTTGCGTCTTTTTTTGTACTCCATTTCCGCTGATGAGGTCCTCGAGTCGAGACTTGAACTAATCGAGTTTTCCCGCCACAATCGACCACGTCATGCCTTCTATTTACATACAAGTAAAGAACTTTATGGCGAACCAATTTTTGTCATGACGTGTCAGCATCTTTACTCCCCAGCACGTGCATCTCTTGAAGAGGGCTTTTTGTGCTGTATTACAATCTCCATTATTGTAAGTTGCCACATAACAGCGATTGAAAACGCTCATGACATAAAACTGCGCTTCTGTCATCAAACATTACACTTCATTTACTCCTAATTCATTGTTACGTTCTTCACTATACCTATGTATCTAATGAGTACATCAAGTATTGTATTCTAGTGTAGAATTTATCCTCAAATTTTATTGAAAAAACACGTTTTGAGTTTGAATATTTTCACTTTCTTTTCTACCTAAGTAGAGAAAGTATTGTATTCCACCCAAAAATTTGATGTCGAGATTTCATCAGAAATATATGTTTTGAAGCTCCCTGAATCCAAAAAGGTTGTCATAAACTCTCTAGAAAACTTCCGATCTGATACTATAGAGAAATTTTGAATGAGATGATCGAGAGCTACAACATAATGGGTTCAATATGTATTTGAAAACATATTTTTTGCATTCCCATCTGGATCTCTTCCTCGAAATTAAGCACCCCAACGTTCATCTAAGTGACAAGGGGAAACCACAGAAAAGTCAACTTACAGTGCGCGGTAACCGGGGATCGAACAGTGACCTCTGGATGCCACGTTACCGTGGTGTAACCTCGCTTGATACCAAATTTGGGATTTCACTCGGCGACTTTAAAAAGTAGTGTTCACCTACCACCTAGGTGGCCCGAGTTCGATCCCAGGGACCCACATGTGGTATTTGTGGTGGACGAAGCGGCGCCAAGGTGGGTTTTCTCCGGGTTCTCCGGTTTTGCCCGCCACTCATTTCACCAATTTCTCCATTATCACCTTTCCAATCATCGATTTCGGATGCATTTCATATCATTCTCTTCCTCACTATCATACATGGTGCTTGGCTGACCACCCGCTTCCAGGTCTTCACTCTGTCCAGTCCATAGGTTCATCTGTTCTCCAAAAGACTTCATTTTGGAGCAACCTTTTTTTAATGACTAACGATTTTCTTTAAAATAGCATACGTTTAAGTATTTTCCTGACAAATGAAGTTTATGCCTTAAATTTTCTGGAAATAGCTTCTGTAGTGCTGTTCATTCTGAATGACTTGCTTAGCCGGTAAACCGTGAAAGCCAGAATGTTATGAACCACTGTTTAAAGTTGGATGTCATTAATATAAATAAAACCTAATATTTTCTTTTGAGCACATACAACGACAGTCCAAGTGTGGTGTACGACTTTGTCTCGTGTTACCAAACTTGTCTGCCTGTACACCCCTACACGAGGCGGTCTGTTCCCATGGAAACCAAACAGAAGAGTGTGTGAGGAATTTGTGCGCTACTGGTTTAAAAATATGGTGCCTCTCCATGGGAATGCGACAAGTGTGGGATATTTTGTGTGTGCCGGTACAAAGGGCTTTATATTGCATGATTAACGGACCAATGTAAAACTGACATTTCCTAGGCATCTCTGGAATCTTAGGAATATTTACACAAGATGGCAGCAGCTGTACCAACCGGTTAGTGTGTCCAGGAATTCTCGCACATAGAACGAGCGTGAAGAAAGAAAACTGCGTAGGTACACAAGAAAATGAAATGAATAGGAATTTCATTAACGGGAAAATTCACCTGCGCAATGGAGTCCCATAACTTCAGAGGAAAAAGTTTAAAACCCAGTTGAGGACTGTAAGAAAGATGATCTAGTTGATTATATCTATCTTGCTAAAGGAAATTCGCTACTGAAATTAAATAGTTCAATCAAGTTAGCTGATTTTTTATTTTATTCTCAATTTTTAAGTGGTAGGTGATATCGAAACGATGAATGAAATGTACGAAATAATGCTCAACTGAGCACGGACTCCATAGAGCTTAATGACTCAATGATAACTTGCGGAAGGGGACTCAGCACCTCGACTTAGCACCTATGCTCTGACGGGGAACCCCCCGGGAGGATGGATGAGGCGACTGGATCCGAAGGGCAGCCGGAACGTTGCCACGACAGATCAGAGGGTAGGGTCCCTTCATTTTCCCAGTTAGAGATACCTCGACGGAGGCTGGCTCCGCCCGGTTCCTCTCCCACATCTTGGGTTCGTACCCCCAAGGTCGGGACTCGGAAAAAAGTTCCCCTCTCCTCTTTGGGAGCCCGGAAACCAACGGGCTCGCTGTCCAATCCGGGGTTCGAGATTTCCAGAGCGTATCCTTTTCCTCTGCCGACGCTTCCAACCCTGAAAGAAACCTAACGGGATGAAATGATTTATGTAACAAAATGGAGGGACAGGAAATTCTGAGGATATGGAAATCAAAGCATTTGTCTGGCGACCTGCGGAATCTTCCGAGAAAAAAGAACGCGGCCCAGGAAGATCGTCTCGGTTCGCGATGTCATAGAAAGAAAATTAGCATATAGCGACCAGCTTTTAAATATTTGACGATCACTGTTTTCGTGCATCCCTAGTTTAGTTGTAGTAAAACTATTTCTGCAGAGTAAGCTATTGAAAGAATATATTATTGAAAACGGAAAGAGAAAGTCATGTGAGTGTAACATATCAGTGTTTGTCAAAATAAATAGTTTCGGAAATGAGGAATATGAGTAATACTTCAGTTGATTGTGCTGCAGTGTTGTTGTTTGCCTTTGCAGTGAATGTTGCTCTCTGTTTGGCAGACTCGCCGCTGGATCTGTCCATGTCGCTTCTCTCCCGAGTCCTCATCAGCTCGTCCTCACCCCCGAGTGGGGGAGACACGGATGAACGTAAGTCTGTCTCGGGAGAGTCTCTGTCTTCGTCCTCTGCAGCCTCCACGGCGGGAGACCAGATCCTCCTCGAGCACCACCACAAGACCAGACCTCCTAGAGGTGAGAGGACCCTACTGCCTTGCGAAGTCTGCGGCAAGGCGTTCGACAGGCCCTCGCTACTCAAGCGCCACATGCGGACACACACAGGTATTATGATAATCCTCTAGGTATCTTTAAACCCTCTTCCATAACTTGCCCTGTATCTCCCTTGATATGTGCAAAGAGAACCCAAGAAAATCTTCGGTGGATTTTGTATCGTTTTCTGGAGTCTCTCTCTCTGTCTCTCTGTCTCTCTCTCTCTCTCTCTCTATTGCACAGGGATTGTTTGCTATACATCACCACCGGTACATTAGTCACGGTGTACATTAGTCAATCAGGGGAAAGGAAAGAGGCACGTACCGGGCTGAGGTTATAAGAAGCAGGGTTTAAGAGGTCCACACCTGGATAATTTTTGTGGTGTTCCAGGAGAGAAGCCCCACGTCTGCCTCGTCTGTTCCAAGGGGTTCTCCACGTCCAGTTCCCTGAACACACATAGGCGTATCCACAGCGGAGAGAAACCTCACCAGTGTCAAGTCTGTGGCAAACGATTCACTGCCAGTTCTAACCTCTACTATCATCGTATGACTCACATCAAGGTAAGTCCATCTCATATTACTGTGGTAATTGGGGCTGTAGCTGTGTTACTCTAGTCCATTTGCTCCACTTCTGCCGAATCATTTAACTTCCGAAGCTAAAGACAACGTTGACTCACTTCTGCAGCACACAGGCTTAACAACAATCCCGCTCAATCAGCTAAGTGAGTGTGTATTCACTAGATGGGCGACCGTCACTGGGTTCAATGCAGTCGCTCTTTGTTGCGTTTGTATAGATGGCATTAAGTCTGCAATATATAATTCCGAGTAATTACCGTGTTAAACTGACAGTCGACATCCACTGCAGCAGTGTTTCTAAAAATGTGGCACTATGACGCCCGCCTCGGTAGCGTGATGGTTAGCGTGTGTGCCTCACGTTCAAGAGGTCGCGAGTTCGAATCTCGCTTAGGGTAAGTTATCCGGGTAAGGTTTTTTTCCGAGGTTTTCCCTACCCTGAGAAGACGAATGTCGGGTAACTTAAAGCTCCATGGACCTCGGGCTCATTTGAGCATCATTTCACCCATTTCATTTCATTCGTCCGATGACACAATGTTGGAGGACGTTTAAAAAAAAAAACTATGACGCTTCCAGTCACAACTTTACTTTGTTGTTTGTTTATTGCACTGACATCCCCGAATACATTTTTTCCATAGAAATATCTTCCGGCTCCTTCAAGCACGGGACAAACCCTGCAAATTGTATGTAAAAAGAATCATTAAATTTGCAATCCAATATTTCATATTGATACTTAATTCTGCATACTTCCAAATGAACTACGTGACACGACTTTTCATATTTAAAGAGGGATAGATATAGAACCTACCTATATAACAACCCCGTGGCAGAATAGCTCATCCGAGTAAGGTCTACCGCCCGACCACTGCGTCCACCACCACAGGCATCATGAATGGTGTACAGTAATAGAGGTGGGACGTGGATACCGCTCCTGAGATATTGATTAAAACACCACAAAGATACTTTCATCACAAATTAAATGTCCATATTTAAATTCCTGGAAATAGTCTCTGAAACCCTCTTCATTCTGCAAGGCATTTGCATAATTGGTTAACTATAGAAGATAGTTTAAAAGTTTTTAAAAATGTTGTATGTTTTCATCCGCACCTTTCTGTAAGAGCGGCTGACGGCAGGGAGTGCCAAAGATGCGGACAGACAAAACACCGCGCAGTCCGTTCGGTGGTATTCTGCTCTCCCGGTACATGGAAAAATGAGAATACTTAATGGAAGAAATGTAATGTAAACCTTTGTAGGTAGAGAAAGCTGTGAGAATATAACACGTGAGATTTTTACTATTGAAGCGGAAAGTAGAAATGCAATCGCACATACATAAATCCGGTTCATCATTATGGATTTTAAATTCAAAGCAATGAGGACGAATTATCATCTTAATGACAAGTGGCGTTGGAAAGCAAGAAAATATGGCGGCTTATCGCCCTTGGAAAGAAAACGCACCACGTTGTGGGTTTTAATTTAGTGTCTGTCTGAGCTCTTGAGGCCTACCTTGCTGCAGTCTGACTGTATGAGTATATTCCCCAGCCGCTACCTGTGGTTGCAGTGAGTGGCAGCGACCACTGTTAACATATGCGCGATGCCTTGCCCACCTCTATGGTGTGACCGTACCGTATCAAGAGGTCCCGAGTTCGTCTCTCGGTTAATTATTTGTTTATTCATTCATTCATTCATTTGTGCAACTACAGAGTAAAGCTCCAATTACAGTAGCTACATGTAATTTATTTATACACGTTTAATTATGCTACAAAACAAGAATACAAAAAGGAATACCAAGACCAAATAATAACTACCTATTAATCGCAAGATATTGCAAACTGTATACTGGTTAAGCGAATAACCATAAGTGATACAACTGAATAAACAATAATTAAACAAATTTGAATGCAATAGAAAAAGAATGCTAAAAGCACTAAGAGACTAAGCCTAAAATGAACCGACTATTAAAATATTATTTAAGACTAGAATAACAAATACTACATTGATTCAGCAGATACAACTGAAAATCACATGCAAATAATTGCTATATTTAATTGTTTCTTAAATTGCTTGTAAGGAAAGCTAAAATCTAGCTCTGTTTTGGTTGAAAGTTAGGAAGAATCATCTGCATAAGGCTTTTTCCGAGGTTTTCCCTTAACCTAAAAAATATATATTTGCTAACTCTAACCTCTATGAACATATTTGAGCATCATTCCATTCATCGTCCGATAATTGCTAACTGCTTAAAGTACGTCAAACTTTACTATATATAATCATTCTTTAGCGCATTTTGCATAGTTTTAACTCGTAGCGCTGTTATTAGTAGGCCCAATGCTACAGTTACTTTTCTCATGCGACGACAAAATTATATAATTGTTAATATTTTATTACCTTCTCTGCTGCTTACCTGGCAGCTAAAGCCACTGTGGCACTTTTCTGAAAATAAATATGAGAATGCCTTGTGGCAATTTGCCACAGTAGCTCATTGATTTGAAGCAGCTGTGTGGTAATCCTAAGATTCGTGGTTAAAAGATGTTGGTATGGTGTTGAATTTCTCACTGTGATTCTACATGCTCATAACTATAAACGTGGGTAGCACAAAGAAAGACACTATCCAAAAAATAGAGTGTTGTTGAAAACCCAGCGTTGTTTAACACCATAGGACTCCACACCAGACTAGATACGTGCAACAGTCGCTTAAGAACAACGTTTTCGAGTTTATAACACACATCAGTAAGTCCAGATCTGAATCCGCTGGATTACCAACTTTGGGACATCATCGAGAGTAACCCTTGCTCAATACGACACAGAAATCTGAAGGCCCTAAAACGTGAATTTGGACATAAATGTCATATGTGCTGGTGTAAGTAATTAGCCGCGCTATTTGGAGAACTGTGTGACATCCAAAGGAGGACATTTTGAGTAACTATCTGTTCTTTGTATTCACTATATTATAGTGGATAAATGTTTTGCACAGTGACATTCTTTGTTGTGCTTACCCACGTCTATAGTTGTGGCAGAACGTATGACAGATCACGTAGCCTTTTCAGCTTTGTATAGTCTTATAACTGTAAGCCATAAACGATAGAGGAAAACTACAACTAATACACTACAACACCTGCGATTTATGTAAACTTTTGCATAGCATTAACTATTTCGCCGATATTCTTATTTTGGCGTAGGGGCCAAGTCAGAATTCCTTTGTTTGCCGTGTTTATACAAAGAGTATATAATTTCACATACAACGAAAGAAGTAATTAAATTAATTCTGTAAATGTGAGCCGCAAAGGAAGTTATTTGAAATTAGCACAACAAACGTTTTATATGATTTTACAGTCTGATCAAGAAGCAAATTCCTTTTTTTAAAAGTATTCTTGATGCCCAACGCTAATTGTTATACAGGCCAGTGATAATATGATATAATATAATGCATAACTTACAACAACATTGCTAAGCTTGTCCCTGGCTCCTCTAGCATGAACTAATTGTGAATATTTATATTTAAAACGTAACATATTTAAAAATTATAATACAAGAATTATTAGTGACAAATAAAAGAAGTATCTGTGAAGATTAATAACAAAGATATAAAAGTATTGAACTGAGGACTAGGTTATGTGAATTCACTTTCTTCTGAATCACTGAGTAGATCTTGTGGTAACTTTGTTTTTACTCTGGTTCTGTGAGGACCTCTGATACCAATGTTGAATGTGCGAGTTTCAGGAACTGTTCATAGTTTGTTGAAGAAGATATCTGTGGGGCGTTCTGAAGTAGTCTTGTATAGGAAGAATTCCAGGAGATGGTGAAGTTGCTAAGTTCTGCTTATAGTTGTGCAGTTAAGTTGGTTATTGCAGACAAAAGCAGTGAGCAAGATAATAGGATTCATAGCTCTCTAAGGCACACAAGAAAAGTGCAAATAATTTCCTCTTTTATTGATTGAATTTCTCGCGCCATTCACAGAACTGAGTGGTAAAAAGCAAAATACGAATGCATATTTATAACGTCAGGACTTTCATTTGTTTTTTGAAGTGCAGTGGTTGGCAACGCCATTACAGCAATGGCCGCCTCACTCTCTCTCCTTCCCTGCTGACTTTAATCGGCCCAGATCATGCGTTTTATACCTCGACGGCAAGTATATAAATTTGTGACAGCCTGGTAGCATCCATATGCGCGGTTAAAACCCCTCAATTTATGTGTCTGGTGAAGGGTGATTTATACCGGGTTTTTAAACTCGCGCGGAATATCTAAGAGGTGTTAATTATGATTTGCGAGAGCCAGGCTTCTGTACGTGACGCAAGTCCGTGACCTGATAGGACTCTGTGGTAACGTGGTCAAAGATGTACAGTTATGGGCACAAACATTTGCCGAATATCCCTGGTCACAGCCCGTCATAGTCTTAGCGATTGTCCTCAAACAAATCCAAAATAGCGTTGAAATAACATGATTCTTACAAAATCCTATTCTTTAGCGTAATTCTTGTTCACAGAGAATACACTTACACATTTCGTTGAAGATATAAAATGAATACGGAAGGCTAAGGTGATTGTCAAACTTTTAAAAAGGGGGTCGCATTGTGATGACTTGAAGTTCCATGCTCTTTCATGATCAGGAAACTGAACAAATAGCAATTTACCACTTGAAGAAGTCTGATGTGTTGCACTATCTACTTCATAATAATAGAGATAAACATTTACAGAAAGTATATTATTGCTAATTTTCTTGTAGGTGCAAGAGTAGGCTTTAAGTGATTGCCAAATGTTTTAAGAGAGGTCGCTATATGATGGCTTTGACATACTGTTTTCTTTGCATGGCAAGAAAGAAAAACAAAACAAATAACGATTTCCTATATATTACGCCAATCAATGATTTCCTATTTGAGAAAAATATAAATACTTGGAAAGTCAAACCAAACAAAGAATGTCTCGGAAAATCACAGTTATCAAAAACTTTTTCATGTTAAGGATGGTTAGGTAAGGGGGATTTTCTTGAAAAGCCTTCATATGATACCCGTAGAAGATGCTGAACTTAAATACCAAGTTTGGTATTTCACCGGTTTTTCGTTTTTGACTTAAGCTGTTCTGTCACGCCCTCTTATTGCCCCCCCCCCCTCTCTCTCTCTCTCTCTTTCTCTCTGTAACTTATTCACGCACGCGCACACAAACCCGGCAAGCGCGCTTTTTCTAAAAATACGCTTTTTTCTTTAGAAAGCCTCAAAACTAGTGTTTGCGATGAATATACTATGCGTAAATCATTTAGCATATGGTCCTTATATGTGCTTATTACTTATGGGTATGTTTTAGATGCTATCTTATTGTTTTCTCAAATTAAAAATTCATTCAATATTATAATAGCTTTTTAACTGCTTTGTTCGAAATATATTTCTGAAGAACAAAATAGATTGTAGACTAATTCTATTCTCTTAAAATCATAAGCTATTCAATATTAAGTAGCAATAAGTTAAACTTTCTGCTCCATACAAAGATATCTACATATTTTTGAAAGCTTCTTTCTGCAAAGAAAGCATTATGCTTACGCATTCTTTAGTGTTGCACAAACACTTTTAATTATATCCTTCCACTTTTGAAGAAGAAGAACGACAATAATGCAACTAGATTTTAAAATATGAAGTCGTAAACATGCAAGTGTTTTAAGAATAGAATGGGTAATGAATAATGGATTTTTATTTATTTTGGATTTGTTTGTTAATCTTGTAGTGTTTATGTTGCAATCTTCAATGTAAACGTAGGTATGCCATATTTGCAAAGATAAAAAGAATTGAATGAAGGAGAAACGGTTTATGAGAAAAAAAGAATTAAGTTGTAAATTAAAAGTATAGAGGCTGCTCAATATCACTGAAGAAAGTACAAAGTACAAATAAATTATGAATGTGCAATGTATAAAGATCGGTAGTTATGTTATAAAATTATTGATTACACTTGGAGCTTAACATTTTCATTGTATAAGTGTGGAGACGAATTTTCTCATACTTTCCATATGCAAAACGTGTCATTTGTTAGTGCAACGCTTATGTAGTGTTGTGTGGTAATGAATAAGCCCGAAATGCTTCATTATACGAGATTTTGTCTTTATTAAACTAGATATGTTGCTGTTTTTAAACACAGAGTGTAAGTAAATATCACATATAGATCGAGTAAAGAACGCGTGTGTTATAAGTTCCGAAATCGGGTATTGTTTCATGATAAACTAACCTATTTCAACATTGTTGTTGCCAAAATGCGTTGATTTATGGCGGCATAAAAGCAAATGAACTTCTGTTTGGGCAAAGAATGGAATGAAACCACGAGAACGTGTAAGAAACCTCCTAGAAGTAGTACATGTTGGCAAAAGTGCATACAAAGGTAACCATTTTGTTTATTAATATTGCACTAAGCTAGTTATTATTCTATCTTTTGTATACCTAAGCACGTAGGTAATTTTTCAAACATGGCGAGCGTTAAAATTATCATTAAATGCCTGTGTATTATAAGATATGTGTTTTAGTCGCAGCAATTTACTTTTTAACCTATAATTCATGTTATATCGTTAATGCATGTATTAGCATCGTAAGTGTGTTACGTCAGAACGGTCGGAAGATAATGGAAGGCGCCTTAACCACTTGAGCCACAGGGCTGGGCTGCCCGCTGTGTGGTTTACAGAACTGGAGTGATGAGGGCAGATGCTCTTGAATAATAATGGAGCCATCTGACCCTAGGGGCATAGTCCCTGTGATGATATGGGAGCCTAGTGGGGAAAAAGTGATCAGTATGCATTACAAGTTAACAAGTAGCTCTGTAGCAAGGTTGCCAACGTAATCATAACAAAATTCTTTGACTGCTTTGCCTGTGTAATTTCCGAGGAAAAACCAAAACGTTTTCCTGTTCTGTGCAATAAAATTGGAACACATAATCACGTACTTTCCCTCTTTCATTCATCTTCAGTGCTACACCAACGTATTATAAGACGAATCCACATTTTTACTTTCTCTACTACGTATAGTAAGTAGAAGAAGTATTGTATTCGACCCAAAAATTCGATGTCGAGATTTCACCGGAAATATAGGCTCCCTAAATAAAAAAAAAAATTTTTAGAAAAAGGTTGGTGTCTGTGTCGGTGTCAGTCTGTGTCTGTGTGTGAGCAGCATACCTCAAAAACGAAAAGTAGTTACAAACCAAAATTGGCATTTACGTTTAATATCTTTCAAGGATGAAATACAAAGATTTTGAAGAAAGTTTCTCCACCCTAAACCACCGTTTACATAGAAAAGTTTTCAAATTTTGTTATTTTTTCACAAATGAGTAACGATTTTGATTATGGCAAATGAATTTGAATTTTGCATTCTCTGGCTGTACCCCATGTAGTCCTGTTTACTCTTGATAACTTTTGCATAACTGGTTTGTAAGAGATAAACTAAACCTTACTACAGTAAAACCCCGATAAGTCGACATTCCGTATAACTCGACGTCTTTTTTATTTTAATTTTTTTTTATTTTTTTTTTTTTATTTTTTATTTTTTATTTTATTTTTTTTTTTATCCTTAACTTGACTGAAATAATTTCTGTAATCCACTATGCGGCGTAAACCGTACCTAATAGTAAATTTTAAGCAGTGTACGTACATAAGTTACCGGATTCTCCTTCACAGTAACAAGAGGTCTGATCTTCATATCTAGTCAGAACATACAAGCCGGCACACTATCGTCACGAAATCAAAATCTTGCCATTAATAATGTGAATACAAAGCACAACCACTTGTTTGGAAGGTTTATTGCTTTATCCAGTACGTACGTGGTAAGATAAAGTTTCAGTTATATATTTTTGAATGCAGTACAGTTTCTCGGATTTTAGTCTTACTGTTAGTGTTGTGTTGAGTTGTGTCTGTGCCAGTAAAAATGTCAAACGAGAATAAAAGACAACTCAACATGGCAATGAACATTAAACTGGATGCGTTAAAGAGACCGGACAAAGGGGAATATATATGTACGCAATACATTTTGGATTATGCTATATTTTTCTGATTCTTATATTGTGCCAGAACATCCATTTATGTAATTACTAGTATTATGTTCTTAGTTGTGAATAATGTTCCGTAAAACTAGATATACACACTCTCAGTCCATTTTAGATGAGTTATCGGGATCCCACTGTACACAAAAAATGTGGATCGTATTAATTTGTCAAATAAGTGAACCATTCCGGAGATATTTCTTGTTATTTGTCAGAATTTTGCAATACTTATATACCGTTCTCAAATGTGAGGTTGTGGCATCAGTCGTTTCCGAGATATACGTTATATTTGGCTTGTGTTTTTAAATCCTTTTTAAGTCCTTTAACCTGGTAGGTCATATTGAACGATGAATGAATCAATGAAATGGTTGAAATGATACTCAAATGAGCCAAAGGTCCATAGAGCTTAAGTTAGCTGACATTTTTCTTTTCAGGATAAAGGGAAACACTGGAAAAAACCTTATCCGGAAAGCTCAACCTAACCGAGTTTCAAAGTCGGGACCACTTGAATGCGAGGCAGACACGCTAACGCCACACCATATAAGGGGCTATAAATACTTTTATTAGTTTTTTTGAAGTCCTGTCACCATTTGTTTTTCGTGGCTATGAAAGCAGTAAAATATTTCAAAGCTAAGATTCATTTTTAAACATTTGACAATAACCCAGGCTGCTATATCACTCTTACATCTGAGACAGAATATTAGAAGACCCCAATAGAAAATCGTTCATGTAAATGTTTGTTAAAAGTGTATAAATATTAGAATTGTTTGTGTTCCATAATAAAAATAGGAGACGATAATTGGGATCACTTCCCTAATGAGAAAGAACTATTTGCGCGGATGAATACCGCGAATGAATAAAAAAAGGACGGTGTGTCGCGTCAAAGCGACGCCAAGAAATAGTTCACTAGCGTCGGTATCTCCGAGGTAGATGGACGTATTTTTATGTGTACGCGTCATGAAACAGTAAAAGTGAGTTCACTAAGTGTTTAGAGACCTTTAATTAAATTTTGGTGAAGTTAGGGAAGTTGATCCACTAACATAAGACTTTCTAATGTGATGTGATGTGGAAATTGTGAACAAGAAGCTGCAAATAAAATGCGTGACTAAAGTTAAACCCAAGTGCATATTCATTCCATCCGTTACCACGATCTTGTAGATAGAAAACGAGTCTCATAGCTCAGCCCATTTCATTAAAAACAGCATCACATCTACAAACAGATGGATAACCAACCTATTTCTGTGAAGCTTTATCTCGGCTAAGATGAAGTAGATAGAAAAATTAGCTTTTGTTGTTGAAGAATGGATAAACACATTCATGGGAGTGAAATATGTTTGAAGCCTTGTTTGTAATTTTGTCACATTTGAGTTGGTATCGTCTGGTATTCCACACGAGGATGCAGCAGGTGTTTGGAAAGTAGCATTACCCCCGAGGTAACGACCTTGCAGCCAAAATCCACATCTTGATCATCTTCACCGGCTCCTCATCAACTTTCAGCGGCGCTCCCGAATTAATCTTCATCACCACAAGGTCACCTCCCTCCAACGATCAACATCGAGATTTGATGTCCATACACTGCAACCTGCTACTCCTTCCAACACCAGCAACACAACCACTGCTCTGGTCTCAGACAACAGCAGAACTCAAACACTAAAAGTCTCATAAATACGAAATTTGATATATAAGTTCAGCATTTTCCAAAGATACCACACGTAAAATTTTAAGAAAATCCTTTCATTACAAACTACCCTTTATAGCATAATTTTTCATTAGTTTTTATTTTCTCAAAAATGGCTCTAACGAATTTGACTAAAACACCTATATGTTTGAGAGGTAGAATTGGAACTAAAAAATTCAATGCCACGGCTGGGATTTGAAACACATCCCTTCCGCTTACCAGGCGGCTGCTCTAACCATTAAGCTACTGTAACAACCTGCCAGAATGACAATGAATTCTCCAACCGATTCGTATTTCTCCCGGTAAACTACAAAGGCAGTCTCACATCAGAGACAATTACCACAATGGCGACTTCTATTGTAAGTACTTTATGTCCCGGGGTTAAAATATAACCTTTAGATGGTACATATTAATTATTGTTAATTAATGGTTATTATTAATAACGATAATTTAGTAAAGTGATTGGTAATCATTGGACAAGAGACAAAGAGAGGTGTAAGGAAGTTTGTGTCTTTGTAAATTGTCACGCCAATTAATTCCACAAGGAAAATTCACCCCACAAGTTGTAGGGGGCCCTTGTCCAATGAGAACTGTCGGGCTATCATATTTATTTTATTACGTTTCTCAATATGGAAAACTGTATTTTAAAAAGTAGCTTGAAGTATTTTTGCGAAAATAAAATTAACGGAAATTTGTCCATCCAAAGGGTAGTTTAGGCTGAAGGGTTCTCTTGAAAATATTCATATTGCATCCTTGGAAGATGGTGAAATGTCAAATTTGGTATCCATCCTGGTTTTGCTCCTTGCGGTGAAATAACAAACACTTAAAACGCACATAAGCTATAAAGCTATAAAGCTATCTACTTTTGAAGTCGAAACAGAAAATAAATTAGGCTATAGCTTGCGTAGTTTGAAAGACCTTAAACAGAGAACCTTCTATAATGAATTAAGACAGACAAGGACTTCAGAATCACGATAAAAGAGAAAACACAAGGTGCACGTGTATATATTGCAGGATGTTCCAGGATTAGGAACATATCCGGTGCTTCACAACGAAAATCGACCCATAATTCAAGAATTTATTAAAGGGTGAAGGGGGAGTTAATTCTTCTTTTTAATTTCTAGACGCAGCAATTGGGTTAAATGTAGGTCGGGAAGATGTATGGTTAGTAGGGATAATTTCGGTGGTTACGTTGGTAATGTCGGTGTTGGTGGAGGGGGAGAGAGAGAGATTATGAATAAATATTAAGGGGCAGACGTATTCAGGTAGCCCTGACAGCAGAACAATATTTATAACCCCAAACTCATTTCCCTTTCTTTGGGCTGCTGCTTGCCTTACTCGGGGTCTGGTTTGTTTCTCTTCTGTTTGATGTTTGTGTTTCAAACTCGCAAGCAATTGTTGATCACACTCACGGTATACGAGAGAGAGGGAGAGAGAGACAGACAGACAGACAGACAGACAGACAGAGCAAGTCCCATCAAAGGGATAAACATGCTCTTCATAAACTGACCTATCAGGCTTGTCAACCCTGGTCGAACACAAGTCGAGGGTTGCGGGTTCAAATTTGGCCTGTTAAGTGTACTTAAGAACGACAGCTCCATGTCAGTAGATTTATTGGCATGTAAAAGAACTCCTGCGGTACAAAATTCGGGTACACCGGCGACGCTGAGGTGATCCTAGCATTTGACAGTGTCGTTAAACAACTATATATTGTCGAACACTTCTATAAATGACTCCTGGATAAACTTATTTTCAATTTACTTCTTGTTAATTATGATAAACGTTTATAGAAATCATTTCATTAAACATTTTCGTAGTAGATAAAAGAGGATACAGGAGACTAAATTGTTGGTATATACTGGCACTGAAACTTCACACTCTTGTGTGATCAGAAGAAACAAACAATTGACAATCTACCACTCCGAAAAAGTGTGACTATTTGTGAACTCAAGGATTAACGAATATTTCATACCATCGTATTTTTCTGCAATCCTAGCATTAAAATACATCACTATGACGGTATAAATTGTGTGAAATTATCCTATTTCTGGCACCAGTTCCACGAAATGACGTAATTACCATAGCAACAAGACAGCAATGACGTCATCACTGCTACAACATAGTTTTCTCCAATGTATCTGTAAGAAAACCCGAAACCGTCACCTTCGCAAGTGCAGTAACATTCAAACACAAGAACCACCTCATTAAATGTGTTTTAAAGCCAAACCCAACAGCAATATAGATATTAATCAGGGCTTCCGTTACTTTGTATACCTACTCTGGTAAATATTAACAGTACAATTAGTGTATAATACTCGTATGTTCATTGTGACACTGGTAAGGTTCACTTTCACTCACACAGTAAACATACCGTCGTGTCGCAATCAGTCACATTTTACATACACTAGCTACATAAATAACTAGTAGTGCTTCATTTATGTGCCGCCTTTAACATCTAAGGTCATATCGATGGCGTTTGGAACTATTACTCGGTTAGGACGTTCGCCCACCACCTAGGCGGCCCGGGTTCGATCCCAGGAACCCGCATGGAGAAGTCTGGGCGGTTTTTCTTCGGGTTCTCCAGTTTCTCCCGCCACTCATTCCACCAACTGCTCCATTATCACCTTCGCAATCATTGATTTCGCCTGGACTTCATATCATCCTCTTCCTCACTATCATACCTGGTGCTTGGCTGACCACTCGCTTCCAGGTCCTTTTAATGTTTCGGTTGGTACTACTTACATTAATTTTACTAACACACACACACATACACACACACACACATACACACACATTCATTCATACTTTCAGACTCTAGGGAAGCTGGGGAAAAATCCTGGCCAAAAAAAGTTCCTTCCCCTCCCTTCCCTCCAACCAGACGACAGAGGTAGTATAAAATATTTTGTTTAACATGAACTATGTGTTTTAATGAGCTCTACATTTTTTCTTTATTTATTTTATTTATTTTATTTATTTTTTTATTTATTTATTTATTTTTTTTTATTTATTTATTTATTTATTTATTTTATTTATTTATTTTTTTATTTATTTATTGTTTTTATTTATTTATTTTTTTTATTTATTTATTTTTTTTATTTATTTATTTTTTTATTTATTTATTTATTTATTTAATTTAATTTATTTATTTATTTATTTTTTTTCTGTGTGTGATAAAATATTACGATTTACCAGATATAAAAAGTATACAGAATTCATTCAGTTGATGAGAACCTCACAGATTATTCTCAGAAAATTGAAGGTTTAAATTTCATTTTAGGTACACATACTATATTTTAATCTAACTCTTAGAGCCATTTTTAAACAAACAAAAGTGACAATCTTTCTATGTAAATGTAGCTCAAAGTGAGGGACTTTTGTTGAAAATGTTCGTCTCACATTTTTGAAAGACGCTAAACTTATTAAATGTGAAGTATATTATTAAATACGCGAGCGTGCACAGACATAACTTTTTCTAAAAAGTATTTTTACTCAGGGGATCTCAAAATGTGTACTTGAGGTGAAATCTCTGTATAAAATTTTTGGTTGGAATGTGTTTTCCTATAGTGAGATACAATACTTTTTTTAAATCAGATTCATTTTATGATTCAAGGCAAAGACTTTCATTAATTCTGTCTAATAAAAACAATGGCATATGGGAAAATTTCTTAAAATAGCCAGGGATGACTTTGTGCCACGAGTTTAAATTGTTGGCATAATAAATTAAATGTGTATATCTTGTACTTTTTGTGGTTAGTCTATCAAGTCTTCATTTCGAATGAATTTTGTATAAATGCGAAACCATAAAGAGAAAAACCTAAAGTTACTACGGAAAATGTGCTGATCTTAATGCAAAATTATATTTTTCTTAAAATTAACTGTTGTCCAAATATCCGCCTTTCTGCATTTAAACTAATGAAGCCTGTACTTTTAGGATTTATTTATGTATATTATCAAATTGTTTTAATTATCTGACTTGTCTCAGCTACTTGCGCCGTACATTATTTCGATATTCAAATTATTTAAAGCTTAAAGGGAATGGAAAAATAAGTGTTCATGTGAACCGTTTTTATAATCGCTAGCTGTTTTCATTTGTCATAAATCCTCTTGAAAAAGGGGAAAATATCAGTATCATTATTTATATCAGATCATTATTTGCCTAGAATCAAGCGCAAACGATAAAGAGAGACAAGGAAATATTTAGATGAAATAACGCACAACCTAAGTCTACTAACAAGCAAATAGAACTACTGGGAGTATATATTTATGTTGGCAATATTCGTCTTACTGTTAGGGTAAGAGCCCCGGTTCTGGTCTTCTGCTAATGACGTCTAGGGAACCTGGGACACGATCGTTCCGTGGAATGTTCTCCCAATTACTACCAGCTTTACGAGCTTTCTGCTTATTGCCAGTTAGGGGACCTTCGGGTGACAAAGGTTTATTTACTGACATGCACCTGGTGGGAGAGTGGTTCAGTGTCCATAGGGCCGTTGGGATTCTCCAGCTGACTTAGGTTCATGTTGATGGTGAGTCACATTTCCAACATCCCTAATAGGCAATATGCATTTATACCTCAGGGTTTTCTCTCAGATTGTAATGGGTGTAGGGCAATCCTTCAATGTGTTGCACTCACATCACTTTCTCTACTCTTGTACTAACAATTCTTACAAACCTTTATTCCTCTGTCTTCTTCATGTTATTCGACATAAACATTTGCACAAATTATTACTAATTTTCTTCCAGGCGTAAGGGGAATATGGGAATACAATAGGCTTGGAGCAATAGTCAAATATTTTAAAGCTGGTAGCTATATGAAGGCTTTTAAGTTCCGTTCTCTTTGCACGGCCAAGAGATAAAAAGCGAATATCGACTTTTCATTTAAGAAAAGTGTAAGTATTGCTAAACTCACACGAATGACAAGCAATATCTCCAAAATGGTTAACACCACAAAAAATACTTTTGTACATAAGTTGTGTGTTTTAACGAGATCTCCATTTTTGTATAGTGAGATTTGGTCTATCTCTTACGGTTTACCAGATATGCAAAAGTTATCAGGAGTAAACAGGACTACTTATGCTATAGCCAGAAAACTCAAAATATACATTTTATTTGCCATAAAAATATCTGAAATATACAGGTATTTTAATCAAAATGGTTAGAGCCATTTCTGAGAAAATAAAAACTTTCGAGAAGTTTTCCATGTAAAGGGTAGTTTAGGGTGGAGGAATTTTCTTCAAGATCTTTATGTTTCATCCTTGAAAGCTAATAAACTTACTTACCAACTTTCCGTCTAATCATAGAGAAATGGTGTCAATAAATTTGACCAAGACCACACAGACGTCGATGTTACTGATTGGGAAGAAAGACCATCAATATAAAGCACAGACGAAATGTACAGGTAACCAATCGATGAACTCATGAGCTCATTCTATTCGTCAGATTTGCCAAACTGATGAAGTTCGCACAAGAAGATCCTCGAATGCTTCCGTGACCAAGGAGCGGTTTTCTATCGCTGAGGAATTAAAACGACAGAACGTTCAGACCGTTGTTAAGAGACTTGGTAAATCTGTGCCACTTTGCAATGAAATGCAGCATTGGCCTATCATAATCATGTGTAATTTACTTTTTGAAGTTCCCTCCTATAAAATTAGCAATAGCCACACATGAAAATAACATAAATGTTCATCTCAAAGTTAAGGTCAAGGCCTTGATGAGTTTTTAATGTTGTTGAAAACTATTCTTTCAATTCTAACTTATAAACGAGGGATTATTGAGCTAAAGCACTCCCTCAGTAGGCTTGAGTGAAGCTTCTAGGAGAACTTCAATAACTTTTTATGACATTGATTCCACAAGCTGCATGAAATAGCGGCATAAAATAATTTATTATTCACCTCGAAGCGTGAGATGAAGGAAGTTCTGCTGAATGGCAAACAGAATGGAACAGGGTAGAAGAAAATACGAAAATTTCCCGAATATACGAGAATATCTACGTTACAAAAAGATTCAACCTACGAAGGAGGGTTTGTAATTTTTAATTGGCCATGGTCCTTTTGATACTTACTTCAAAAAGATAGGAAGAAAAAGTATGGATTATTGTGAGATCTGTAACATCACAGATATGCCAGAGCACGTGATATTTGAATGTCCAAAATATAGTAGTCATTACAAGACAGCAGAAAATCGTTGGCAGGAAAAATTGTCTAGGATATAGAGAGGACAAAGGAAGACTTCTTGGTACTACAAAGGATAACCAGGGTCGTTTCTACAGTTACGGAGAGATCTGAACATGAAGAAACGATACCTCGAAGATCGAATAGAACCATGCATCCTTCGACAGTTGTTCACCATCATAACGTGAGATCGCTAGAAGTCGGACAAGAAATGGAACCACGAGAAGAAGATTGAACATCTAGAGTGAACATGAGAAGAGAATAAATAACTTCAATAGAAATATTAGATGCAGCAAGAAGAAGAAGAAGTGCAGCTCGAGTTTGATTTCAAGAATCACCATAGCTTGATGTAAATGAACAATAATTATCTAAATTTAATTGGTTGTTTTGTGTAATTATTTTCCTAATCTATACTCCATCCAGCCTTAGATCCACCCCTTGTATCCCTCCGCGATAACCTGATGTTCATATCATCTGCGACTAACACAAACAAACGCCATGTGGACTCATGCTTCGTGTTTATGATGCAACAGCGCGATGTTTACTCGGGAGTTTTAGGAATAACGCTGCTATCGCGTTACATTCCAGTAGTATTTACCAGGGTTATCATACATCTCGAAAACTCAGAAAATTGCCAATATTTAAGGTACTATATTTTGTGGTGTGCTTCGGTTTCCGCATATGGCGGGTTAGTTGTTGACCGCTTGTGTTTACATCAGGTGCGGATCTAAGGGTGGAGCGATTATAGTAGTTATTTGATCTACAATGTACTCATTTGTATAACATTGAAAATAAATTGATTTGCTGGATACAATGTCCTGGTGTAGACTCTAGATGTCAGGACTATAGATATGCAGATTTTATTTTTATTCTCTATTTTTGTATACAGTAATTCATATTGGGCCAAGGCCACCTAGCTTAGCTTCAGTAACAGTAGCTTGATGTTCCCTCCATGGCGTACACAAGCCGCTCAGCTTCAGTAGCACTTGGGTGATGTCCACTCCACATACTCCATGACGTATAGTTCCAGTAAAAGCTGCACGGCGGCCACTCCACATCTTCCATTGCACCTCACTACACAGTAGTTGCGTATGGCGCCATGGTCGATACCAGCCGCCACTGCTGCCGGAGGAATGTGATCCAATTAGGGACCGGACACAGTTTTTCGGTATTCACGTAGCTGGTACGGGACAGGTTCTCGGTTTTTGTTCTTGTTTCTTTCCCGCATAACGAGCTCATCACGGGCTCCCAAAGTGCAATACGGCGTTATCGTCGTGAACGAGATTGTTCCAGCCAGGGGTGCCACAAGCGATCCGCCACCGTGCGAAATCATAAACAATGCTCCTTTGTTTCTGGAGCTGCCGCAAAAGTGTCTTCTAGTATCCAGAACCGCAGGTGGAGGTTCAAAGGCTGCGTTGACAGGTTGTTGTAGATTTAACCTTTAATTACATTCTCTACTGTCTGTCAGTACTAACTAACATTTCACCAGAAATACACGTTTTGGGGTCCTCTTTATCAGAAAATTATAATATCTATGAACAGCTTAGTTGAAAAAGAAAAGTTCTTTAAATATCAAACTTGCTTTTCTAAGTTCAATGTCAATATAAGACGCAACATAAAGATTTTTAAGAAAATGTGTCCGCCTCCATTATTATTTATTTAAACATGGCTCTAACACTTCCATTATCACATATTCAGTACATTGGCGTACAAAATAAACAATGTGTATCTGGAATTTGGCGGTGCCGTGGCCGAGCGGTTAGAGCATTCGCCTACCACCTAGGTTTGATCCCAGGGACCCACATGTGGTATTTGTGGTGGACAAAGCGGCGTCAGGGCGGGTTTTCTCCAGGTTCTCCGGTTTTCCCCGCCACTCATTCCACCATTACTCCATTATCACCTTTCCAATCATCGATTTCGCCTGCATTTCATATCATCCTCTTCCTCATTATCATACCTAGTGCTGGGCTGACCACCCGCTTCCAGGTCTTCACTGTGTCCGGTCCATAGGTTCCCCTGCTCCCCGACAGGCGTCCGACCCTAGGCACTGGCTTGTAAGTCCTACATAAGGGGAGGGTAATCAGGTGAAGAAAAATATATATGGAAATTATTATTTATTTATGCCAACAAACTTACTGTTGGTGTTTTTAAACACACAAGCCGTGTGTGGGCAAAGTTTAAGAGGTAGAACTGGAACTTAAAAATTCAACGCCACAACTGGGATTTGAACCTTCCGGTCTGTGGTTCAAATCCCAGTTGTGGCGTTGAATTTTTAAGTTCCAGTTCTACCTCTTATATATATGGAATTTTATGTAAATATCCTGTGAAGTTCCTTATATTTGATTGAAATTTGTATAACAAGAAAATCTCAACAGAAAGGCAAAATTTTCCTTCATAGGTGAAGAAATCACTAAAACATACAATTTAAGTAACAAATTTTTTCGTAGCATTAGCAATTTTCAAAAGAGTCTATGTTGCAAATTTAAGTTTTTCCTAAATGTTGCCTAATGGAAATATTTGAAAGTTTACGATTCTTGCTTTTTATGCTTTTCTTTTCTTTACAGTTACCAGTAATAAACAAATGAATGCTGCTTCCGCGAGTTAAACCTTTTTACTTAGTTACAAATAATTCCTAGGTAGAAACAAGTTGATGTATTATATTCTCATTTTCTCTGCCCATCTTTCAGCAACTATTCTTAAAAAGGCGTATTTGTCTATTCTAATCCACATTAATCGAAGTAAACAGAAGTGGTTTTGTTATATATTTCCTTGTAAGTACAAAATGGATGTAGGCGAGTACAGTAGGCTTAAGCGATATTCTAATCTTTTAAAGCTGGTCTCTATGTGATGGCTTTAAAATTCTACATTCTTCGTACCAGCAGGAAGGGAGAACAAACAAACAAACCAAAAACAAAACTAAAATACAAATAACGACTTTCCATTTGAGAAGAATATAACTTTTTTAACACTGAAACAAATAACAAAGACTATCTCAGAAATGGTTAACTCCACGAAAAAATGTAATTAAGGTAAATTGTGTGCTTTAACAAGATTTACATATTTTGTGAGATTTTGTCTGTCTTACGATTTACCAGCTATGCCATTCAGAATGAAGGAAACATCAGTGGACGATCCCTAAAAATTTGAGGTAGACGTTTTATAGGCGACATTTTTAAAACACATGATATTTTAATAAAAATTGAGAGCCATTTTTGAGGTAATCGAAACAATGGGAGATGTTCTTGAAAATCTTCGTGTTGTATCTTCGTAAGATATTAAACAGCAAGTTTGGTATTTAACCAAATTTTCATTCTTGAATTGATTCACAGACACATGGACACACACGGTCCTTTTTCTATAATACTTTGTTTTATTTGTTTATCCAGGGACCTCAAACCGTGCATTATCAGACATCTCAGTATCGACATGTTTAACGTATTATATCTTATTTATCTATTATGTTCATGGAGTGAGTAGGGGTAGTGTGGATGGAAAAAACGCTTTTTATGTGAGTAGTACACCTATATGTTAAGTTTATTGTGAATTTATCATTGGTAGAGAAATTCATGTGAATGTATCAAATCAGATTCTTCTCAGCAGAGCTTAAATATGCATTTTCAATTACATTTCCACTACCACATGTAAGAGGCAGAGAAAGCGAAGGTATATTAGTCTGAAAATAACAACTGAATAGTTTTCGAAAAATTTGAGGTATAAATGCAGTTAAGAAGTTGTATATAAAATGATTTTCGGGAGATCAGTCTGAGGAAATTTCGTGGATGAGACCAGAGTGAGTTTGTTGATTTGTTATTTTCCATGGCCACCGAAGTAAAACAGCTGAAGCACAAGCTTCAGTGGCATTGGTCCCATTTCGCAGACAATGGCTTTACGATTATTGTTGCTGTTGCACTCATTACCGCACTCTACCGAGCAACAGCGCTATTAAGTTTTTCTTAGCAGAAACAAAAGAGTGCGGTTGGAGAGGAATTATTGCATCTTGTGTTGTTTTTCTTTTCTCTCTCGTTCCGCGAGTGTTCTCATTACGAAGCGGAATTTTTCATAGCACTTGTCAAAACATATTTTACCGCCTCGAACAAGATTTTTACTTAACGACACATGTATCGTGTCTTTTTACGGGCAGATGTCAGCGTAACGTCTCTCTTCTTGTGGGAAACGTTTTTATTTTTTAATTATTGTTGTTGTTTCAACTCCACGCCTCATTAGCGATCCTAGTGGCTACTTAGCGCAGGTTCCGTTTCTGCCAACTTAACCTCCATTACTTGTAGTTTCATTTAGGCGCTCCGTGTTTGTGGCTTGGAGGCGGATGGTTCATAGCGATCAATCGGGTTTATTGTTTGAACAGTGTCGTAATATGACACTACCGAATAATAATAATAATAATAATAACAATAATAATAATAACAATAATAATAATAATAATAATAATAATAATAATAATAATAATAATAATAATAACAATAATAATAACAACAACAACAATAATAATAACAACAACAACAACAACAATAATAATAACAACAACAATAATAATAATAACAACAACAATAATAATAACAACAACAACAACAATAATAATAACAATAATAACAATAACAATAACAATAACAATAACAATAACAATAACAATAACAATAATAATAATAATAATAATAATAATAATAATAATAATAATAATAATAATAATAATAATAATAATAATAATAATAATAATAATAATAATAATAATAATAATAATAATAAATATACGTGACTAGCATCAATGAGCGCGGCGCATAAAAAAGACTTTCTGGAACTTTCGAGGGGTATCCGGCGCCTTTGTGGAAGTCGAGAAAGGTCCATGTTACGTCATCCTCGCCAGATAAGGAGGCGAGGAAACAGCAGAGGAGTGAGTTACAGACATAAGTCGGCCAGGTGTCAGTGAGTGCGAGACAGCTGAATGGGTGTGGTACTGTCATCTGAAAGTTGCTCTTCTCTCCGCCTCTAGAACGTTCTGGAACTCTAATCAGCGGCTGTTTAAGGCGTGTTCGCGAGTGAGCGTGAGTCGTGAGTGTGTTTCAGGTGCGACGTGAAGTGCATTCTCTTATTGAAGTTGCGACGTACAAAGAGCGCCAAAGCAAATCTCACAGTATTTCGCATCTGTCAGCTTATTTATTGCTATACGAAGCCATGGTGCAAGGATACGCCACCCCTTCTGGTAAATAGGCCAATAGCCCCAACAAAATATATGTTTACGCTCTTTATCGTATTGGCTAAAAGGGGAAGAGGCAGTGAATGCATTCAGTTTGTCATTCAGACCTCTTATTACTATTATCATTGGTACCTAATGGTACCTAATCATCTAGTGTAGGACACGCCTTTCAAGGGTTTAAAATCTAACGAGGGAAGCTTGATGAGGCCCAGGTTAGCAGTCAAGCTCAGGCCTCAAAAGACCCCAGAAAACCATACAAAATTCGCCGAAGATTTACTTTGACGCTCTTTGTACAGTGAATATCCCTACTGCAAAAGATTAGAGAGGTCTTGGTTCGATTACCCAGCGAGTGAACTATCCGTAGAAGTGACTGCGTTCTGTGTAGTTCATTATGTGGCGAAGAAAGTGAGGCGCCACTGAAATTGAACTAGTTCACATTAATGAAGTGACAGTTTGAACTAAGTGAAGTCCCAGTAAAAAGTTTACTCCATCGAAACAGTGACTGTGAAAACTGGATGGCGGCGCCGTGGCCGAGCGGTTAGCGCGCTCGCCTACCACCTAGGCGGCTCGGGTTCGATCCCAGGGACCCGCATGTGGTATTCGTGGTGGGCGAAGCGGCGTCAGGGCGGGTTTTCTCCGGGTACTCCGGTTTCCCCCGCCATCTCATTCCACCGGTGCTCCATCTTCATTCCATGTATCATCAGTGTCACCGCCTGCGGTGCCGTAGTAGTAAAAGCGGGCGTTAAACACTACAAACAAACAAACGAACAAAACTGGACAGATACAAAGTTGTGGAAATTTGTCTCTAACACGTAGGGATTAATTCTCACCAAAGATTCGTTATTGACATTTCACCTAAAGTACATGCTTTGAGGTCCCATGAATAGAGAAATCATTTTTAGAAAAAATATCCATACCATATAAAAAAATATGAATTAAGCACATTTCTACAAATATTTATGTCGAGTATCATGAAGTAAATAAAAGAATAAACCTTTTTGAGAATAATTTGCACAAGAGTGAAGGAGAAGTTATGCAAGTGCACACGTCAGATTTTTTTCAACTGCAAAATTTCTATTTTGTTTTCACCTGTTCATGCAAAGAAAACGGAATTTCAAAGCCATCATACAGCAACGAAGTCTTAAGAGATTTGACTTGTTTAAAGTCTATTGTATACGCATATTTCCCTTTTACCTACAAGAAAATATGTATTGAAACTATTTTTGTAAACTTTTATCTTGACTAAGTAGAGAGAAATATTAACTTTGGTAAAACTAGTTCGTAGAGTGGTTGAAAAAATCATGTGAGTTTAATACATCAGATTCTTCATTTTCAACTGCTGCCCGAGGGTTATAGTACTTGCTGGATAAAATTACGTTATTATTATGGTTTTTTTTTTTTTTTCAATAATTGTGAATGGATTCCATTTACGATGTTTAACTTATAGTGTTCCAAGGAATTTTCCGCTCAAGTGATTCATTGGTGGAATTAACAGAGAGTGAACGCTGTTCAATTTCTCCAAGTAAGAACCGAACCTCGGATGCTTGTAGTGTGGGTGAATGTTTTTGTCGTCTGCGGCGACATCCATTCCTAGTGTTGTGGAGATCGTCCAGCCGTGAAAATAATTGCCAACCTCATCCCGTTTCGTTTATTGGGAGACAGTTCATCACCCCCGACTGTGACGTAGCACACCGTTTCCAAACCCAAAAACATTCTCAACTAGATTGGCTGATCAGGGCCTAATGGAATCAAACTTCAACACTCCAACCCGCTCTTAATACCAAGACGGTCTTGCGTTTGCTAAAGATTGCGCCTAAAAATACACAAGAAAATATTTGTTGTGTGACATTCACATGCCTTTCTTCACAAATGGTTACATGGTTTGTATATCTAGTCTTCCACACTAGCTTGCGTTTCTGTCTTAAAGGTTCCAGCGTGCCTATTGGCAAGTGCGCAACTTTGGCGTGTGTGTAGAGTGATGATAAGGAATGTTGACACTGCGCAGTCTCGTGAATACTGCTCGGAAAGCTTGAAAGAATACCATTCTTCCCCTCGTGTCTTAAGATAGCCGATAACCAGAGCTACAGCAAATATCCAGTGAGCGGGAAATCAACCTAACTACCACTCTACCTAGCACTCGTGACGTCGTACTGAACACGCGGATCCAAAGCTGTACAATAGTCAGTAGTGCGACTTCACTACTGACAGTCTAGAGTTGGTCGCTGTGTTTACGTTCTGTTCTGCGCTATATAAGGTAAAGGGTATACACGGAAAGGGACACTTTGCGCAGATCTACTGTGGCTAACACCCACCAGAAGGCAGGGATGAAGTGAGGGAACTACAGGGTGTTAGCCAGACGAGCCACAGAGACGCCTGGAAGTCCTTAATAAGTGCTGAGATCTCTTCATCCGGGTACCAGGCCCCGCCGAGCAGCTATCACACCACGGGTCCAGTCCCACAAGCGCCCCCCCCCCCTCACCGACCGAGGACAGCGACCGCCCAAACGCCACCTAGCACCGACAACAATTACCATGTGGAAGCTCCGCACCATCTTCCCAGCACCGCAAACACTACTCGACTGAAAGCACACCTGAAAGATGATAACGAAATGGAATGAGGGGAAATGATGGAAAGAAAACCGTGGTATGAAATTAAGCACCTCAGCATTTACCTAAGTGACAAGGAAAATCACGGAAAAACCCATGACATGGTCGCCGGGGATCGAACTCGAGAGCTCCCGAATGTGAATCGCACATGTTGCCGCGGCGCCACCCAATTCAGTTGCGCTATACGAAGTTCAGTAAGCCAGAAACATGTGCTGCCACATTGAAAACGTTAATGCAAGAATTCGGTACAAATCATTTCACCGTCAATGGAGAAAACACACAATGTAGGGTGCGTCACTCAAAAATACGGAATTGTAAAGAAAATTTACTTGTTGCATCGTTAGTAAGAATGCAGAAGAACAAGAAAGTGCACCACTACAATCGGAGTTCTTTGAAGATTTGTGTAAAGTGACGGTACATACCAATATACAGTTTTACAAACTACACCATCCTGAGTTTAAAAACTTCATTACGAATTATATAAATTATTTGACAAACAAGCAGACCAATGAGAAAATAATACAACCCGTAAATGTTTATAGTTTTAACAATACGCATGTATATATATTAGATTTGTAGTTACACCCCTGACGGTGATGTTTACAGTTCCAGGTTACCTCTGTCAACCCCTTCCCCTCTCCGCACTATCAATATATACTTGCAGCACGCACACCTTGCAATCAAAAGGATATTTATCCTAACTCTACTCGTAACAAACAACGGACATGTGGGGAGACCAATTTTCGAGCCCTGGGTTACCTTGGACTTCCATTGGTCGTAGGTGTGAACACGTGCAGGGGTAGCGGAAGTCGCATTAGTAAACAAAACCCATTCAGTGCTACTCTGTTGTCACACTGTGCAGATGAAGTATTGAATAGCTCCAATTATCTCCTTTGCCTTTCACATCGGATACATTTCTTGTTGAAGTTTTTTATTCGTCATATATGAATCTACCACCAGAGGAAATTTGCGTACTCATAGACCTAACACCTGTATAACAGATCAGTCAAGTACATCAGTGAACGTAGAAAATATTCCTGTACATTCTGTAAAAAGTTTAGTCTAATATATGATGGTGGGTCATGAACTCAGGTAATTGCAGTGTTGTGATAGGACTTTTAAGCTCCCTTTAAGGGACACTAGGCCTGACATTTCAATTTTGTATATTTTAACTGTCTCAAATTTGGTACACAATTTAATTATATTGTTATACAGTTGTGTGTAAACTTTTAGGTCAGTTTGATGAGTAGTTTGAGAGTTAAACACATTTAAATTATATTTTAATGCTAAAATAATGTTTATTATAAATAGATGTATGATCATGAAAAAATTACTTTTTACAAATCCTCCATGCCTTTTATTCCAATTATTATTTCAAAAATAGGGCCAGTTATTGTTTTTTGATGTGTTAAGAGAGACAGAAAAAATGTTTTATATTTGCACACTTTATAAAAACATTGTCCAATATTTTCGCATATGGAAAATTATTTATGGCAAAATGAACAGCACTACATAAATAATAACTGAGCTTTTATGCATAGGTATGAAATATATCCATGCCAAGTTTCATCAACATTGGAGAAAAACCCATGCGCATGCTCCAACATATGTATTGAGAAATCTGCAGCACAAATAGTTTACCCTGATATTTAAAATTGCTCTTATACATAAATCTTGTCATCCTAATAGGGCGGAAGGACAAAAATTCTATTCTTATTTTATAACCAAAGGTGTAAAATGTATTTATACACAAAAATAATTTTAAAAAAATTAAAATTTAATTATTCTTTTGCTGAAATTTCGGTCCTAGTATCCTTTAAGACGGTAATAGCAGTGGAGCCCAATAAGGGATTTACTCAAACACGGCAGATTAACCTAAGTGGTGATACTTACGTGCCAAAAGGGTACACTTCAATAATCTGACGATTTGAGCTTGACATAAGGGACTGATAGGGTCACAAACTTGCAAACACACACACACACACACACACACACACACACACACACACACACACACACACACACACACACACACATCCCCTTGTCACTCTCGAGCGCGGTCAAATTTTGTTTTATTTTGAAGGAAATAATTCAAGGATAATGTGAAAAATGTAATCGGCCTATTTCCACAAGCCGACGTAACAAAACTTGTCAAAGTTTAGAAGCTGTAGCTGCAGTGAAGTATGTACGCCCCACTCCGCGCCTCGGCTCAAGTGACAATATTACGCAGGTCGGAATGTCACACTTTCTTCCCTATGGTATTCCCTATATTACTGTTTATTTGCATGTTATTTTCCGTGTATTTTGTCACATTCAGCGATTTCAAAAAATCATGAAAACAATTTTTCAAATCATCGTATGAAAAAATCCCTCCAAATAATGTCAGATTATGGATCAGCACGAGTGAAGCTGAACCGTCTGTATAATAATCTGACACGCTCGAGTATTTCAAGGGTATACAGTCATCATATAAGCTGTTTTTCTTTCTACCATCTAGTCTTCAAAATCCAATAGGTTCCCACGACGCTCGCGTAACTCCCTTTGCATCGTGGGCTGTAAGCTGACATCAGCTGGCATTACTAATGAAGTGCACGGTACAGAGGCGTGTGATCTCTGGGCACTGTGTAACCAAGGCAGCAGTTTACGGGACACCTTGTGTTGGCTGCTGCATTTTATTACAAAACCCGTGGTTCGTTAGGGAAGAAGCGGCTTTTAATAGCGAAAAACTGTAGAGGATAAGAAACGAAGACATTTACTGTTTGAGTCACCTGCCGCGTAATTTATCGTCCGGTCTGTCACCCCCCGTAATTATTGTTTTATGTTGGGACCATATCCCTCCGTCCGTCCGTCCGCAAGTTAATTGGGCGATCTCAGCGCCCCGATACCTACCTGTCCTCTGTGTTATGTCTGTATGAAACAACGTACGAACCAAACCCGTGCTGCATATACGACCCCAACACTTGTTACAAACATGCGTGTTTTGAAGAAAATTTGGTTTAAATCGATGCTTTACATCAACAGCTTTTCTTTATTAATTCTTCTACCGTCATCGAATAGATGGAGGAAGTATTGCTTTCCAGCCGAACATTCGATATCCAGATTTTACCGAAAATATAATTTTAGAGATTCAATGAATCCAACAAAATTCTAGAAAATGCCATGTGTGTGCGTGCATTTGTAAGAGAAATATTGGTATATGTTCAATATATTCCAAAGATACAACACGAAGATTTTCAGGAAAATCCCTCCACCCAAAATTACCCTTTTCTTTAAACATGTTTACTATCTCTGATCTTTCTTCAGAAATTGTTCTAACGATTTTGATATTTATACCATACGTTTAAAATATTCGTCTGATAAATAGTTTATACCTTAATTTTTGTGAGTAGGCTGTGGAATACCACAACTTACCAAACGGCAGACCCGGGTACTATTTCCGGTAACGGTGTAGGAGAGGCGGTTCGGGGTGCACTCAGCCTCAGTGACCTATTGAGGAACTACTTGATAACGAGGTGGCGGCCCCTGGTAGTGAAGACCGCATATACTGGCTGCGAAGGACAGGGTCCTTGACCACGTCTCATCCTCCAGTACTGCACCCCGCTCATGGCATCTTAGTGGGCAGAGGTGCGGGATGCAGCGGCCGGGTGGTAGGCTTTGACTCGGAAAGTGCTATTGCGCCGCGGGGTTAGTTAAGTTGTTTTTATAGTCATGCAAAGAGCATGGAATTTTGGTCATCAATAACGACACTATTTAGCCTACTGCATTACGGATCCGAACTGCTCAGGCGGTAGCGTCCGAGGTTGGGATTCTGAAGGTACTGGATTCGCTTCCCATTGGAGAGCCATTATGACCTTGGATTTCCTCAGGCTGGTGAGCAATTGCTGAGTGAATCATTTTCTTTCATCTTGCAGGTCTGCAGGGTTAGATGCGCTAGACGGTGGTGTGCGTTGTATGCGGTTCGTAGGGAGAATTGTTTCTTCGCTGAATCAGAAGCGGCCGTCGTCAGATCCACTCTGTCTTCTTCCCGGAAGTTTACTAGGCACCAAGACCTCTGATATAATCTTTAATATTTACATTGACATGATCAGTTGACGTTGTTAAGACACCCACTCATGAACTGAGATTTCTCATAGTCCTTAACTGACAAATGTCCTGGCGGTAACTTAAACGTGGACCTTGAACGTTTCCTTCCTAAGTGCCATTTCATTGTTTGTATCAACACTGTTCACTTTGGTGTCGTATGCAGCAAGAGGCTGAGGATTATTGCCAGGCTGAGGACAGTCCGAGGTGTGCCTTAGGTGTACCTGCCCTTGTCAGGGCTTGAGCTCTGTAATGGCGGGGTGTGGGGTTTGCAGGGTTTGCGTTGTGGTATGATTTGTACCCACATATGGGGGTTACTTTTAATTTTGATATCCAAGCATCTCTTGAAAGGATTGTATGGCAGCTCAGCTGGAGGATTAACTCCGCTGTTACCGGATATGCCCGCATACTATGCGGGGAAGCCGATCACATATAAATTGGTGTGCTCTGGGGTTATAATCCCCAAGAGACCTAACCAGGACCCTCCGATGGAGCGGCGATGGGACAACATTTTGCAGCCCGGCGCCTAATTTCATCCTCCACATACGGAAGAGATGAGGCCTCGTGAAGCAGTAAGATTAGGCACTATGGCACTATTTATTCTCGATATTTAGCTTTGTAAATATTGGGTGCTTTGAGCGATAGCCTTTCGATGTCTCTAATATCGTTGACTTCCACGCCGAGAACAACGCTGACCGCTCAAACACAACCGTAAATTTGAGGCAGTATTTTGGTGTACGCCCTCTGAAGTGG
Organism: Tenodera sinensis; assembly: GCA_030765045.1. Classification (NCBI taxonomy): domain Eukaryota; kingdom Metazoa; phylum Arthropoda; class Insecta; order Mantodea; family Mantidae; genus Tenodera; species Tenodera sinensis. The sequence goes on from CM060968.1 coordinate 58,161,398, forward strand.
TTCAAATTGTAAATATAGAGCCAACAGAAAGCCCCCCCCCCCCCCCAAATAACCATGTTAAATTATAGGCAGCGTAGGCTGAGTTATTCACAAAAAAGAACTATCTCGTCAATAATTGATTGGGATCAATCAAGTGCGGCGAGATTAGAAAAGAACATTGACTTTTCACAATCATTAGCTATGCCTAGCCATTTTGTTTGTTAGCGAAGAAGTCCACCATATTTATCGAAAAGATTGTAAACGCGTTTCATGAGAAAGATAATGATTTTTAAGTGTTAATAAATTGTTCAAAACATTCTTAAAACAATAATTATTGTTTCGTCTATAAAATAAACCCGTACTACTCCCTGTGCTAACAGTAATATAACCAGAATAATGCTAGGCCAAGAGTAATAAAACTTCGTAAAGACTTTATTTCCAACGAAGATTAATAAAAGCTGAATAGCACCTCAACGTTCGTCTCACATTAACATCAATAACATATTAAGAATCGTTACAAACGTGGGACATATCAACTCACTAGTGAAACACAGACAAAATTCTACTTCTGACAGAAGAATAGTGTCTACTCTGAACCTTTCCTAGGAAGGAAATTCAAAACAAATACGGAATCCATGTTCCTGAAACAAATGCCTGCAGCAGATACCGCAGCGTAACGCCTGCAACTCCTCGATCAGGCTATATAACCACATTTCACTATCCGGATATTTAAAATGGAAGTAATAATTGCAATTGCACGCGGCTGTTGATTGGTTCATTCATTTTTAGAGCAGATCTATTAGGCGATATTGTGAGAGCAGGTGGCCGAGGATTCTAAACCAATAGCGAAGACCGGGATCATGCAATCTCCACATTTTTCATCGCCCTCTCTCCCCCCTCTGACGTCTCATCCAAACACAGATTCACCACGCTCCACTGCTTTGAGTACAGCTTGCCGCCATTAGACACTCTCAGCGAGATGAGGACCGGTCGGAAAGTAACTGGCCTTGTTTTCATATTAGTACGTTTCCTAACATAAACCTCGTATACCGAATACTATCTGTGATTCTGTGATACACATGGCTCAGTGTGATATAGATAGACGGCATTGGTTGCCTAGTCGCCTTCCACTACCACTTGATCAGGTTACTTGTTAATAGAAGCCCTTATTGCGCACTTCCCTTCGTTGCCATTTATTTTATTTCTATTTCTTGTATTATTTGGTTCGAATGAATAACCAAATCAAAAGTTACCTAACAATTGATGGAAACTACACCAAAACCCCAGTCAGGTTGGCTGCTACAGAGGTATTTCTTAGACGTAGGTAACGAATGGCGATTTATGGTCGAGTTTACTTTTGTATTTATAAGACCATAGGGGTGACAGGTAAATATCTCACCGACTTCCGTGCATTCAACAACGCGGGAATGCGTGTTTAAGTGCAGTGCTTGCTTGCATTATCAGCAGTCTCTTGTTTATGAAACTGAGACGTTACCTCCACTATCAATTTGCATGACGTTACTCACGCAAATCCTAGAAAGGACACTTGGCACCTCTAAAAATACCTTTGTACACGGCTGTATTTTTACTTTCCCTACAAATGAATATGCAATAAGTATTGTAGTCGATATCGGATTTCATCTAAATATACGTTTTGAGGCCCCCTAATCAAACAGATGTTTTTTGTGTAAGGCATAAATAAAAAGACGCAACTAGAACAAATATTACAGTTCGTATCTAAATTCGCGATCTTATACAGATATGACACTAAGATAGCCAAGAAAATTTCCCACCCCAAAATGCCTTTCATTTGGAAGATGTTTCATTAACTATTTCGATAAGATGTTAAAACAGATAAAGTTTATACCTATTTGAATGTCCTGTCAATAGTCTATGCAGTTTCCTATATTCTACATAAATGCTGTGTAGACGATGAGAAATAGGCTTAAAATATTAGCACAAAACAATACTTATATATTTAAAACATACAATTTATGTCAAATATGTTTGTGCTATTCACCGCTTTCCAGAAATTCGTTGCTGTTTCTTCCAGTTTCCCAATAGCGACAACATGCAAATGTATGGAATTTCGAAACACCGTTACATACCTTCTAATTTTTAAAGATCTGACTATCACTTCAGGTTCCCCTATTCTTCTTACACTTACCGCGGAATATGCAATAAGACCAGTTTTGCAAATGTTTATCTTGGTTAACATGAATTAAATGTAAACATAAGGTTTTTTGAGAATTGATTTGTAAAAGAAAGTTGACCTGTTTGGAAATGAACGTAGTAAAAAAAAATGGAAATAAGATTGAAGGCCGGTTACTTTCCAATCGCCCAGGTGAGAATGGCCCCCTAAGGCACCAAACGCAGGCGTCATTACCCGGCTCCCGTATTCGTATCAGCAGCAATTATAGAAGGCAGAGTCTCAGAGATGCTACTTATGTGTAACAACCACACAGCATCTCTAACGAGTGTGTCTCAACTAGTGGTGCGCGGCTCAGCTCAAGGTCACGGCTCCCGTATCAGCAGCAATTAGAGAAAGCAGAGTCTTCCAGATGATGCAACTGCATAACATCCTTTAATAGTGTGTTCTCATCTAGTGGTCCGCGGTGCAGCTCGACATAACTCCTGTCTTTCTTTTGTTTTACTCATATGCCACCTTACATACAGATGGCTTTTACCTTTGGAATAATTGCTCAAGAGCAATGGTGTTCACTCGTTTATAATGGTGTTAAAGTTTGGATTGATTTACTTTGGATAACTGCATTAAATTCATAGACACAGTCACTATTCCAGACCTTAAGGAAGACCGGGAATAATCCTGAGTAAAGAAAAATCCCCACCTTCTAGCCGCAAATTGAACCTTGGACTTCTGGATTTGAACATTAGTACGGTATACACCAGACCACAAATGTAACCTGTTTATTGCTACTGTAGATGCTCCTGCCGCAGACGTATTCTGTGTAATTTGTATTAAAAGGACGCTAGTTTTTAAGTTTTAAATTGGCCGAACACCATATATATACTTTCTATTTATTACACGAAAAATATTTTGAAAAGAATCCTTCTAAATGAATCTGATTTCTCTGTCTTAGATTACTGACATGTCGTGTAAATATAAAAGTATTTTTTAGGTTATGGCATAAAATAGTTTCAACTTGTTTCTCCTCCACACATGTACGAACATTGACCAGCAGGTAGAAGATTTGTGACACTGCTCTCTCAGGAAGCAGATATGTGTGTGATAGCATTCCTTCAAAATGTTGACTTCTCAATCTTCATTCATTGGTAGAAACTCCACAAATGTAGAAGTTTGTCTACAAACCGCAACTAATTAAACATACTCTGTAGGTGCACAAATTACCTACTCTTAATTGGATAAATATTTCAACGCATCTTTCCTTAACTAACGTAAATCAAATTGCATTGAACTGTTTTTAGCTTTATATAATATCGATTTATGAGATGTTTCATACCTTCAGGCAGGTAGGCAAACGCACGTGAAAACCACCAACGTACCGCTAGTTTAGTTAGACATCACTCACATTTTTCCTTTCTCCACTACGTATAGTAAGTAGAGGAAGTATTGTATTCCACCCAAAATTTCGATGTCGAGATTTCACCTGAAGTATGTTTTGAGGCCCCCTGAATAAAAAAAAAATTTGCGAAAAAGGCCAATGTGTTTGTGTTTGTGTGTGTGTGTGAATGTGTGTGTGTGTGTGTGTGTGTGTGTGTGTGTGTGTGTGTGTGTGTGTGTGTGTGTGTGTGAATCTGTGGACAGCATAAACTCAAAAACAAAAGTCGGTTAAACCCAAAGTTGCTATTTAAGTTTAATGACTTTCAAGGATGCAACACGAAGATTTTGAAGAAAATTCATTCACCCTAAATTACCCTTTACATGGAACATTTTTCGAACATTTTGATTTTCTTGAAAATGGCTCTAAAGATTTCGATTTCGACATATGTTTAAGATATGTTTGTGACAAATGGAATGTATATTTTGTACAAAAAATGTAGAAATACACAAGTTATGTCCAAATGCATTTTTGTGGAGTGAATCATTTCGGAGATATTACTTGTTAATTGTCAAAATTTTTGCAATACTTAATAGACGTTCTCAAATGGGAGAACGTTAGTCGTTTTTTTATTTGTTGGTCATGCAAAGAGATTGGAATTTCAAAGTCTTCATATAACGACCACTCTTAAAACATTTGGCTATCATTTAAAGCCTAATGTATACCCATATTTCCCTTGCGCCTAAAAGAAAATTAACAATGATATAATTTTTGTAAATGTTTATGTCGATTAACATGAAGTAGAATGAGGAATAAATGTTTGTAAGGATAGCTTCACAATACAAAAAGGAGTTATTTGAAGTGCCAGAAACTGAGTGGCATGGATGCTTCCAGAAGTGGTTTAGGAGGATAGAACGCTCAGGGACAATACTTTGAAAAACTGGAATAAACAAAGCCTTTCTGTGACTATTCATATTTAGCTGTCTCAATACATATATCGTATTTTTAACTATAGTTGTTCCTATAATAGGTAATTCCCCTATACACGCTATTGATCTTCAATGTCTTATATTATCAGTTTTAGAGGGTCTTACATTTCAATGCGATATCTCTTTTAATTTCCGAGTTATAAAATGTTAAATATGGATGTTATCTTGTGCCAAATGTTCCACACGATACAAGTTTTAAACGTTATAATTTTAAAAAATTCTATTGTGTTTATCGGATTATAACGTCGTATAATTTTGGTTTGCTAGGCTTAATTCAAAATAAAATAATTTTTAAATTCTGTCATTTGACGTTTCTAATTTGGTTTAAGTTTTATACAGCTTTAAAAAGTAATAACTCAAAACCTGTTCAAAAAATTATATCACAGATTTAACTATTTGTGTTTTGTAATCTACATGACAAATTATAGAATAACTGGATGAAAACTGCATTGTGTGAAAGATTTTCTAAAAGTAAATAGGGTGATAAAATGATTTTCAAGAACCTTAAATTTCAAAATTTAAAACATTTTTAATTTGCACTTTTAACATACATTGTATAAATATAGACATTTTAATGTACGAGGCCAAAAAACACGTTTAATTTATGGCCCCTAGGTATTCTTAAATTCACGGAATACAAATGTCTATTTTTGTGATATTTCTACTAAATTTCGGTTGTGTATTCCTTTAAATCTTCATTGTGATTGGGCAATGCGGCATGCAACAACAAATTAAATTTGAGAGATAAAACAAAACAGAGACAAATAACATTTTTAAACATACCACGTTACGTAGCATAAACTTGAAATGGTATCATAAGTAAGTATGATCTATATTTGTTCATTACAATGATGTAACAGTTTTTAGAACATTAAATCAGGCGATGAGTATTTAATAGATTGTTTTACCTTTTAAAGAAAAAAGGTATAGCATTCTGCCTTTCATAACAATAAAACTGGTCGTTCATAACACAATAAATATGGAAAATGAAATAGGATTTAAATATCCCCTCAAAATCCTTTGCAGCCATTCCGTCTCTGATATCCAATATTGCTTCCTGCAGTTTACAAATGAACAAGCCACAATGATTTGCACTAGTCATTCCGCCACTGAAACCCGTATGTTTCTGCATGAGTCTTAATAATTATTATTTCCAGTTCATTTACTTCCATCTAAATTGTAGCCTGCTCGTTTTTATGTATTTATCTTTTATTTCGTTCCGTCTGGCGCAGAATAAAGTTATTTATTGTAATTGTTTCTTTCTCTACATATATCTTCATTATTCCACTTGCCTGTTTTTATCCTCTCCTTTCTTTGGAAAGTCCAACGTTTATTTTCACTGCATTTTAAAGCCTCCTTTGCTCTCAGCATTAACGCATACAAATGTTAACTCTTCCAAGCGAATGCCATTCTAGAAATCACAATGAAATTTCAGCACTTAAAATAGATACATTTTTTGTCGAGAACCGACAGCATATAATAACAACAGCTTTTTGTGCTATTTTTACTAGTCTTTCATTTCGAGTTTCATCGTAGTCAGAACAAAAATCGTGAAAGTAGGATTTTGAAACACATAAAAATGTTTAATGTTTCCTAGTCTATTAACATGGGTGCAGTGCTGTTGAAATTTATCTTAAGGGTATTAAATATTAAATTTTTCAAAATGTTTGAATTTTTCTACTTGATCTACCAGGCACCTAGTACTTAGAGAAGCTATTGCAACTGATCTAAAAAGTTCGATATCGATATTTGATCGGAAATGTATGTATTGAGTCACCTAACCTAAAAATAGCATTTTAGAAAAATATTATTTTGCGCGCGCGGGCGTGTGTGTGTGTGTGGGGGGGGGGGGGTTTAAGATTCTTTATTGTTCTACATGTTCCATTACAATATGTAATACTACATGTTGGGTTTGCTTATTATAAATTTAACATTAATAATTACATAGATTTATACAGTTCAATTATTTTTTGTCAGATCAATTGCATTGGCATACTGAATATATTCTTTAAAATAACTTTTAGCAATTTCGACGTTAGTTGGTGGCCATTTTCCTCTTCTTTGAATTATTTTCCTTCTGAATGTTCTTCTTTTTTCTTCGAGATTTTTGCAGTCATAAATTATATGGTCTGTTGTTTGCTCTCCTCCATTACATGAACAACTTGGGTCATCTGTGATGTGGAACCTATAGTAGTATGCTTTAAGTCTTCCGTGTCCTGTCAGTAGTGTTGTAAGGTTTGCCGTTAGATTTATCCTTAACTTCAGTCTGTCTGCTACAGTAGGAAAGTATTGCTTTGTTTCCTGACCTTTAGTTGTTTCTTGCCATTGACTTTCCCAATGTTTTAGACTTTCTTGTCTTAGCGTTCTTCTAACAAAACTCTTTGGAAATCTATTATAGCTGCATTCCTCTTCGTTTGTAATTGCTCTCTTTGCTAGTCGGTCTGCAATTTCATTGCCTTGTATCCCTATGTGTGCTTTGACCCACCCAATTTCTACATTCCAGTTTTGTTTTTCTAAAATTTTTAACATTGTTCTAATTGCTTCTGTTAGGTAACTGTGAATTTTGTAGTTATGCAATGATTGTAATGTGACTCTACTGTCCGTGTATATCGCTGCAGTTTTGTTATCTTCTTCAGTTAAGTAAATATTTTCAACAGTTTCTAATGCTTTCAACACTGCAAATTGTTCAGCTTGGTTATTGGAGCACTGTTTATCTAACTTATATTGTAGCTGATATTTCAGTTTGTTCTGATGATAAATTGCTACTCCAGAACCAACTCCTTCTTCTGTTTTACTGCCATCTGTATAAATTTCCAGTGCATACGTTTTATTCTGATTTATTTCTTTTATTATTGGTATGTCGGCTGGATGACACCATTTCCTATATTCTACAGGTTTGTCTAATTTGTTCTCGGAGTTTTGTTTCAATATTGTATATTCATTGGCGATTTCCTGAAGTTTAATTGTAATAGGTGTAAGTCCCGTTATAATGGATAGTGCTTCAGTAGATGTGGTCCTGAATGCTTTAGCAATTTTGATATTTATTTGTCTTTGCACTCTTGTAAACTTATTTGCATTATATTTTCTGTCAATGGCTTCTATCCATACTGGAGCTGCATAAGATAGTAATGGTAAAATTGCACCGTTGTACATAGTCTTTAAAGCCTGGTGTTTCAGTCCCCAATCTAGTTTTGCTGATTTAGATAAAATGTGTATCAATTTATTGGCTTTCTCTGTTACATACTGAATGTGATCATTAAAGGTGAAATTTTTATCAATGATTATTCCCAAATATTTGACGTTTTCTACTTGTTTTATTTGTCTGTTATTGATAAAGATGCTTATATCCCTTTCCACTCTACGTTTGCGTGTTATTAGCATTGTTTTCGACTTTTGCTCATTAAAAATAATTTTATTATTCTTAGCCCACGTTTCAATCTTTTTCAGGTCTACATTATTGTAATTTTCCGCTTCCAAGTTGGTTTTACCTCTAGTTATTATTAATAAATCATCCGCAAATGCCACTACCTTTGTATGGCTCGAGTATTCAATATTCAACAGCGAATTGTATTGTAAATTCCAAAAGCCTGGTCCGCAGCAAGATCCTTGTGGACATCCCTTGCTTACATTTTTTTCAAGTTTTACATTATTAACTGTCAATACTGCACTTCTATGACTGAAATAACTTTTAGCAAGGTAGTATAAGTTACACGGGCAGTTAAATTCCCTCAATGTTTACAATATACTCGGCCACCAGGCTGCGTCAAAAGCTCCCTGAACATCCAGGCTGGTTAAAATTACCATCTGACCATCTTCCAGGGTTTTCTTTATGTATTTTTTAACTGTCATTGCAGCATCTACTGTGCTTGTTTGTGGAGTGAAACCAAATTGGTTGTTATTCATTAAGTTTTGTGAATGTGCATGGTACATTATTCTGTCGATTAAAAGTTTTTCTAGTAGTTTCCCTCCTACATTCAGTAAACTGATTGGTCGGAATTTTGTTACTTCTGAACTCTTTTCCTTTCCTGGTTTAACAATAGGTATTAATTTGGCTTTCTTTGGAACACACATTAAAGACCTTAAGTAATATTTTACTTGTAATTCCATCTTCTCCAGGAGTTTTACTTGCATCCATTCTACTTAAAATATCTTTTATTTCTCTCTGAGTAAAATCTTTATCATTCTGTGTTGTGATTGGTCTGTTGATTACTTCCCTAATATTTTTGTGATAACAATTGTCATCTTCTTCATTGCCTTCTGGTACAAAATGATTCAGCATATATTCTAATGTGTCTTTTAAATCTGTTGTGACTGAACCGTCCTGTCTCGTAAGAGTTGTTAATGGTGAATTTTTTCTTATTTTGCCAGTAGCTATTCTATATACCGCATTCCATGGATTGTTAGATGGAGTTAGACTGCAATAATTTTTCCAGGAATCTAATTTCTCTTTTCTTATAGTTCTTTCATACTCCCTTTTTTGTTTTATATACAAGGCTTTTCGTTCTTCTCTTAAGACACCATCTTGTTTTGTCTTTTGATATCGTTTTCTTAATGCATTTGCTCTTTTCCTCATTATGGTTAGTTCATTTGTCCACCAGGGTATAGATTTTCTTTCGTTAATTTTCTTTAATGAATTACAATTCTTAAAACAGTTATTACATGCTGCAGCTAAATGTTCTTCAAACTGCTTTATTATTTTATCGAGATCATCTTCCTTGTTCACCAATTTGCTAAGTTCTTCATCTACATCTTCTAAATTGCTTCTTTTAAATGGTAAATTCTGAACTCCTATTGTTTTTAGTACTTTGCCAAATGTGGGGGGGTGTGGATGTGTGTGTGGGGGGGGGGGTGTGTGGGTGTGTGTGTGTGTGGGGGGGGTGTGGGTGTGTGTGTGTTTGTGTGTGTGTGTGTGTGTGTGTGTGTGTGTGAGTGTGTGTGTGTGTGTGTGTGTGTGTGTGTGTGTGAAAAGTACAACTCAAAAACCAGAAGTCCGATAAATATCAAACTTGGTATTTAAGTTCATATCTTCCAAAGACGTGACACATTTCCCGGAAACCTAACCTCAAACTTTCCTTTACATGATTCTTAAAAAATTTTGACTTTGTTAAAAATAACTAAGGATTTCGATTATAATAGTAGGACATATTTAAGATATTTACACAGCCTTAAATGTATATTTATATTCAATTGTCTGGGAATAGCCCTTGAAATCCTCTTCGTTTTAAATGAAACTGACAAACCTTAATAAATAATATACAGAAATGAAGATCTTAAAACACAAGTTATGTCAAATAAAATATTAGTGGCGTTAACCATTTCCAAGATATTCTTTGTTATTAGTTTAATCTTTAAGTGCTTGTACTTTTTTCATGTAATACATCGCTATTCGTTTTTCTGATGGCCATGCAAGAAGTATGCAATTATAAAAATCTGACTATCGCTATAGACTGCTTTATTCTCATCCCTAGAGGAAAATGTGTAAATGTGTAATGGAGGCTTATCTAGATTACCAAGAATAGGTAGAAAAACAAGCCTTTGTAAGAGTATTTGTAGAAGAATGAGGGGAGAAGCTCATACAAGTACAATACATCAGATTTTCAGTACATTGCATTACGGTGATTTAACTTCAGCAAAGAGATTTCTTAGTAGGTAACGGAAAACAAAAGAGTGTAAGAACGTGTACTCAAAACAAGAAAGAGTAGGCGAAGTGGCAGATGTTAATAAAGAAAACATGACTAAAGGCAAAGAGGAAGGAAGGGCTTGTCTTAAATGCTGCCAGGAAAACTAGGTGCGTTAAAAACGTTTTTATGCTTAATAAGACAGGTTAATCATTAGCGAAAGAACTTTACTGTGATGTTGCTAGCCTGCCTTTCATACACACGAACATGTTCAAAATGTTTTCCTATGCTTTGTGACACCAAGAACAAGAATGGTGTTCTGGCAAAAGGTTACATTATATCTGCTGCTTTTTACACATTTTTGTCTAATATATTTTACCGGTCACACAAAGTTACACAAAATTGTTTTCAAATGAACAAGATTTCGCAAGCTCTTTATAGAAAAATTTCAGAAATACCCGGCATCGCCCGTAGTGACAATTTATACCTAAAATTTGCGTGCCTTTGTTGCACTTGGGCAATAGTCTTGTGTTTCTTTGGAGACATTTACAAATATTACTTAGCACACTTAAACAAATATTTAATTAAAACTCTTAGGAGTAAAATATAAGTAATGAATATATATATATATATATATATATAAATTAATAAAAACCCGGGAAGACAGTATGCAAGAGCACTGTTGAATAACCAGAGAATAACATGAGAATGTAACACGTTGCATTTCTATTTCAGTCATAGAAAATTGTATGAATTGTATGGAAGGGCAAGTAAAGAAGACATGTTAATGTGTTACATAAAAGAAAAGAAGATAGAGAAAACCAGTGAATGTAATAGATTGCACAGTAAACGGAAAGCATAAAAACCTCTATGAAAAAATATTTAGATTTGTCAATTTTCATCGCATACGGATGAATGGTATAGTATAAACATCTAACATCAATATATCTCATTTCTCATGTACGTATTTTAAACAAATGCTATTTTAATAAAATCGTTTGAGGTAGGTATCTTTGAGAGAATTAGAAATAACTAAGAAGCTTCCACATAAAGTGCAGTTTGTGGTGGGGGTTTCTCGTGAATCTTTTTGTCACATCCTAGGAAGATGCTGAATTAAGTACCAAATTTGATATTTGAGCAACTCTTGGTTCTTGAGTTATGCTGTTCACAGACAAACACGTATAGCTACATGCTTTTTTGTTGTTTTATATAAACGTCCTTTAGCGTGATGTCATCGAACAATGAATGAAAGAAATTGGTGAAATGAGTGAGGTAGATACAGCTTAGGATAAGGGAAAACCTTGGAGAAAACCTTATCCAGGTAACTCACGCTAACCGAGATTCGAACTCGAACATTATGTGATTCTCTTAGCCACGTACATATACAAAAATACATTATAACTGTACAAAATTACCTTCCAGCAAACAAACCGTTTCCTGCCACAGAACACCAAGAACTGAAATAATGATACCTATGGCTGACACAAAATTTAATGGCAGATAGCTCAACACAAAATCCAATCATAGCCCTGGCAAGTTCTATACGCAGCTAAACACGCTGTGAAATCACACTGTGAAGCTGGTGGTATAAATATCATCAGTACCCACAACATATATTTTCGCAACAGGAATGAGAGAATAATGATCAGATATCAGCCGCCATTAAATATTGTGTCTACCGTAATTGCGAGTAGCTGACGATGCCAACTCTAGAGATCTGGTGCTAAAAGAAACACTTATTCTATAAATGCGGTACAAATTAGGAACTGGTACAATATAGGCAACTCTCATCTACAGTATACGTACGTTGGACCTTTTTCTCAAAATGTATTTCTTTATTTATGTAGGGAACCTCAAAATACATTTCGGCTGGTATGCAATACTTGGTCTGCTTACTATAGGTAAGCAGTAAGGAAAGTAATGAGATATATAAAGAGGATTCTGCAACCAAGGACACAATAAAGAACGTAGTCGCGATGTGACACAAAAGTTGGTTCGACATCACCAACTTCAATAACATTTACTCGAAAAATGAAATACAAGAACACGTTAGTGCCCTGAAAGTTGTTTCTTTGTCATTGAAGTGATATTGTGTAAGGAAAAAGAAGACCGGAAGAAGTCGGATGGTCACGTAGCGTAGACGATGATAATCTGTGAACTGTATGACGACGCCCCCTCTTCTCTACACACACACATATCTTATCCTTATCTCCATGGAAACGGTCGACAGGAGCCGGTACACACAATGCGATCAGATATCTCATCATCGGCCCTTATAATTGGTGTCCGTCTGTAGGGGCCTTTGTGCTGCAGATAGCAGATCGCCTCGGTCGGTATACCTACCTACGTCACTCAAACTGCAATGTCCCACCTGGTGTCGAGTAATTATATCCAATCTTCCAATATTTGATTGGAAAAAAGAGTTTAAAATGCGGTCGCTTTATGTACAACGTTCAAGAGATAAAAGCAATTGATCCCCCTTCGGTTTCCCTCACATCTTCCTCTCTCCTTTTACTTTCTGCTCCCACCACTTGCGTATAGCACTCTCTGTAGAGAGTTCACCGGAAATATCCGCCGAACATCCTATACCAAGATTTTAAAGAAAGTCCATATACACTTAAAATTTAGTTCTTATTTACGGGCACTCTTCTGCGGTTCTCAATGTCCCATTGTATATTGGGCGTGGAAGATCACTTAATTTTGGCCAGATGCCTCTTTATCAGGCTTTTACATGCCGTAAATCTACGACTGGCTTTACTTCCCTTCCTTATATATACTTCAAAACTATCCTCTACATCAGGCTGTTCCAAATCCACCAATTTGAGTATAAGTACAGGCGAGTACGCAGCACCGTTGCGCGGAGCACGGCTGTTAGAGGGAATGGCAGCCAATACGTCACTGGGCGAAGGTCATAGCAGCTCTCTACCACTACCCGACGCCGTGACGGCAGCTTACCCCAGGGTAGAGCTGTGCTGCGTGTTGCAGGTTTACACACGCAAGGCGGCGAGTACGCCGTTACTCACTGACCAGCAACTCAGGTGGAACACATTGCTCTACATGGAAAATAGTTCCTCATTTTTAATTTTCTTTAATTGCATTAACAATTCTGATTAAATTACCACATATTTAAAATATTTTTATGACAAACGAAATGTATTTGTTGAATTTTCTTGAAGTAGCCTCTTAAGTCCTCTCCATTCTGAATGACTTCTGTATAGCTGGTAAACAGTAAGAGATAGACAAAATCTTACAACCAAAAATGTAGATCTTGCTAAAACACATAATTTATATCTGAATACATTTTTTTGTAGAGTGAACCGTTTCACAGATATTCCTTGTTATTTGTGTGAGTTTTGGAGAACTTATACTTCTGTCAAATGGAACATCGTTATTCATTTTTTGTATGTATGTTAACCGTGCAAAGAGAATGGAATTTGCAAACTTTAAAAGATTTTACTATCGCTCAAAGCCTACTGTATTCCCATATTCCCCTTGTACGTACAAGAAAAATATAAGCAATAAGATAAATTCTGCAAATATTTATCTCAACTAATACGAAGAAGATATAGGAATAAGAGTTTGTAAGAATGGTTAGTACAATAGTAGAGAAAGTCACGTGAGTGCAACACAGATTTTTTATCTTGTTATTCTTTCTTGTAAACTTTTCCAATGTTGTTGTGATATTTACTTCTTTGTTGGTGTGTATTGTTGCCAAGGCATCCTGTTCTCCGCTGCCCTCCTATCAAATGAAGACAATACACCCCCTCAGGAGGAGAGCAGTCGTTTATCAAAGCGCCGATGTTATTATGTACTGGAATGCAGATAGAAATCTTGGCAGCTACCGCGTTACTGCGAGATGCATATCGACTTGGCTGTAGTCGATAATTGAAAATCTCTCCGCAGACAAAGAACACAAGTAAACGTAACGTAACAACAACCCCAGAGATTTTCTCACCCAAAATGAGAAACGAATTCACCCTAGCAAGGAGTTCAGCCAAGCAAATCGCATTGTTCTTTTCTTTTCCGGAAGGGTTCTCACGGAAACCATACGTCGCCCGCCTTACGTCTTGAGAAACAGCCCTCTTGTGTCTGTCTGTCTGTCGCTGCAATATCTTAGCCATATGTTGCCCACAAAACCACTGGACAGTATCCGTTCACATGTTTCACTTCAACACTTTACTTGAGTCTATTTGCCGCCCAAAAATATGTTCAGCTAACTCAAAAATTTAACAGTTCGTTTATTTATGTACTTATTCACTTATTCATTCACTTATTCACTTATTTATTTATTTATTTATTTATTTATTTATTTATTTATTTATTTATTTATTTATTTATTTATTTATTTATTTATTTATTTATTTATTTATTTATTTATTTATTTATTTATTTATTTATTTATTTATTTATTTATTTATTTATTTATTTATTTATTTATTTATTTATTTATTTATTTATTTATTTATTTATTTATTTATTTATTTATTTATTTATTTATTTGTCTGTCTTTATTTATACTTTCTATACTACGTATAATACGTATGTAGAATTGAATGTCGAGATTTCACCGGAAATATGTTTTGAGGTCCCCTGAATCCAAAAAAGCATTTTTAGGAAAATATCCCTGTGTGTGTGTGTGTGTGTGTGTGTGCGCGCGCGCGCGCGTGCGTGTGTGTGTGTGTGCGTGCGTGCGAAGAGCATAACTCAAAAACGAAAAGTCGGTTCAATCCATAACATTGTTTTTACTGTCTCTACTGCTTACCTGCAGTAAATAGACGAAGTATTCCATTGCACCTTAAAGTTCGATATTAAGACTTCATCGGAAATGCACGTTTTGATACACCCTGAAGCCATAAAAAAGATGTTGGCTTTCTCTATTATTTACATTATTCTATGTAGAAATATTGCATCCCATCTAAAACATTCGATACTCAAATTTGAGGCCATTTCAATCCAAAATGCATAAGCGCGTGCGAGCGTGTGTGTGCGTATGCGCGTGCGAGTATGTAGAGAACAAAAAACAAAAGTCGGTTAAATATTTAACGTGGTATTTAAGTTCAGCACCTTCTAGGACATGACACAAAGATTTAAAACAAATCGTCCTCTGCGAACTACCTTGTGTACCTATAGGAAGTGTTTGGTTGTTTTTTATTTTCTCAAAAAATTATTCTAACAGTTTTGATTTAAACATGTGTTTCATGTGTTTGTATGACATAAAATATACTAGATTTTTTTGGGAATTGTCTATGAAGTCCTCTTTATTCTGAATGATTTTTGTATACTTGGCACATCTTTAAAACTAGACAAAATTTTACCACACACAAAAAATATGAAAGCACACGATTTAGAAATATGAAGACAACACACCCCCTCAGGAGGAGACAGCAATTTGCTTAACGTAGCGCTAACCATTTCCAATACCTTCGGTATGGTTTTGATTTTCAAATAGTTACAATGTTTTATGTGGTAAGTCACTGTTCATTTTTTCAGGCATACAACGAACATGGAATATTAAACTCATCAGGAAATTTGTATTTTAAAGCCATTACTGTCCCTTCAATCTAGTACATCCCGCTTTAAACTTTATTTTTTATTTTGGTATCAAGGAGAAAGAAAAATAAGCTTTTTTAATAATAGAGTGTAAAAGAGTGAGTAAAGAAAGCCATGTAAATGCAATACAACAAATATTTTTGTTATAATTAGTTATTTTCGATGTGACCCATTTTATATTGTCTACTTTCTATGTCGACGTGTGTCATCTAGTGAAACTCTTGGAGATTTAGAATTGTTTGTTATATATGAATATTTAATATATACATGTATATTTGTAATGGGTAGAAGCAGTCGTATGATTGTTGTCCATCAGCACCTCCTCCTGAATATTTGCTCATGCGCCTGTGTCTTCCTGAATTGGACAACGCCCAACCTAATACTGCACAACTGTGCTGATGGTAAGGGAGAACTATATCCGCCCGCCCAAGACATTTAAACCCTTGCGTGACGAAGAAGGAACGGAAGGAAACTCGGATAAATTAAGGAAGATAAGATAATTGTAAGGGGGGTCCTTGTTGAATAAGGAAGCGCAGTGATACGTTAACAAAGATTGTTAAGACAATAATATCGCTATGGACGAAATGTGCCATATGTCGAACAGCAGGTGCTAGTACTGCAGCAACCCAAGTCCCCTGCACACGGTTCTTATACTCTCACCAAGTGTATGCTATTGCATTTATCATACCTACCCCACTCAAATAATTCTACGAAGAGAGAAACTTTTTCAACACTTGTAAACATTTAAGCCCCATAATTACACGTAAGAATAACGTAAACTTTAAAGCTAGATCCTATGTATTTCAATGGAACCATTCACAATGAATATTAAATATAAACATACAATTAAACGTAAACTTTCAAGGTTCAAAAGCCCTTACATCAGACAAAGAAACTGAAGAGTGTACGAGGTAAGGGAATGCCTTAACTTTAAGTGATAGTCAAATGTTTTAATAAGCTGTTGTAATAGCTTTAAATTCCGTTCTGTTTGCATGCTGAAGAGAAAAGAGACGGTCAACAAAAACAAATAACACCTTCCCATTTAAGAAAAGTATAGATAAGTATTTTAAAGCACAAACCAATAACAAGCAATTTATCGGTAATAGTTAACTCCATGAAAGAAGTATCTGAGATAAATTGTGTGCTATAACGACATATATATATATATGTATATATATATCTTCTGTTCTTGTAAGATTTTCTGTCTCATACTGTATCCACTTATGCAAAATTTATGCACAATGGAGAGGATTTCAAGACCGCCTCCGTAGCGCAGTTGGTAGCGCGCCTGCCTCTGGCGTGGAGGACCCGGGTTCGATCCCCGGTACCAGCATGGGGATTTATCCCCTCTGGGAGGTCTGGTACGTGGTGCACTCAACCTCGTTAGTCCCGGGGGAGCAATTGATGGAAAAGTAGCAGCCCCAGGTCGTGAAGACCGCATAACTGGCCAGGAGGGATCGGGATGCTGACCACGTACCACCCCACAGTACTGCACCCCACCAATGACGACTGTATTGGGCCGAGGTGGGCGACGCAGCGGTTGGGCGGTAAGGCTTGGTTCTTCATGGGCCGGGGCCTAGTTTAGTTTAGAGAGGACTTCAAGAGTCTATTCCTAGAAATTTCAAGATATAAGCATTTCACTTGTCATTAAAATATCATAACCATATGGCACTTTAACCAAAATTGTTATAGCCATTTTTGAAAAAATCAAACTTTTCGAAAAATGTTCCACGTAAGAGACGTTTGGGTCACAATCACACATATATACACAAACACACATAGAACGGACCTTTTTAAAAGTGCTCTTTTGGCTTCAAGGGGCCTAAAAAACTTATACTTTTATGAAATCCCTAATCTTAATACATAAAAAGGTAGAGATCGTTAAAGCAAATTATGTTAAATAAAAATATTTGCGCCATAGCCATTTCCGAGGTATTCTTTGCTAGCGACGCCCCGTGGCGGTTTAAATTTCCAAAAACTTAGTTATTCTGTATTCAAGTGGTAAGTTGCTATACGCTTTTTGTCGTCGGCATACAATGAGCATGGAATTTCAAAGCCATCACATAGCCACCGCATTTTAAAAATCTGAATATCTGTAATGCATATTTCTGTACGTGCAACGAATGCGTAAATGTGTTAGAAAGTTTATTTCGATTAATATGAAGTAGATTTTATAATGTTTCCAGAAAAATAGTTTAAAGAAGACTGAGTAACGAAAGTCGTGCGAAGGCAACATATCAGATAGAGACAGACACAGTTCTACGTTATTGTGTGGAGTGTGGTATTTTCTCAGTTTTACCATGGGCTCGCAGCTTTCTGCATGACAGAAGGTCTCGCTGACCGTGTGTAGGGGACGTGTACAATTTGCGTGTAGTATGCAAGAAGAGATAATGATATACGAAGTCAAGAAACGGGGTGCAGTTCTTTTCTTGTGTGTGACTACTTCCTTAACTTAAAGTCACCCTTACCATCTGTCGGCCCAGTGCTTCCTTCACTTCAACAACGGCACAAGTTCAAGTGCACTCAAATTCCAAGTAGGAGGAGAATTAAGTATATGACATCTGCATAAAAATGCACTCTCAAAATGTGTTACATGTTAAGGGAATATTTATGCAGCTACTGCCTGACCACAAGAAGAAGGTGATCAATTAACATTTCATATCGTCACCATTAATGTTTATGCACGCTAGCATCATATATCGTGATACATATACATATACTGGTGTCCCAAAAAACACCGACAACGCTTAGTATGTTGTGCGGGACGGCAAACTGATTGGTTTTCAAATAGGAACCCCTGTCCGGAAATGCACAGTTTGGACGCTGGAGAGCGTCGAAGTTTAGAACGAACAGTTGATAGTTTTTAACATTCATTTGGTATTTTAATACGGAAGGTATGCAACCCTTTAGCCATGTGTGTACTGGGATGAACGCTCTTAGCATAATAAGATTCCTGCACATGCGCTAAATTCCTCCATAGAGTCTCTGGCGCACATCCTACTGCGTTACTTGTGTAGTTTCCAGTAGAGTAACATTTTTTAACAGCAGTTAGACATGTACCAGTACACACCTGCTGAAATGGCCGACTTGAGCTCCAGAGCACTGATCTAAATGTGCGGGAATCACATCAACGTCGCATATTCAAATCGATGGATTGCTAGAAGAGGGCCAATTCCATGGCCAACACAGTCGCCAGATCTGACACTTCTCTACTATGTTCTGTAGAGTTGTATGAAGAGTATGGTGTATGTCACTCCTTAACGTCAGCAGAGGACCTTATGGCTCGAGTCCACGGAGCGATTGAACATCTTAATCGACAACCGCACGTATTGGGTCATGTGTACCGCCGATGTAGGCTCTACAATGACGTAGGAGGCACGTTTCTATTGTAGACAGCTAGATATTGGGTTTATTGATGAAATGTGAACTTACAACTATCTCACACTTCAATGCGCTACAGCGTCCAAACGGTGTTTTTCCGGACAGGGGTTCCTATCTCAAAGCTGATCAGTTTGCCGTCCCGCACAATATACTAAGCGTGGTCGGTGTTTTTTGGGACACCCTTATACCATATACGGTGTTGTCAGATAAATGTGTAATGATTAGGGCTTCCTGATTTACCAGACATGTAATGTTTGTGAAATTGTTGGAACTTTTGGCTATATTAAACTCCATAAATTCAGGAAAGGAATATTTAATAAACATCCTTAAAAATTCCTTGTCAATTTAAAAAAAAAAAACAAAAACAAAAACATAATTATATATGACAGAGGGAGAGAGGGGTTACGAACAGAAATGCAGTCTACGACTACTACAACCAGAAAAATCAGCAATAGCACAGCATAATCTTGACAATGGTCAAACAATTTTATGTAATAAGGTCGTGGTTTCACACTGCAGTAGGCAACATTACGATAGACTCATAAAAGAGGTGATTGAAATTAAATTACAGCCAAATAATTATAATAGGGACAACTAGCTACGACTGAGCACACCTTGGACAGGAATACTTAATAGAAAGCCATGATTTTGAGATGACAATTTATTCATCATTAATTTCCTGATAACGACCATTGAGTTTAATATGACCGAAAACTTAACAATTTCATAAATATTACTCGGCTGGTATTTCGAGAAGCTCTAATCAATAATCATCGCCGTGAAAGCCTTAAATTTTAAATGCATAATGCCTATCACAAACAATATTAGATGTACCAGCTTGGGTGATTCATATACACACATTTCGTAGTAAACAAACCGACTACATGAGTAGAGTAACAGTTAAACCCTCCTCTCATTTTCTGGTGGTCAGATAGTAATGGAATACGAGCATCATAACCGCTCGAATGAGCTTTAGGCGTAAGCCGAGTTCTGCGATTACACGGGAACGGTGCTTATATCCCACTAATTGCATTCATGTTACCTGCGACCACTTAATAATGGCTATTTATCATATATGCGTGCATGATACAATCGTTGATTTAATAGAATCATCATTTAATAAACATTGTGATTCAATGACAACCAAAGCTCACCGTCATAAAAGGACACCTGATGTAAACAAAATATTGGTCTGCAAATTGTATTACTACGCCCTGAACGTAGCATGCGCACTATCTGAAAACATTGCTTGTGACTCGAAACATTTTTTTCTTTATCCGAATACCCTCCCCTTCTGTAGGACTTGGACCCTCTAGGACCTACAAACCAGTGCCTTGGGTCAGACGCCTGTCGGGGAGTACAAGAACCTATGGAACGGACAGAGTAAGATCTGGAAGTGGGTGGTGAGCCAAGCACCAGGTATGAGAGTGAGGAAGAGGATCAAATAAAATACAGACGAAATGGATGATTATAAAGGTGATAATGGAGTAATTGTTGTAATGAGTGGTGGAGGAAACCGGAGAACTCGGAGAAAATCCGCCTTGACGCCGCTTCGTACACCACGAATACCACATTTGGGTCCCTGGGATCGAACCCGGTCCGCCTAGGTGGTAGATGAACGCTCTAACCGCTCAGCCACGGCGCCGCCAATTCTGAACCATTTAACAGATATAAATGTCCTACATATGAACGATTATTCACGTACTCGAACCCATTTTGACCATTAGAACACAAAATCTTGTTCCAACATTCACTATACAACTATAACTGATGCACTTCACGATGCAGAGTGTTTCTTACAAGTTATCATTAGAGGACGGAAGATTCTTTAAAAAGCCCCAAGTTTTGTGCACTTGCGTCCTACTGTTGCTACTCTCCCATGCGTCTGCGGCGTCTGCAGGCGTCTGCTGATACGCGTCCATATACAACGGCTGCGCGGTACCGGTTACATCACGTATTCTCCTTGCCCAACTAATCCGTATCGTATGAGACTGCACGTGGTTCCGCGCTCTAGTCATTACATAGCGTGCCAAGCTCAATTTTTTTCGCTTTCCGTTTTATTTGGAGGTCATAATAGTTTTCCAATTTTGTATTTATCCATGGGGATAAATCAGCACCATTTACTGAAACACCAGTAGACTCGGACGTTAAATTGTCTTTGGTGGCCATACCCGGATACTTCTCAAAATACTTTATAAACACATTCAAAGCAAGAGTAGTTTTAAGTACTTTTCAAACTTGTATACTGTCCTTAACCACCGTTAACCGCGCTGTAAAAAATCATTTGAAGAGAAACGAGTGTGGCTACATGCAACAATACTGCCTTTGAGGGCAAATTATTCTATTTAATAAATTTGTAGCACATTGCACACATGAATATCCACGAAGGATTTTTAACACTACTTCTGAAAAGTTTAGTATTGAATCTAGTTTTGCTTTTTAAGTTATGCAGTTCGCAGACACCTCCCCTCCCCCACACATGGACAAACGCGCATAAGAAACACCTACACAGACATAACACACAGACACATACAACCCACGCAACACACTCAAACACACACAATACACACGGACCTTTTTCTAAAAATGCTTTAGTTTTTATATTCAGGGGATCTCAAAACATGTATTTCCGGTGAAATCTGGATATTTAATTTTTGGATGAAATGCAATACTTCCCCTTTGCTATACGTTGTAAAAAATCAATGACAGATGCTTGTTTAGAGCGTTTGCTAGCTCTGCCGTTACCGATTAAATATAGAATTAGATTAGTTGTTCACACCGGTTGTTTTGCAGCGCTAATATTGGAGGAAATAGAATTACTTTGGGTATATGTATGTGCGGGGAAGAATTGAGTCTGTCTTCTGTTTAACGATTTCCGTTCCACTTGCATGGTCAAGTTCTCAGCGTTGAAGCGCGACTTAACAGCTCATTGTCAGCCAATTACATGTCTCGGTTCATAGCCCCGCTCGTTAGTGAACTACCTATTGTTTTATGTCTCTCTGCTCTCTATTAGAATCATATTTCCTCTTTTCCTCCCAAACACGTATTACTCCTTACTACCTATACAAGTAGGGGAAGTATTGTATTCAACCCAAAAGTGTGATGTCCAGATTTCACTGCAAGTGTATGTTTTGAAGACCCCTGAATCTTTATAAAAAAAAAAAAAAAAAAAAAAAAAAAAAAAGCAGTTCTAGAAAAAGGTTCATGTGTCTATGTGTCTGTATGTGTGTATGTGTGTGTGTGTGTGTGTGTGTGTGTGTGTGTGTGTGTGTGTCTGTGTGTCAGTCTGTGGACAGTATAACTCAAAAACGAAAAGTCGGTTAAAAACCAAAGTTGGTATTTAAATTTAATATCTTTGAAGGATGCGACACGATTTAAGATATTTCTATGGGAAATGAAATGTATATTTTGAATTTTCTGGCTAATAAGTAGAGGAAATATTGTATTTGACCCAAAAAATGCGGTCAAGATTTCACTTGAAATATATATTTTGAGGCCCCCTGAATTCACAAAAGCATTTTTAGAAAAAGGACCGTGTGAGTGTGTGTATCTGTGAATAGTTTAACAGTTTAACTTAAAAACGAAAAGTCCATTAAAAACCAAAGTTGGTATTTAAATTTAATATCTTTCAAGGATTTTTACTAAAATTCCTTATGTTTAAAGATATTTTTATGACATTAAATGTATATCTTGAATTTTCTGGGAATATCCTGAAAAGTGTTCTCCATTCTGGATGACTTGTGCATAACTGGTAAACCGTAAGACACAGACAGAATCTTACTACGGAAATGATGTATATCTTGTTAAAACACAGAATTTATTCAAATACATTTTTAGTAGAGTGCACCATTTCAGTGATATTCCTTGTTAATTGACTGAACTTTCTTTTGTCCATGCAAAGAGAACGGAATTTCAAAGCCATCGCATAGTGACTAGTTTTAAAACATTTGACTATCGCTTAAAGTCTACTGTATTCCCCTTGCACCTACAATAAAATTACCAATAAGATAATTTCTACGAATGTTTATCTCCACGGACATGAAGAAGATAGAGGAGTGTTTGTAAGAATAGTTGGTACAACAGTACAGAAAGTCGTGTGAGTGCGGCACTTATTTTTACTTTCTCTACTTCTCTACCTCTAGAAGGAAGTATTGTATTCCATCCCAAAATTCGATGTCGAGATTTCACCGGAAGTAAACGTTTTGAGACCTCCTGAATAAAAAAAAAAAAGCATTTTTTAGAAAAAGGCCCGGGTGTGTGTATGTGTGTCAGTCTGTGGACAGCATAACTCAAAAACGAAAAGTTCGTTAAAAACCAAAGTTGGCATTTAAGTTTAATGTCTTTCAAGGATGCGACACGAAGATTTTGAAGAAAATAGCCCCATCCTAAACTACCCTTGAGTTGGAAAATTTTACGAAAATTTTGATTTTCTTGAAAATGGCTCTAACAGTTTTAATTAAAATGCCATATGTTTAAGATATTTGTATGAAAAATGAAATGCATATTTTGAATTTTCTGGCTATAGCCCATGTACTCCCTTTTGAATAACTCGTAAACCGTAAGAGATAGACCAAAAATGCAAAAACTGTAGGTGTCACTAAAACAAATAATTTATGTTTGAATAAATGTTTTTCTAGAGTGAACCATTTCGGAGATATTCCTTGTTGTTTGTGTCAGTATCGGTGAAACTTTGGTGAAATGGAACATCGTTGTTCATTTTTTATATGTTAAGCGTGCAAAGAGAACGGGATCTCAAAGCTTTAAAAGATTTGACTATCGCTAAAAGCCTACTGTATTCCAATATTCTCCTTGTACTTGCAAGGAACTGAACAATAATGTCTGTAAATGTTTATCTCAAGTAACAAGAAGATATAGGAATAAGGGTTTATAAGAATGGTTAGTACAAGAGTAGAGAAATTCATGTGAGTGCACCACTTCAGATTTTTTAGTTATAGTGTTCTAACACAAAGTGGATCTCTAAACATGTATTTGCACTGAAATCTCAAAGTTGAAATTATGGTGTATTTCAATACTTCCTTTTACTCCTGCAGGTATGTGTTAGACAGTCATATGTATGTGTGCACATAACAGATATTTTGAAAACAAAAGACTGTAGTATTGTGTCCGTAAGAGAAGAAGGGGCAGTGACGAAGAAAGTAACAGACGTTCCTATGCAACACATTTGGCCCAAAAAGTACGTTACTACTACAATAAACCGTTACCCACCCCCCAATTAGTTCAACAGTCGCACCATATGTCGTCTTCAGAAAGATGTCGACGTCTTCAGGATATTATGCAAGAAACAACTGCCTGCCGTTCGACCTGACCACTTCATTATACAGAACCATATGGATATCACCTGTCTGTCTTACCTTTGTGTTCGGACTTTGCACAAGAGCGGTTCATTTCCAGTGTTAACAAATCTGTGGTTTTGGTCGCTGACAGCAGTTGGTATACCACTAAACCTAATATTCATATCCAACTGTGTATTCAAAATACTCCAGGTATTTGCTTTACACGGGCTTGCGTTTTCTGCTCAAATTGGGCCAGCATTTATAAAAAGAAATTAAAAAATTAGTGTTAATTTCAAAAAATACTTTGAAACTTTAGGCCTTGCAATGCCTCCTACTCAATTTTCCTTTTTGGATACTCCTTTATGCATTAAAATATTTCATACCAATCTTGTTTAAATTTTAGCAAAAGTTCGTAGAGAATGTGCTTAAAAATATTACTTGGTGCACTCACCTTACTATTTCTTCTCACTATTGTACAAACTATACTTATTTCTCTACTTTATGTTAATCGAGATAAACATTTGTAATAAATTTGTATAAATTTTACATATTTTCTTGTAGGTACAGGGGGAACATGAGAATACGGTAGACTTTAACCGATATCAAATCTTTAAGGAGTTGATCGCTATGTGATGGCTTTGAAATTCTGTTCTCTTTGAATGACCAGAGTGGGGAAGGAAAGAAAGAAAACGGGGAAAAAGCTAATTACTTTCCAATTTTATAAAAGTGTTATTTGTTCGAGAATTCCAATCAATAACCAGCAATATCTCGGAAAAATGCATTTATATGACATAAGCTGTGTCATTAAACGAGATGTATCTACGTGTTTTTTACAAGAGATTTTATCTCTAGCTCGTACGATTTAGTAGTAATACAAAAGTCATTCAGAATGAGCAGCAGTTCAGAGGCTATTCTGGGAAAATTCAAGATTGAATTTTGTTTCCATGAAAATATCTTAACTCTGGTCATTTATAACAGATATTTAAAGCCAGTTAACTGGTTTCCGCGATTCTTGAATTAACACACACACACACACACACACACACACACACACACACACACACACACACACATGCACAAACACACTCTCTCCCTCTATCCTATTCACAGGAAATATATGTATTGAGACCCATTGAGGCCTAAAAGGGTGTTCGTGTGTTTAAAACCCATATCTGAGAAGGACATTTTGGATAAATACCAAATGTAGTAAGTTCAGTATTTTCGAAAAATGGCATAGAAAGAAATGGCAACATCACAAACGACCCTATGCATGAAAAAATTCATATTTTGTTTTTTAAATACTGCCACTGGCGGTTTTTATGAAAAGAAACTGATATTTGAATAACAGTGACAGATGGAATTAAATTTTCTGCAAATAGCCTGTGAAATCCTTTTCATCCGGAATTACTTCATATACTTTTTAATTTCTCTACTGGTAAGTAGGGGAAGTATTGTATTCCACCCAAAAATTCGATGTCGAGATTTCACCGTAAATATGTTTTGAGGCCCCCTGAATCCAAAAAAAAGCATTTTTAGAAAAATGTCCGTGTGTGTGTGTGTGTCTGTGTGTCTGTGTGTCTGTCTGTCAGTCTGTGGACAGCATAACTCAAAAACGAAAAGTCGGTTAAAAACCAAAGTTGGTATTTAAGTTTAACGTCTTTCAAGGGTGTGACACGAAGATTTTGAAGAAAATAGTCCCACCCTAAACTACCCTTTACATGGAAAATTTTTCAAAAATTTTGATTTTCTTGAAAATGGCTCTAACGATTTTCATTAAAATGTCATATGTTTGAGATATTTTGATGACAAATGAAATGTATATCTTGAATTTTCTGGCTATAGCGCCTGTAGTCGTATTTACTCTGGACGACTTTTGCATAACTGGTAAACCGTTAGAGATAGACCAAATCATACTATACAAAAAATGTAGATCTTACTAAAATACACAATTTATGTCCCAATAAATTTCCTTGTAGGGTGAACCATTTCGGAGATATTCCTTGTTATGTGTGTGAGTTTCGGAAAACTTAGAACTTTCGTGAAAATAATCATCGTTGTTAATTTTTTTATATGTTAAGTGGGCAAAGGCAACAGAATCCCAAAGCTTTAAAACATTTGACTATCGCACAAAGCCTACTGTATTCTAATATTCCCCTTGTACCTACAAGGAAATAAGCAATAAGATAAGTTATACAAATGTTTATCTTAACAAGAAGATATAGGAATAAGAGCTTATAAGAATGGTTAGTACAAGAGTAGAGAAAGTCATGTGAGCGCAACACATCAGATTTTTTATAGTTGTTAAACCGTAACGAATGCACAAAAACTTGCTACAGAAAACTTGTACATTTTATTAAAATACAGGACTTATGTTAAACTTTTGTAGCATTAATCATTTCCGAGATATTCGTTGTTATCCATTTTATTGGAATTTATCCATGCTTTATAATTTTCTTTAGAGCTTGGTCACCTCCTTTCGTCTTCCGTGGTGATGTAAAGAACATGGAATTTCAAAACCAGCGTTTAAACATTTGACTGTCACTGCAGACTTCTCTACCCCCCTTGTACCTACAGTAAAATTTTTAACAATTTCTGTAAATGTGTATCTCAATTAACGTGAAGTGGATATCTAGAAAAATAGACTGTTGTAAAATAGTTTGTAGAAGAGTGGGTAGAGAATAGCACGTGAATACAACACATATGTTGCATATATTCTTGTTTCGTACATATGTTTCTTCCTTTTTAAGAATAAAATCCCGTTTCAGCAGTTGGCACTACTGTAATATATTACTGTCACCTATGCAAGTCTTGTCAGACGTTGGTAAACACGCGAAACAAAGGAAGAGCGGCAGTAACTAAGTAAACTAAAACAAATAACTATCGACTCTAATCGATAGTAATCGTTTCGTAGGCCGCGCTGATCGATAGGTTGAATCGCAGTCCTGACAACTTCTCGTTACTTGTCGACACACATTGCATTATTTACTATCTGGCCATTTAACGACGTTAGCTTGACAAATTTACGTGTTCTACAAAATTAGCGTGGTGCTACGTAGGTACGTCATAGAACAGTTGAATGGCTGATTCCAAAGCCACCTGGCCACGTCTTGTTACTGAGGAAACCGGAGCTTCTAAAAAAAATGTTTTAACTTTGCACCTGCCCGAACATCGTCACGTTCCTGGCCGGCGCGTAGCGTAAATTAACTGAAATATTTCATTCCTTGTATATACGTATGTTTAAATCTATCTGGAGTGCTTATACTCGTGGTTATTTAGTCTCCAGCAGGGACATTATGTATCTTTTACTGAAAATAATGACAGAAAGATAGAAAATTCAGAAAAAAAACTTGTGTTACATTTACATGACTTTTCTACCCACTATCGTTTACTTTTATACACTTTTTACAAACTATTCTTCCTAAAACTTGTTAATTTTTCTACTACTTACATTAAGCAGATGAAGTATTCTATTCCATCCAAAAGTTCGTTACCCGGAACCACAAAAAATATTTTTGATGTATATGTGCACCTATGTCAGAGAGAGCGAGAGAGAGAGGGAGACAGAGAGAGAGAGAGAGAGAGAGAAACAAAAGTCGGTTGTGCACCAAACTTGGCATTTAAGTTCAACATCTTCCAAGAAAGCGATACGAAGATTTTCTTGAAAATTCCCCCGACCTTAAACTACTCTTTAGAAAGGAAATTCTTGAGAAGTTCTCTTCATCCAGAATGAATTTTGTGCAACAGATAAGCTGTAAAATATAGAGAAAATCTTACTCCAACAAAATGTAGATTTTAAAACACACGATTTATGTATTTACATTTCTTGTAGCGTTAATCATTTCTAAGGTATTAACAGTTTGAATTTTCAAATAGGTATAGTTTTTTAAGCCTTAAGTCGCTATTCATTTTTTCTGTGGCCGTGCAAGGAGCCTGGAATTTCAAAGTCATCACATAGTGACCAGGTCTTTAAACATATTACTATCGCTTTAGTTTACTGTTCCCCTACAACGAAATGTCGAAATGTGTAATAAAAGTTTATAATCAACAAGTAAGTTGAGACAAAAGTCTGCTTTTGTAACAATTGTTACAAATCATGTGAATGTGCACATGACATTTTTATTTATATACTGAGCACAATTCTGAGAATGTATCACTTTTTAAGCATATGTATGACTTTGTCAAATTCGGAACTAATACAGCTAACTTTTTAAAATTTTAGAAATTATTATCAAATTAGTTTATTTTTTCTCACGTCACTAAAAGAGTGCCTCTTGACAATATGTATGTTAATCTCATATTTTAACTCCAGATTCAAAACAGATCTTTTTAAAGTTGCCCAAATTGCCCAAGACTGTGCCTCCTTCAGTTAAGGCTCCAAAAAGTTTTAAACTTACAAATAAAAATTTCAAAATTATATATATGTGCACATTTGAAAATAAAGCCCACGGAAGTTTTTATTTGCTTCGTTTCGAACATGTGTGGCAATTTCATTAATGCAATACAAAAGCTGTTCAACAAAGAACATTTTACATGATGAAAAATGTTGAAACTATCAATAGTGAGAAAATTGCGACAAAAATTTCATCTATATTCACATCAAATACTACGAAATATTTAAACATGCAGCAAAGCATTTAAAAATATAACGTGTTGCACTCATATAACTTTCTCTACTCTTGTACTAACCATTCTTACAAACTCTTATTCCTATATCTTCTTCGTGTTAGTTGAGATAAACATTTGTACAAATTATCTTCTTGCTTATTTCCTTGTAGGTGTCAGAGGAATATAGGAACACAGTAGACTTTGAGTGATAGTCAAATCTGTTAAAGCTTTGAGATTCCGTTCTCTCTGCATGGTTAACATAAAAAAATGAACAACGATATTGCATTTGACGAAGGTTTGTTTTCCGAAACTGACACAAATAACAACAGATATCTCCGAAACAGTTCATTGTAGAAAAAAATTAATAATAATAATAATAATAATAATAATAATAATAATAATAATAATAATAATAATAATAATAATAATAATAATAATAATAATAATAATAATAATAATAATAAATTAGACAATTGTGTGTTTTAGAGAGATCTACATTTTTGTATACTCAGATTTTGTCTATCTCTTACGGTTTACGAGTTATTCAAAAGTCATCCAGAGTAAACAGGACAACATAGGCTAAAGATATACATTTCATTTGCCATGAAAATATCTCAAACATGTGACATTTTAAACAAAATAGAGCCATCTTCAAGAAAATGAAAATTTTCGAAAACTTTTCCATGTAAAGAGTAGTTTAGGGTGGAGGAATTTTCCTCAAAATCTTCGTGTCGCATATTTGAAAGATATTAAAAGTAAATACCAACTTTGGTTTTTAACTGACTTTTCGTTTTTGAGTTACGCTGTCCAAAGTCTGACAGACACACAGACAGACACACACACGGACCTTTTTCTAAAACTGTTTTTTTATTCAGGGGCCTCAAAACATATTTGCTGTGAAATCTCAACATCGATTTTTTGGATGGAATACAATACTTCATCTACTTTATTAAACGTAGTGGAGAAACTTAAAAGGGTGTTATTTATGTTTTTTTTTTCCCATGAAATCTCACGTGACACCCTTGAAGAGATATTTTAATAATATTACAAAGTATTGCGTATACTCTGTAGAGGTCCATATAGAAACAGGAATTGGGAACAGAGTGTGTTTTGTTTGAGGCAACTGTCGCATGGCGCATGCGCTTGATGTCAAAGCTGACCGCCGTGGTGTTCTCGAGTTACCAATCAGCACCTGCCGATAAGCGCTTGAGGTGTGGAACAATACGGCATATGATATCATCAGCTGTTGGTCTTTTGGAAAAATACCGGCTGCTTGAGGTAACCTAATACCTACTTCTAGTTTCAAAATTCTTACAGAGATTTCAGCCACTTACAAAATTCTAACTGCCAAATTAACGGAGAGAAAATTATTATTTTCCCTACAACGCACACAGTAGGTAGAAAAAGTTTTGCAGTTCACCCAAAAATACAATACTCAAATTTCACCAGAAATACACGTTTTGAGGTCCCTAAAATACAAAAGCACAAATATGTCTATGAACAGCATAACTTGGAAATACACCATACTGGGAATTTAAACTGAATAACTTCCAAAGACGCAAGATGATTTCCAAGAAAATCTTCGCATTCTAAACTATCTTTGCATAGAACATTTTTCAAATATTTTGAATTCCTCTAAATTGCCTCTAAGGATTTTGATTAAAATACCACGTATCAAAGACAATTACATTACAAATAAAATTTATATTTTGAATTTTTAAGAATAACCTATAAAGTTCCCTTTAGTATGAATGACTGCATGATTAGAAACCATGAGAGACAGATCTTACTACACAAAAATAAAATGCAGATGTTGAAGCACACAATTTATGTCAAATAATTACTTTATTATAGTAACCAGAGGAAGTATTGCATTTCACCGGAGATACACGTTTTGAGGCCACTGAAACCTAAAAGTGCAGTTTTAGACCAAGGTTTATCATTGTATACGTGTATGTCAGTAAACAGCATAACTCAGAAAGGAAAAGTCTTTAAATACAAAATTTTTGTATTTAAGCTTAGGACCTTCCAGTTACGTGACATAAAAATTTCGAAGGAAATTCCCCGCCGAAAACTACCCTTTACATTTAACATTTATGTTTTGTTTACTTATTTTTCGGAAAATTACTCTTAACGATTTTGATTAAAATAGTGTGTTTAAACTATTTTCATGACAAATATATTGTGACAAAAATGACAAAATCCAGTCTGGTTACTTTTCTATCACTGTATTATGTTCTAAAATTGTATCACAAATACAGAGTTTTCTTCTCCTCAATAACACAGTCTACAGTCTTTCGTGCTATCACAACTCACAACTTTTATTTCTCATACACTTCAACCTTTTCAGTATCTTTGTGCACTTTCTCTGTCCGCAGTCACTCGACGCCCGTTAGAATTTTCTTCACGACGACCGACGTATCTTTCGCGACGACATTCACACGTACAGCTGTCTCGCACTCACTGACTCACTCCCCGACTCATGTGTGTAGCCGTAAACTCACTCACTGCTGTTCCTGGCCTCCTTATATAGAGGGGATGGTGTCACATGGACCTTTCTCGAACTCCACAAACGTATCGCAAGTGACGCGGCTGAATTTTTCTCGAAACCTCTGCAGGCAGCCCCTTTTGTGTATTCGCTTCCATTCTTGTAGTGACGTACACACAAACAGTTGCGTGAGGCAGCCTGACCTTGAACACCTTTGCCTGCTCGCCGGCCAGGCATGTGGATTGAAGTAGCCGGGCCCCGACAGTCCTTTGTTTTGCACCGAGTCTGACGTCTCAATATATTGAGCTCTACTGAGAATAGCTAGCAAAGTCCACTTTGTTCTAAACCACCTTTATATAGCTGGCAAACCGTTAGAGATACACCATGTCTTACTCACTGAAATTAGATCTCCCCGGAGCATCTAAATAAACATTTTTGAGGCGTTAACCATATCCGAAGTATTCTTATCGGTTTGCATTTTTCACTAACTTGTCATATTTTGTTGTGCTGCTACCATTAGATTGATCCTCACGAAATCATTTGAAGAGTATGGAATTTTAAAGTGAGCGTTTAGAAATCTGCTTTTTAAGAATTTGATTATTTGACTATTTCTTCGTAGACTTACCCAAATGTGTAATGAACGTTTATCTTAATTAACATGAATTGGACATAGAAATAAACTCTTGTAACAATCCTTTATAGAAGAGTGGATATGGAAATGTTAGCATTACTTGTGAAAATGTCATATGTTCTTCAATGTTGTGTTTTCTATTACAGGAGAAGCCACATAAATGCGGTCTTTGCTCGAAGTCGTTTCCGACCCCTGGGGACCTCAAATCACACATGTACGTCCACAACGGCTCCTGGCCATTCAAGTGTCACATCTGCAACAGAGGGTTTAGCAAGCATACCAACCTCAAGAACCACCTTTTCCTCCACACAGGTAAGTACCCGCCCGCTCTCTCTCTCTCCCCGATATCGTCTCAAATTATCTGCTGCCTGTAATTTTGTATTCAGATGAGAAGGCGAAGGAATTTTCTGCTACCGATCACATGCCATCTTGTGGCATACGCCCAACTAAACTTATGACATCGTCACCTGGAAACTAAAGTGAAATATGTGAACTCATACTTGCCAACTTTTACGGTTTACCCGTGAAATATATGGGAGCAGAGGTGATTATTACGGATTTGAGGGTAGATTTAAAATATAGATTTTCACCATGGACATAATAGACCCAAAGTTATCTGTATGTTCATTCTTCATCAAGATCATGATCCTTCTTCACTGGACTGCAATAAAATGTATAGCACCACTAGTGACCTCTAGTAAATGGTATACAGTGTTATGATAGACCAGAGATTATCTGTCTGTCTATCCTTCATCATGAGCATGGTCTCTCTTCACTGGGCTGTAACAAAATGTATATCACCACTAGTGACCTCTAGTAAATGGTATACAGTGTTATGATAGACCAGAGCTTATCTGTGTGTCTATCCTTCATCATGATCATGGTCCCTCTTCACTGGACTGTAACAAAATGTATATCACCACTAGTGACCTCTAGTAAATGGTATACAGTGTTATGATAGATCAGAGCTTATCTGTGTGTCTATCCTTCATCATGATCATGGTCCCTCTTCACTGGGCTGTAACAAAATGTATATCACCACTAGTGACCTCTAGTAAATGGTATACAGTGTTATGATAGACCAGAGATTATCTGTCTATCCTTCATCATGAGCATTGTCTCTCTTCACTGGGCTGTAACAAAATGTATATCACCACTAGTGACCTCTAGTAAATGGTATACAGTGTTATGATAGACCAGAGCTTATCTGTGTGTCTATCCTTCATCGTGATCATGGTCCCTCTTCACTGGGCTGTTACAAAATGTATATCACCACTAGTGACCTCTAGTAAATGGTATACAGTGTTATGATAGATCAGAGTTTATCTGTGTGTCTATCCTTCATCATGATCATGGTCCCTCTTCACTGGGCTGTAACAAAATGTATATCACCACTAGTGACCTCTAGTAAATGGTATACAGTGTTATGATAGACCAGAGCTTATCTGTGTGTCTATCCTTCATCGTGATCATGGTCCCTCTTCACTGGGCTGTTACAAAATGTATATCACCACTAGTGACCTCTAGTAAATGGTATACAGTGTTATGATAGATCAGAGTTTATCTGTGTGTCTATCCTTCATCATGATCATGGTCCCTCTTCACTGGGCTGTAACAAAATGTATATCACCACTAGTGACCTCTAGTAAATGGTATACAGTGTTATGATAGACCAGAGCTTATCTGTGTGTCTATCCTTCATCATGATCATGGTCCCTCTTCACTGGGCTGTAACAAAATGTATATCACCACTAGTGACCTCTAGTAAATGGTATACAGTGTTATGATAGACCAGAGATTATCTGTCTATCCTTCATCATGAGCATGGTCTCTCTTCACTGGGCTGTAACAAAATGTATATCACCACTAGTGACCTCTAGTAAATGGTATACAGTGTTATGATAGACCAGAGCTTATCTGTGTGTCTATCCTTCATCATGATCATGATCCCTCTTCACTGCACTGTAACAAAATGTATAGCACCACTAGTGACCTCTAGTAAATGGTATACAGTGTTATGATAGACCAGAGCTTATCTGTGTGTCTATCCTTCATCGTGATCATGGTCCCTCTTCACTGGGCTGTTACAAAATGTATATCACCACTAGTGACCTCTAGTAAATGGTATACAGTGTTATGATAGATCAGAGTTTATCTGTGTGTCTATCCTTCATCATGATCATGGTCCCTCTTCACTGGGCTGTAACAAAATGTATATCACCACTAGTGACCTCTAGTAAATGGTATACAGTGTTATGATAGACCAGAGCTTATCTGTGTGTCTATCCTTCATCATGATCATGATCCCTCTTCACTGGACTGTAACAAAATGTATATCACCACTAGTGACCTCTAGTAAATGGTATACAGTGTTATGATAGATCAGAGCTTATCTGTGTGTCTATCCTTCATCATGATCATGGTCCCTCTTCACTGGGCTGTAACAAAATGTATATCACCACTAGTGACCTCTAGTAAATGGTATACAGTGTTATGATAGACCAGAGTTTATCTGTGTGTCTATCCTTCATCACGATCATGGTCCCTCTTCACTGGGCTGTAACAAAATGTATAGCACCACTAGTGACCTCTAGTAAATGGTATACAGTGTTACGATAGATCAGAGCTTATCTGTGTGTCTATCCTTCATTATGATCATGGTCCCTCTTCACTGGGCTGTAACAAAATGTGTATCACCACTAGTGACCTCTAGTAAATGGTATACAGTCTTATGATAGATCAGAGCTTATCTGTGTGTCTATCCTTCATCATGATCATGGTCCCTCTTCACTGGGCTGTAACAAAATGTATATCTCCACTAGTGACCTCTAGTAAATGGTATACAGTGTTATGATAGACCAGAGCTTATCTGTGTGTCTATCCTTCATCACGATCATGGTCCCTCTTCACTGGGCTGTAACAAAATGTATAGCACCACTAGTGACCTCTAGTAAATGGTATACAGTCTTATGATAGACCAGAGCTTGTCTGTGTGTCTATCCTTCATCATGATCATGATCCCTCTTCACTGGGCTGTAACAAAATGGATAGCTATAGTTTGTCGTGAAGTGTAATATTGTTGTTGTTAGCTAATGCTGGATTTCTGACAATGAAGTCATTAATCTTCTTGCTCTCCAATACTTTTCACTGATGGATGGGGCATTAGAAGTGGCCGGGCATATTTGAAGGTGGTCTCGGTCCATTTCCTCTTGCAGATCACATAGAGGACAGAGTGGTGAAGAATATATCCCAATTCTGTTTAAATGTTTTGCCAGACAATCATGTCCTGTAATCAACCTGAAGGTGGCAACTGCTGTTTTTCGAGGATACTCAGGAATTACTGCTTGAATGTTTGGTAGTTCTCATCTTTTATTCTTTGATTTTTCATAGTAATATTTTTCAATAATTTTTTTGAACTCAGAGTTGACTAATCTTTTAGCTGCATAAAATGGTAAATTAACTATTGATTTCTGCACATTGCCGGTACCCTTTTTTGCAAGAAAATCAGCTTTCTCATTACCACTCAGTCCACAGTGAGCTGGTATCCATTGGAAGACTAGGTGTTTTTGAAGTGCTGTTAGATGGGTAAGGATTTTCCAACATTCTATAGTTGTTTGGTTTTTTGGTGACAACTTGGAAGTAATTGCTATAATTGCTGCCCTGGAATCTGAGAGAATAACTGCTTGCTGAAAATGTGAAATTCTGTACAAAAGATTTTGTAGGGCCATTCGAATTGCTTCAATTTCTGCATCAAAGTTTGTAGTTCCATAACTTAAAGATTTGTAATAGGAAAAGAGGTGACATGTGACTCCAGCACCTGCTCCATCTTGGTTTGATATTAATGATCCATCAGTATAAATATGGAGCCATTCGTGTTCTGGAAATCTAGTATGGATTGTCTCTGGTGCCAATAATTTTAGAACACTAGTTGGAGTATCACTTTTCTTAACTTCTTCTGTCAGGTGTAAATAATATGTGATGTCTAATATTTGTGTTGGATTGATTTTAGATATGAAGTTTTCCTTTGAATTAGGAAGGTATACATTCTTCTTGATGTCTTGAATTTTGGAAAGAAAGCTCTCCTGAGTCTTTAGTGTATGTGTAAAATTTCTCTTGTGCCATGTATTGAATGGGAGTCCGATCAACTTTTCATGTTGAATAAGAGCCGCTTTTCCTAGTTCATATTCAATGGGGCACTGGTTGGTTAGTATTTCCATAGCTGCTATTGGTGTGGTTTTGATAGCCCCTGTAATTAATCTCAGACTTTGGTTTCGAAAGATTTGAATCTTTTTTGTGTTTGCTGTTACAAGAACTTCGCTGCAGTAAGTAAATAATGGCTTTTTATGAGCTTTGTTACCATCTGTCCTATAATCCATATTTTCTAAGAAATTATTAAAGTAATTCTTTTTAGCAGTATTAATTTCTTTTTTTAGTGAGGCACATTTCTTCCGCCATATTTGTGTATCCAATATGTTTTTTGTTTGTTCAGCTGTATTTCTAGCTATATCCCTTTGCTTTTTCAGTTCTTCTAACTGGGGGTTCCAAAAGGGTTTGAAATTTTTTATTCTTCCCCGAGGAATATGTTTTTTTGCTGTTTCTAGGATGACTTTACAGAAATTTTTGTTCAAATGATCTGGTTGGTCATGTAGCTGTGAGTTTGTTTGTTCTTTAATTTTATGTTCCAGTTCAGGTTTATATTTGATCCAATCTGCTTTTTTGAAGTTCCAATACAGATTCGTAAGACCTTGACTGTTATTTGTATTATTAGTTTTATATCAGCAATTACTGCTCTGTGACCAGAACTTGGATCTTCTATAACTTGTTTTTTAATTTTTGAAACAATATCTATTGTAGCTAACAAGAGGTCTGGGTTACTGCCTGCTCCAGAGTAATGTATGAAGGCTGTGGGATCTTCTTTACTATAAATCAGTTCAAAAGTTGTGGTATTCAAAAATTCTTCCACTATCTTCCCTGTAGAATCCACTTTTTCATAACCCCATCTTTTGGAATGAGCATTGAAATCCCCAATTACGATTGTTTTATTTAATTGGTCAATAAGAGAGAGATCTGGTTCATTCCTGGGAGGATTGTAAATACTGTATAAATGTAGATGTGTTTTGTTATCCCAAAAGTGTAATATATGAACTAGGGATCTATGTATACCCTAGGAAGTGATGTTCGTTGCTTCAATGAACGTTATTTGTTGAACCAGGAAGACTTTAAGCATATGAGACAGAAAGAGGTAGTATTACCAGGTCTTCAACGATTCTTATGTAACAGAATTCCTATTTATTTTACATGGAATGTTTATACATTTACTGCTCTTACCATTGTATGCATTATAAATGTCATGTCATTGCAAAATTATTACTATTTGCTGGAGAGGGAGCGTTTTATGGATTTCAGTATCAGGAAGTTGGCAAGTATGTCTCGTACATGTTGAAGAAGTGTTTCGTTCTATTGCATATCAGCTGACACACGTTCGTCTCGAACGAGATTTGTAATACCAGGCGAAAAACACTCCTGATACCTAGTGATATACCTACCTATGACATTTCGATTGATGCTGGATTTCTACAAATGTATTGTTTGCAAGATTTTCTGGTGGTGAAACTATTATCAGAATAGTTGAGTGCTTTTCAGACAATCGCAGATCAAATTTTAAAGTTTTGGACCTTCTCCTTGGTTCTGTAGATACAATAGCATAAATATTAGATAGTTTTCACATTAAAAAAGAAGTCCCTGACACCAATGTACAACAAAACAGGAGTGAAACTGGCGAATATGTAGATTCCCTCACCCACGGTGTACCAAGTTAAACATTTTCAAAATGGCACACCGGCTAAACAAAGCATCAGTCTGTAAATACCTGCAAATATCAGCTGAATATTTTCTAGACATAAGTTTCCCTCCTAATTATTTACTATACACCGGTAATTGTCCACCTGCATGGTCGAAGGGTAACGTGCTATCCTCTGGTTCCCAAGGCTGCGGGTTCAAACCCGGCGAAGAGCGTCATTTTTTTCGGGCGTAAAAGTCATTATTATGACTTCTTCGGGAGAGAAGTAAAGCCGGTGGTCCCGCGTCGTAATAGAATCTCATAGGCTAAGCAAAATTAAGCGGTCTTTCACACCCAATACAGCATGGGACGCTGATAACCATAGCAGTTAAAGAACATAAACACAAAATTTATTTTAATTTAGTGTGGTAATTAACTTAATTACAGTATCCAAAGGAAATAAAATAAAAATGCCATACACAAGGCTTATTGAAAAGTTGTGACATAAGATTTCCGTATATGTCGTGACGTTATAAGCAGATTTGACTGTTTTTTTTTTATCTGTTCGGGACGAAATATCCGCGGCTTTTTTTCTTAATTTTACAGCCATTCTCTGTAAGGTAATGACAATTATTTTCTACTACATGATATTCTCAACGAAAAGTAAATCTTTTTAAAGAAGTCTGTTTTTATGACCCTTACATGTGGTACTCTAACATAGAACTGTTAAAATAAAAATAACTTCAAATTATAACCAACACATAATACTTCGAAATGAACAGTCAAAGTGTAAGAAAATTTTGTATAATCCATCAATAGTTCCTGATTTAGTAAGAAACTCCTGTGTTGCTGCATTTCGATTGATCACAGGACATGATTGAATAAAGATCTTTTCATAACTGGAATAGTGACGTCTCCAAATTGTCTATTGTGCTCCAAAGAAGAAGAAGAAGAAACGGACATGGAAGATCTTAAAAATTGTGAATCCCTTACAGGTTTTGAAACTCTAACATCAAAATATTGGGAAGCAAGAAGGAGAAAGAGTTCATTATTAACTCCTGAGCATTGGATACACATAACACATATGGTATTCTAATACAGAGACATTGTGTTTATTTTGAAGTCCTTTAGTCATTGGGAATTAAATTATGTGTCTAATAATGTGAAAAGAGAAAAAATGTGATGTGTTGCACCCAAATAACTCCCTATTCTTGTACTAACTATTCTTAAAAAGTCCTTTTCTTCTATTTTCTTCATGTGAATTGAGATAAACATTAGCAGAAATTACCTTATTGCTTACTTGTAGGTGCAAGGGGAATATGGGAACACAGTAGACTTTAAATGATAGTCAAGTCTTTTAAAGCTGGTCACTTTAAGAAGCCTGTGAAATTATCTTCTCCTTGCACGGCCAAGAGAGAAAACAGTGAATAACGACCTTCCACTTGAGGAAAGTATAAGTATTAGAAAACTTACAAATAACACGGAATATCTCCACAACTTCACAAAATAAATAAATAAATAAATAAATAAAAAATAATTTGGACATAACTTGTTTTTTAACGAGATCTACGTTTTTGTATAGTAAGATTTGGTCTATCTCTTACGGTTTACCAGTTATATAAAAGTTATCAACAGGAAACAGGACTACATGGGCTATAGCCAAAAAATTCAAATTATACGTTTCATTTTCCATAAAATATCTTAAACATACGGCATTTTGATAAAAATCGTTAGTCATTTTGAGAAAATCAAACGTTTCAAACAATTTTCCTTGTAAAGGGAGTTTATGGTGAAGGAATTATCTTCAAAATCTTCGTGTCGCATCCTAGAAAGCCATTAAACTTAAATAGCCAGATTTGGTTTCTAACCGAAATTTCGTTTTTGAGTCATGCTGTTTATAGGCACAGGCGCGCGCGCGCACACGCACGCACGCACGCACGCACACACACACACACACACACACACACACACACACACACACACACACCAACCTTTTTCTAAAATACTTTTTTGTTTGGATTCAGGTGGCCTCAGAACACGCAGTATTTCCGGTCAAATCTCGACATCGAATTTTTGGGAGGAATACAATACTTCCTCTACTTTCTCTACGTAGTAAAACTGATTGTATAGTTTTCGTGATTACCTTTATACATACAACTGTCATTCGATTTTTAACATTACAAAATGCAGATTCCTATGGTTTCTATGTATACGATTGTCTACTGTTTGTAACGTAACGGGTTCTGCAGCACTCCACGGATAGGGTTTACATGAATGGGGGACTGTGCAGGTCGTACATCAACCCTTTGTGCACCTGACCATTCTCACCCTATTGCTGCGGGGTGGAGCCCCAATTTTCCACATAGCACTTACTACAGAATCCAATTCACGTCATCTCCAAGAATCTCCTCCCTTCTCATCCTCGTAATTTCCCTGCTGCCCGGTTTTTAAAAACATAATCGACCTGCTTTATCGAAACGGGTAACTCATATAGATTCTTCTTTCCGTTCGATCTTGATTAAAAGGGAAAATTGAACAGTAAAATTACAGGTTTTCCAGAGGGGGCCGGTCTAATGGCTGCAACGTACTTCAGGTGTAAAAACTCACGAGAAATATCAAGCAGTGGCGTGTTAAAGTTGTCGCCGAGACTCGGTTGGTTTGTACGGTGACGCTCATTAGTATTCCTGTGTAATACCTGCAGTATAATCAGGTGTTAAAACTACAGGAAATAACACGCAATCATTAGCACCCCCGGTCTGATATATTGTGACAAATCAACTATTTGACATGTCCCACCTCTGAAACCAGTGTGACAAAAACGACAAAAGCCCAGTCTAATTATTTTTGCTTCTCACTTTACTTTCTTCCAAAATATTTGCTCAAATACACAGTTCTCTTTTACTGACGTTAACAAAGTCGCAGCCTTTTGAAACATTACAACTCACAACTGTTTTCTTCTCGTAACCTTGACTCATTTCTTTATGTCTTTCTCCACTTTCTGTGTCTCTCAAACACTAAGTCTGACGATGCAATTACTCAACACTCATTACTGCTTCACGACGCGACACATAGCACAAACACACGTGCGCGCGCGCGCACGCACCACACCACACTCAAAATAAGAACTGCCTGACCCTTGTCTGTAACCCATTCAGTCTGTTCGATGCCTCGCCTCCTTATATACCGGAGATGACGTTACGTGGATGTTTCTCGAAGTTCTACAAATACGCTGGCTGCCGGACACTTCTCGAATAATCTGGAAAACCCCTTTTAGTTCTGCCGCTTTAATTGTTGTCTGTGTTTGCTGACCTGAAGCAGCCTGACTTTGAGCGTCTTTGATACATGTACCG
The DNA here is from genome assembly GCA_030765045.1 of Tenodera sinensis. Classification (NCBI taxonomy): domain Eukaryota; kingdom Metazoa; phylum Arthropoda; class Insecta; order Mantodea; family Mantidae; genus Tenodera; species Tenodera sinensis. Next base: position 58,202,583 of record CM060968.1, read on the forward strand.
CCAATGGAGTGGGGCAGCCTGTCTCTGACCGTCCTTTGTTGTGCACCGTGGTCGGCGTCATAATATCTAATATTGGCAGGTGAAAAACTCGAGTTAAGATTCAGGCAGTTGCTTAGAGGACCAGGAACCGCAATAGCAGTACGTCGTGTACCGTAACGTTCATTAGCAATCCCAAACTGATTGCTACAGTGCACTTAAGCTGTACAGACTATCCAGAAGTATTAAGAGATTGCAACGTATTAATGTGTGTGCCTCGCTTTGGTGCTTCGTGGCCCAGGGAATTGCAGGTTCGAGTCCCGTCTCCGGTATGTATGGAAGGTACTAAAAGGAGCAAACAACCAATTAAACAACGGAAACCAACAAAGGCGAAAAAAGATTAAAAAAAAAAAAAAAAAAAAAACATGTACGGCAAAGTCCATTAATATTCCTATCCCGGTGGATTTGTATATAAAGATTTACGAGAAATTTTATAATCCTACAATGTGCTTATATTATGTACCGTAACATTTAGTAGTAATTTCAATATAACGGGTATAAAATACTTTGGAAACTATGAATCAATGCCATGCCGTTCAAGTTGCAGCAGTGCGTTTATCTGGCGTAGCATATGGACCCTTGACTAAGAACGTATTTCAGTTGTAAAATTTCACAAGAACTATACATCAAGTCCTGGGCTCCCATCCTCACGGTGGGGTGCTCAGAAACTCACATCACCATTAGATGAGGTTACTCATCGCCGAACAACTGCCAAATAAACTTTAAGGTATAGAAGAGGTCCACGGTTTATCCAGAACAGGATCAATGTTATAGCATACCAAGAAGACAACAAAATGGATTTTATTTTCAACCCAAGCATACGGTTTGAGTACCATCTTACTCAACACATGAAAGTGCTCTCGAAAAACAATCTACGCACCTACCATACCCTTTTATAAAAATATATACCAGCTGAATGACAACTGTCATAATAGGTGCCTGAGGCAGAATTCAAGCTTCCAACAGCCAACTTAAGGAAAATCTTTAATGCCACTATACATAGCACTGTAAACATTCTTAGATCCCAAAAGTGCAAACAAGATATTTTTGTTATATGATCCGTATTTAAAAGTTTGAATTCCATGGAAACAATATTATTGATACTATCATAAGCTGTTTGTAAATTGTTAAACAGAAACTATAACTTTTGTCTAATGGCTTATTAATATTGTTATTTATGTGTTTTTTTTTAACTATGTCAAATTTGGGAAGCTTTTGACCTATTTCAATAAAGTATTGCTTAATCATCACCATTTTTATTTGTACATAACGTTCATTAGTATTTCTAGATTAATAGCGGCAAAGTGCTTCACATGTAAAACAAAAACTTAAAAGATCCACAAAATATGGTTTGTAGCTCCAATTATTACAACAGGGTTAGTATATTTTACTGTAATGTACATTAGAATTGCTGGTATAATGACAGAAACGTAATCCAGATATTAAAGCCTTTGTGGCTTGCAGTTTATCAGAATGTGTTTTATTTTGCACCATGAAGTGCATTACTATTCCTGGTCTAATGGCAATAACATATTCATTTGTAAAAATAACGTATCAAAAAGTGGCATGCTCTTTTTCTTACAGAAAAACGCTAGAGTAACCATTCTTAGTACCTCCAGATGATATAATTTTACTAAGTGGATTTTTTACACCGTTGTAAAGAAAGCTTTGGAAATTCACCATATACAGCTTAAAAACAAGAAATAAAAAAAGAAAGCAAGAAAGAAAGAGAGAAGGAAAGAAAAAGAAAAAGAAAGATAGCGAGAGAAAGAGAAAAAAAGGAAAAACTCACTAAATGTTTGAGAATCATAAAACAAATAATGATCTAATTAGGATGTACATATAAACGATCTTACAACAATAAATCAAGTATTCCAAAAGGAATTTGTCAGCGATAGTGTTTTATACACCTTCCGTTCATGCTGTCATAGTGGAAAGTTAAATTTACTGTATTCACTGCTGGTAACCAAACATAGTGCATATCTTGTGTATTTTGCTGCGAGTATGTGTATGAACTTTAATAAATCTTCTAACTTTGGAGACGAAGAAAATATTTGGTACCTCAATTTTTTTCATTTAAACCTCATCTTTCTTTTTATTGATTAATATTTACTTAATATTTAATTTTTTACGTCCTTTAGCCGGTTAGATCGTATCGGGCGATGCATGAAATGAATGAACTGTTATTGAAATGAGCCCGGGGTCCATAGAACTTAGATAAGGGAAAATCCAGGAAAAAAACGTATACAGATAACTTTCGTTAACCAAGATTGGAATTCGGAAGCTCTTGAATATGATTTAATTGGTGCAACAGCCATGTCTAAGTCTGCTAGTTATTTTTAAGGTCAACAATGAGGCCCGAATAATCTATGTCAGTTCAGTGTTTAATAAGTGATCTAGCTGTTGGAACTATTGTTCAATAACTGTTTGTAATTAACTAATTTTAGCATGTATTAGTGTCGTCGAAAAAACTAGTATGCAATATATATGCATTACGTACATTGGAAAATCTGGAAACAGAAAATACTAGACTTCGACTCGACTTTCAAACTCGGAATTGTTCTGCAAAATGCACTTGCTAAATATACCATTCTTCCCCCACCCCCTTAGGTCATCAAGGATATATTTAGCCATTCGGATGATGTATTACCATTATTAAATTTACACACATACACGTTTACTCTCTCACTCATATTTCCAAACATAGCAAACATGCATGTCCGAGGCGGGAGTCGAACCCGTGACCCTGTGGAGCGCCAAAGGCATGCCGGCATAGTCCGGTCACCATTAATTTTCCACATATTAGGATACAAGTAGCACAGTGGTCTAATAAAGCGATTATTACTTGTCAATGTTTGCCAACTTTTAGTACTTGATGTTTTAAAAGAATACCCGCATACTATTAAGCTACTCGTACTTCTTTCAATATTGCAAGTCGCAGTATAGGTATATTGGACTAATTTTGAACGCCTTGGAGGTATAGGAGTATTTATGAATAAGATGGGAGAAGTTCAGTGCTCTGTAAACAAATGGTATAAATCGTTGGCTTTAGTCCCGGCCGTCAAACGGAATTGTTCAAACTGTAGATGGCTTGTGCCATGACGGTCAAGAACGCCACTGAAGCAGCTACTGTAGCCTGTACGCCGCCCCAGGACAGGGCCGCGGTGGCACTGGAAATGTATGGAGATTATATTGATGACGCCCAACCCTTCCACGTGGGTTCGATCCCCAGTAAATGACATCCGGTTTTACAGATACATTGAGCCATTCAAGAATGGTTTTTAACTTTACGTAATGTGTTTTTCCATCTGTGTAGTTACACAAGCCTCTGTGGTTTCGTGGTTCACATGTTAGCTTCCAACGTACCGGCTTCGACTCCCGGCTGGATGGTGGAAAGTTTTCTATAGGCAGGATTATTCCCTACCTCCCTAGAGTCTGGAACTAAAGAGACTGAATTTGTTTGCGAACTTAAACACAACCCAAACACAGACCAAAATAAATAGTGACCAAAGGCAAAGCCGCTGATAAGGCATAGATGTTGAAAAAGAAACAAATCTATCAGTTGCGACTTATCAACTGCATATTTTACAAGATTTTAATTTTTCCTGCATTGTTTTATGGTTTGTGGGTTAGGTGCATATATAAAGTTCAATTAAGATGAAGAGCATTTAATTTTCAACTTCTCTAATACCCACTTGCAGGAGATAGTCTTTTATTACGTTCAAAAATTTGATATCTAGATTTTCTCTTACACTATTTTTAGGACAAACACCAAATATCGTATTAAGTTCAATATTTTCTAGTCAACTGAGATGAAGATTTTGAAGACAATCCCTCACTCCAATTACCCTTTGATGGAAAAATTGTTGTTAACTTTCTGGTTCTTAAAAATAACTTTAATGAATTTTATTAAAATACCATATGTTTAAGATGTTTCCACAACTAATGAAATGTATATGTTGAATTTTTTGTGAATAGCCTCTGAAGTCGTCTTCACTCGTAAAGAATTGTGTATTTATTTTTTAACTGGTAAACTTTAATCGATAGACAAAACAATACTACATTAAATATGCAGTACATAATTTATTTTCAATACATTTTTTGTGGTATCAGTCGCTTCCGGGATGTAAGTTATTTTAGGTTCAACATATTTCAATACCTTCTTCGTATTTCAAAGCTCCATGTCATAAAGAGTATGGAATTTCAAGGCCAACCTATACCGACTAGCTTTTTAACACCTGACTATGGATTCGGCTTCTTCTATTCCGCTTGTACCTACATCAGAATGTGTAATGGAAATACTTCTGAAAACGTTTGCCTCTATTAATATGAAGCAGATAGAAAAATAAGCTTTCGTCTAATAGTCTGTAGAAGTTACATAAAAGTAAACGATAGTGGGGGGAGAAAGTCGTGTAAATGTAAGTATTCAGGCTACTTGTGAACATTAGTTCATGCACTACATATTCAGAAGTGTAAGAATTATAGAATTGTTAAGTAAATGTTGAAATTCTTAATTTGTTTACTGAATGCAGCAATAAATTCAGAAATAATGTTTTTTTCGTGGATTGATGGTGTAAGAACCAAACAGAAGCAGAGAACGCGGGCCACTGTTGCATGCAGCCACGAGTTGGCCCATGACTGGCTAGTGTATCGTATCTCTGTCTCACTCTGTCGTTTAGTGCGACCGCTCCGGGCCCAGCTCCATTACAAGCATCTCTTGCTCTCATGTTGGCACCACTGTTTTGCATACCGCCCCTAGCCCGATCCTTACGTCGCTTTCACCTTCCGTACAGCCCGGGTCCGGTTCTTGAGGCTTCCGTAGCTAACGTGAAAACAGCACGGTTATCCTTGCGATACCATGCTACCATAGAAGCCGTATAGGGACGCATCAGTCATATAAAACTATGACTAAGTATTTCTCGACCCTTTTCGGGTACATAATTATTGCTCTCTTTCAATCAAAGTTTTTAGAAGGTTTATCATAACAAAATGAAAGGCATTAAAGTGTCAATTTGCTATGTGCACCTGATGTTATTGACACGTCATCCTTGGTGACAGGTGGTCTATGGTTTCAGGTTTATGTCAACACTCCCTTCTCAGAATCACATCTTTTCTGAGAGTTTTCACATACCAAAACTGTTTATTTGTTAGCCCGGACAGCAAATCTCGGACTTCAATTAGGGCATATACTTTGAGTCCAACTATTGTTGGAACTAATACTTTAATTTAAAAATTTTGAAACAGCAATCTGCCCAAAAATAGCCACAATAATCAATATGAAAAGTAAGAAATAAAGAATAGTTTCTCACAAACGATGTCCCTTGGGGAAAAGAGTATCTGCATTGAAGTGTTTGAACTCTTTATTAGTGTATCAGGAAATACTTTTTCTTTGATATTCTTTCTGCCAAAATGATCGCATTTAAGATCTTCAGAGCTTTGCACGCTTCAAAGTTTTTATTTTAAATAAAATAGTATTGAACTAGACAAACTTGAAATATAGATGACCACTGTTTTTATTGCCGTGTGAAACGTAACGTACCTTTTACGTAAAAGGTATTCAAAGAAATGAAATAATAATAATAATAATAATAATAATAATAATAATAATAATAATAATAATAATAATAATAATAACAACAACAACAATAACAATAACAACAATAATAATAACAATAACAATAATAATAACAATAACAATAACAATAACAACAACAACAACAACAATAATAATAATAATAATAATAATAATAATAATAATAATAATAATAATAATAATAATAATAATAATAATAATAATAATAATAATAATAATAATAATAATAATAATAATAATAATAATAATAATAATAATAATAATAATAATAATAATAATAATAATAATAATAATAATAATAATAATAATAATAATAATAATAATAAGAAGAAGAAGAAGAAGAAGAAGAAGAAGAAGAAGAAGAAGAAGATAGTTTTGACTGTGTTCTTCATTCTGCAGAGTATATATTTGTTCGCTTATCCATACTCAATAAGGAATTAAAGTTTACATGTAATAGTGTAAGGAAATTTTAGGGCATGATATATTCTTTTTATTTTACTTGTCTTCAGGATGTCATATTCTTATTAAACTTACACATACAGGCATTTATTCTCTCTCTCTCTCTCTCTCTCTCTCTCTCTCTCTCGCTCTCCCTCACTCATACTTCAAGAACAGGATGGAAAATAATCCTCTTTAAAAAAGTATTCACACTGTCCTATCGGGAATCAAACCCGGCAGCTCTGTATTAGAAAGTGATGACACAATTCAACGTGTATTGTAATTACATAAAGTTAGCGTTTAATTATATGATAGGCTTCATATAATTCCTTTTTATTTGGAAGTAGGTATATAGTCACTTTAACTTACTTTTCATATCGCGACATTACAATAGTTTGAACAACAAACGTTCTCCCGATTCGCAGGATGAGCATTTACAAAGAGAAAGTACCTGCCATGCACCCGAAACTCTCGCCAACATTTAGAACCCTTAAGTAGCCAAGCAGGATGAAGGATAAGTGAAATGGGAAGTGAGGTGAAATGGAGGGACAGGAAATGCTCAGCTTTCGTATTTTGACCGGGGAAGCCCCCGAAAACAACATGGGTCAGTAACAAGGCTACGGTAATCAAAGCCACGGCCTGCCGAATGCGAGTCCCACACGGTAACGCGGAGCCAACTCGCTCGGTTATGATCTTGGAGTGGTCTATTCTTAGTCGGGATATTAAAACCTGATCTTGTCTTAGAACAGAATTACTGGGAAGATGTGTTGCAGAACTCGATATTACTACGTCACGAAGTTTGGTTTTAGGGTTATTGCTTAAAACATTCCAATTATCAAAACTTGCCACTGCTACTGTATTATCTGCGTCATAAAACAAGATTACCTACTTGTCTTTTCAAAACATTACCACTGACGTCATAAAGACATACTTGGAATTTCTGTGATTCACCAAAGAGTCCATCCTGGCTAGAAGTGTGGATTGCCATGAAAAGAGGCATTGTGTACATTTGCATACTATTTTTCACTCCTTGTTGACACCAAGCGTAAGCAAGGATACTCATTACACTTTACTTTCTCTAGTGCTTACGAATAGTAAGTAGAGGAAGTGTTGTATTCCACCCAAAAATTGGGTACCGGGATTTCACTGGAAATACAGGCTTTCAACACTCCTTCAATTCATAAAAAGTGTTTTTAGAAAAAGTCTCTCTTTTTATGTATGTATGTCCGCACGTGCATGTCTGTCTGTCAACAGCATAACTAAAAATAGTCGGTTAAATATCAAGCTTACTACGCGAATATTAAAAAATCGAAATCCTATTTTATTGAACTCTCTTCGATAATTTTTATTTCTTAAAAATGTCTTTAAGACTTTTGATTAAATTTCCATATGTTTAACATCTCTTCATAAATGGCAAAAGAAATGTATAACTTTAACTTTGTGAAAACAGCCTCTAACATCCTCTTCATTCTGAATAAATGTTGCATAACTGCCAAACCGTCAGGCATAGACAACATCCTACTCTAAAAATGTAGAACCTATTAAAACAGAATTCATGTCAATTTGTTTAGTTAATTATTTCTGAGATATTCGTTGTTATTGATCTGAATTTTCAAGTACTTACAGTTTTCTCAAATGGAAACTCTTTTTTTTTTTTTTTTTTTTTTTTCGTTTGTACTTACAACAAAACATGTAATAAAAACATTTCTACACATGTCTATCTTGATTAAAATGAATTAGATGGAATAAGCGCTTGTAAGAATACATTATGCAGGAGTGAATAGGGAAAATCATGTGGATGGAAAACTTCAGGTTTCTTTTATGGTTGTAGCTTTACAAGATATATTTTTAAACTATTTGAAAAGGAGATCGAAAATTACATGCTCATGAGAAACGAAAGAACAGCCACTAACAGTTTCAAAGTGCTCTGCTTAATGTATAGAAATATCCAAACGAAGATTAATTTTTCGCAAACATTTTAATTGAAATTAATCCCAAGGATATTTTTTTATTTTCTCAAAAGTAATTTTAATGATGTTTATCAAAAATAAAATGTAGATATGTTCTGAATGTTCTGTGAGTAACCTGTAAACTTCTCTTCATTATTGTATTTTTGTGTAACTGGTAAACCGTAAGATAGACAAAATGTTACTATACAAATAATCTATCTCGTTAAAGCACACAATTATGTCAAAGAATTATTTTATGCGACGTTAACCATTTCCAAGGTATTCTTTGTTTTTGTTATGGGCTTTTAAATATTATACTATTTTCATATGGTAAGACATTATTCCCTTTCTCTCATGATCATGTAAGGAGCATGCGAATTTTAGAGCCTTCATTTAATAATCCAGTCCTTTGTTTTTTGTTTTTTTCAAATCTGACTATTGCTTTAGCGTATAGAAGAATAAGCATAAAAGGTTTCAATCTAGCACATATTTCTTTTTATTTACGAGTCTCAAAATGTACGTTTTTAGCAAGGCTTAGAAGTAGAATTTTTGTTTGCAACTGAACATCACCTCTAGCTTAAGTAAGTGATGAAGAAAGTAAAAAAATTGTTTCTCAGAATGAAAAATATTGTTAAATGCAATTGAAAGTTTGTAATTGTATACCTAGCGTTTTAGAAATGTGAATGAAGTGAAACCCCAGAGGAATATGTAGGTACCTAGATTAAAAGAACCGCAGTGCCCGTCTTCGGAAGTGCAGAATCCAGAGACTGTACCACGCGCATGTCCGTATAATGACCACAATTATTGGCTCGCCGTGCGCCCCGCCATTAGAATACAAAATGCCTTACTACCGGAATTTTGTTAGACGATCGGCCCCGGTAGCTCCGCGGATAATACTGTACCAATAATGACGACATGATGAAGGACTTAGCGGACGATACTATCTACAAACTGTATCATTTCCATTACAATATCTTAGGTAAATTGTCGGGTGCTAGACGTTATTGTTTCTGTAATTACCTGGCGTGGCTGCTTGAGGAGGAGGAGGTCGTTCAACCGGCACAGGGTTCGAGTTGTCCCGACTGTTATAGTGCACATTTAAATTTATCTACCCATTACAACTGCAAGTGCTGTAGATAGTATACTACCTAAGTCTATCCATTACAAAGAAGACACTCAACAAGGTTGCTCTTGTTCTTACATCCGAGCAGTTGCAATGATCATCTGACAACAGTCGTGACTTTGGAAATTAAAAGTATATTTTGTGCTCTGACAATAGCAAAAAGCTGCAAAATAGAGGAAGGTAAGGTGAAAGAGCTTTAGCTGGAGATTTCAAATTGGGGATAAGAAAGCAGCATGTCAGTTGCATTGGAGATACCAACGCGTGTAGGAGAAACAATATGTATTTTCTGGAGAATTCAGATGGGGTGTAAGAAAGTGAAAGTAACAATATGCTGTGCCTATGATATTTAGCTTCGGATGACACTTGAAAAGTAAACAAACAAAATATTTTATCTATAAAATGAAGGTTGTCTCCTTAGCGCGAAAGTAGCGCTGCTGCTTACCAAGCGGGGTACCCGAGTTCGATTCCCTGTACCGACATGGGGATTTTCTCCCGCTGGAAGACCTGGTCCGGGGTGCACTCAGTCTCGTTAGGTCCCTGAGGGGCGGCCCTGGTCGAGAAGACTGCATAAACCGCCGGGAGCGACCGGGGCGCTGACCAGGTCCTACTTCCAATACTGTACCCCACTCATGACGCCTGTGATGGGTAGATTTTGAGCGGAGGCCTTGGCCCGGATGGGCTGTTGTGTTACGGGGGTGGGGGTTATAAAATTAAGCACTCCTTAAAATCGTTGTATAAACTTGTCGCTTCCAAATTACCACAATTACCCTTACTTACGGAATTAGAACCTGTGCGTGTGTTCGACAAGTTATATTGTAACAATATTCAAGGGAAATATTGCTAGTGCTTGTAATGGAATATAGGTATGTATTTTCATTGGAGACTTAAAATATAGCTACATGAAAGTAGCATACTAATTGCATTGGAGATATCAACGCGTGGGTAAGAAAATAACATTAGTTTCCTTGGGCACTTCAAATGTGGGTATAAGAAAGTGGAGAACTAATTGTACTGGAGGTATCAACACGTGAGTAAACAAGTAAGTCATATGCATTTTCATTAAAGACTTAGAAGCAGGCTTGCGTAATGAGAGTCGTGTACATACCAAGCCTGCTTTTAAAATTCAACATCTAAGGATGCAATACGAGGATTTGCAAAATAAATCTCGTAATCCGAATTACCTTGTACATGGAAACAGTTTGTTACTTTTATCTCAAAATTGACTCTAAGATTTTCACTAAAATAGGTTATGTTTAATATACTCGTAATTGTGTAAAAATTTATATATTGCATTTTATGTGAATTCTTACAATTCTTTAGACATACCTATACTTAAAAATTGTTCATTGGTTTCTGTGGTATAATTGGTTAAATATATCGCCATTCTTGTTGAATGGAGGATAGTGGCAATGTCCAATCATCTAATGCATTTAAATACTTTCGTATTATCCTCAAGTTTGCTATATATCCAATAGAGTACGTTACTGTGCAGTACTGCACATTATGATGCAATAAGAATCTGGTTATCATGGTGACATGGTATGTCACACGTTCGGAGACATGTTCGGAGCGCGCTCATTGTAGTCCACTTGATCAGCCATGTCTGTTGAATTGAAATTCAGGACCAGTCTAAATGAATTGTCAGTTTGAATAGGAGACTATAACATTTGCGATAGAGTTTTGGATGACCTCGCTTACAGATTAGATATATGCAGTGTTACAAAAGGAAGGCATGTTGAACATTGAAACTTAGAGCTATACCAAACGATGTTTTGTTACATTGTTTAATAAAGTCCTATTTATATTTTCTTCATAATTTAGGTTCCTTTATGTACAACTAATTTTGTAATGATACTACATCTATTTTACATCAAAAGGCGTTATGCATTCTGAAAATTTCAAGATAATTTTCTTTTCATGGCAATGTTGGCAATACACGAGAGTGTTAAAGGCCGTAGAGTTGTTTCCATGGTAAACAAATGACAGTCAATTGTATATTCCCTTCAGGTGTAGGTAATGACTCTGGCTACGCCATGCAATGCGGTGATTAATGTAAACAGGTCGCCATGTTTATTCATGAGGGTGAATATAAAATGCTTGAGGGGTTTCGGGGCATCCTCAGCCCCATTTACAATTTTCGAAATTGGTGCTGGTTCCCGATCACGGCATGCAAATCAGGCAAAAAACCACTCGCACTATTAAAGTGTCTTACTAATAGAGCTCGGGAAGTTTCCCAGGCTGCACAAGAACACCCTTTACATCCTCGCCACGTGACATTACAGAAACAAACTGTAGGTACTCTGTCTGTGATCCTCGTGGTTTTCTGTAATTCACTGGTAGTAAATCTAACAATTGCAACTCACCCATTTGTAATTATTGGGATCTATCTTCAATAAAGAAGGTTGGCTTCTTCCATTTTAGAAGACTTTCGGCTTTCCCAAACAGGCACTGCCATCTAAACAGAGGTAACAAATGATAACCAGTAGTTTCAAAAACAAGTTCAACATTAAATAAAAAAGAATTATGATAAAGTTTTCAAAATCAATGTTATCAATACTGCAAGAGAAAGGTATGGTAACCTGTTCATCTTTTAATGCATAGGTAAGATAATGAAGTTAATTTGAAATAGATGGTTCTGGAAGTTCGTTATTGAACCTTTGAGAGCAAGATTTGCAATTTTGTTCGTAAATAAAATGAACCTTCAAATGAAACTTTTCAAAAGCTAGCGAATAACCGAGATATAGTTCCTCTTAGCTCAATAACTTCAATAGATGCGTTTGCCAAGACAATGGTGGATAGACTCCACGTGTAATTCAGCTGGCTTGTTGTTCATCCTGCTCCATTCTCACCGAATGTATGTCCAAATGATGAAACTGATGAAGAATAGCGGGGATATCAACCTGACAAGAGGCACCTTCAGAGAGTTCATGGATCTCTTCAAATATTGTGTCGCCACTTACTTTTAAAGCTTTTGCAATAGAGAAGCTCATTTTATGACGTTGACAGCTTCACAGAAGGTGAAGATATTTTAATTCTGTCATCTTTTGATTAACATTTTATATTTTTAACTAACCAACTATTATCTTAAAAGCGAAGTAGATCCAAAATACCGCTTTGAGGGTCCTTTTACTATCCTAAAATTTAATTTAGCTACCTTCAACAATTTATGAGAAAGCTAATTATTCATAACAGAAAATACAATTCACAGAAAAAGCAACTCAAAACAAAAATGAAAGAAGACTTAAATATATTTGCAGAGAAAGAAACCTATAACTCCAATAAGAGTAGAGAAAGTCGTCTGAGTGCGACACTTTAAATTGTTTTTATTTGTTTAATGTGAGGTCTATCTTGACGATGCTCGTGCCTTTGTAAGTTAGGGGCAGAAAGTGCCTTGTCTACAAACAACAAAACTAGGTAAGTACTAATACAGTTGATACGTATACATTTTTGTTTCTGAAATAAGGTGAACTAACATGTCCGGAAGTGTGAGTAATGCAAGTACTTCCTGCTGTTCTATTGTTGACTTCAAACCCCAAATAAAACAGAAAATGCGTCATGTAATTGAATAAAGTGTCTCAACGCAAAAACCCATCTTTCTGGATTCCCGTCAACTGTTAGGGTAAGCGACCCAGTGATGGTTCACCAATTCCAGCTTCACTCCAACATACACTTTCTGTCATACCACGGTAAAGAAAAAGAGACGCAATTGAATTTATGCCCGTGACGCAAATAGTGTTTCAATTGTTGGCAAGTTGCCTTGTCAAACTGGTCACAGGAGGAATCTACAATTAAAAATATCGCTGCAGTTACCCAGAAGGGGCCCTTTGACGACGCAAGCTGCATTTCTTTTATTTTCCACGGAAGGAATGACGATGTCACGTGACTACAATACAAAACAGTGCCAGTGTTATATAAAGCAATTAGCCAGTAATGCGCGGTGACTCATGGGGAAACAAGTAAACGAGTTTCATGTACGTTTTTCTAAAACACTTGTTGAACTTCCTGCAAGCGAGCGCGTGTAAGACAACCACGTGATTAATTATCAACTTCACAGTAACATTACGGGGCAGTGACGAGAAATATTCTCACTGTGAACATTCCACACATCGAGCCAGGTCCTGTCAAATAATATACGATATGTTCCCCTAGGTAGAATATGTATTTATCCACAATATTACACAAAATAATTTGTTAGCACTTTCCTCAACTTTCTGGTAGGGCACACAGAAGCTGAAGCCCACGTCCCGAAAATGGCTTTGACAATTTTAGTTAAAGTGAGATACATTGTAAATAATAGTATGCACAAAATGTATTGCTTAACCGACACGGCCCGAGGTCGTTAAGTCATCGAAAGGGAATTCTGCGGTTCAAATCCCGTCAGGATCGTTCTTCTGGAGGGGTTTTTCAGGCTCTACTCTCATAACTGGCAAATGTCGAAGTGGTTTCTTAAACTTAGGCCTGGTATGTTTCTTTCCCAAATTTGCTTTGCCAATTATAATTTCATCTCGTATATCACTATGCTACCACCTGCGATGCTGTATGTAGTAAGAATGGCAATAAAATACTACTCCGCCGTGGGCTCGGATATATCTTCAACTTTCTGCAAATTACTCATGAACACCAACACTTTAATTGAATATTACACAGCTGGGAAAGTATAAAAGAAAACACAGACTTCAATATGGCCAAAAAATTTAACCTATAGTTTTCATGTGACACTTACTCTCCACTCTTATATCAACCAAACTTTCCAAAGCTGACTCTTTCTCTACTTTGTATTTCCCTTGCTACTTATCTAGTACGCCATTAAGTATTGCATACCACCCAAAATTTCGATATCGATTGTTCACAGAAAATGGACGCTTTGAGGCTCCCTGAGTAAAAAGGATCATGTTTAAAAAAGGTCCGTGTGGTGTGTGTTTGTGTTTGTGTGAGTGTGTATGTATATGTGAGCAGCATAAGTTAAAAACATGAAATACGAAGTCGGTATTTAAGTTCAGGGTCTTACAAAAATGCTACATTTTAAAGAAAATCTCACCGAATCCAAACTATCTTATACAGGAAAAATATTCGTTAGTATTTATTTTCTCAAAAATGGATCTAAGAATTTTGATTAAAATATATGTTTAAGACATTTGTGTGACAAAATAATATATACATTGAATTTTCTGGCAATAGCCTCAGAAGACTTCTTCATTCTGAATGAATTGTATAACTGGTGAACCATAAGAGATGGACAAAAGCTTACTAATAAAAAATGTAGATCTCGTTAAAACTGTGACGCCGGGCACGGCGCACAACGAAGAACCAAGCTACTTCACACCACATACCAGGCCGGCGAGCAAACAAAGGCACAAGGTCAAGCTTCGCCACACCACTCACGCGAGCAAACACGTGACTAGCAACAATTAAACGGCAACACAAAGGGTTTTCTAGAGCCTTCGAGAACTGTGTGGCTGCCAGCGTATTTGCGGAAGTCGACAAAGGTCCGCGTTACGTCATCCTTGCTATTTAAGGAGTGAGGAAACAGTAGAAAACAGAATTACAAACATGAGACGGTCACTGTGTCAGTGAGCACGAGATAGTTGTTAAGGATACGCCACTTCGAAATGAAGTTTTAATGAATTTGGAGTGATTGTATCGTCGGAGTTAAGTGTATGAGAGAGAGAGAGAGAGAGAGAGAGAGAGAGAGAGAGAGAGAGAGAGAGAATGAAGAGAGATAGTGAGAGGACTCAATAGAACAAAAAATTGTGAGCTGCAATATCACGACTGTGCTAACGTCAGTAGAAGAGAACTGTTTTGGTGCAAAAGTTTAGAAGTGAAAAAAGTGACAGAAAAGTAACTAGATCGGATTTGTGTTTTTGCCACGCACAATTTATGTCAAATAAGTTTTTTTATGGAAATAATAATTTCCGAGATATCCCTTATTTGTTTGAATTTTCCAATTCTTATACTTTTCTCAAGTGCGGAGATGTTATTAATTTTTTATCTCTTGGCTTTGCAAAGAGAACAGAATTTTAAAGTTGTCACATAGCAACCAGCAGTTAAAACATTTGACTGTCACTCTAGCCTACTATATTTCCCTTGCACCTACAAGATAATTAGCAATAAGGAGATTTCTGTAAATGTTTATCTCTATTAAGATGAAGTAGATAAGGAATACGTGTTTGTGAGTGGGGAAAGTGATGTGAATGGAAGACATCTGTGGTCCATCCCCACGCTGACGGTGATATTCCCCAGGATGCCACACGGAGGTCAAGTGAATCACTTAATACTGGACTGGAGTATGGAACACTATATATCGTATTTCCGCACGAATGTTAGCGGGAAATTAATACGGCCTTGGTGGGTTGGTAGCAGTGACTGATGCGGCCTGTCCAACGCTCTCTATTGATAACAGGCGTCTCTCTTTCACTCCAAATGGTGCACCATTTATCATGGTCTTGGGTTCACTTCCAGCTCACTACGTGCCTTGCTCTAGCAAAATATTAACAAATTCATGAGCGTTACTTTCAGGTGCGTTCGCAACCTTGTATGCCTTGCGTTCTATCATTTGGTGTACATTTTAGGAAATATCCTCTACAGACTCCCGATTATCTTTTAAATTTCTATCCATTTCAAACAAGTTTGCATTCGTTTAGCATTTGTTATTACTATACTCTTTAAAGATTGACATGCGCTTTGCCTTTGATCGTGAGGTAACACACAGCATGGATTGTTTGTTCTCAGAAGTCGTTGATGTTTCACATTGAACCAATGAACGTGTCACTTCAGACAACGAAAATAAATGACAGTTGTTAACTCCACATGTGGTATAACACAGCGTTGCAACATCTCTCCCGTTTTCTCTCTTATTCTGTTTTCTCGTGACATTGATCTTCTAAGAGGTAAATGTCCACGCGAAAGTTTACTTGGCGAAAACGTGACAACACTACTTTTCGTGATACTTGACGCGCCGCACGTTAACCGTTAGAGTTCCACAATAATACCAGTTCTACTTACTCTGCTGTTTACAGGAAACATTGCACTCCAAAAATTTGATGCCGAGATTCTACCGGAGACCTTAAAAATGAAAAATAGGTAAATAAAACTATTTTGAGAGAAAGCTGGTATGTGTATGTGTTTCTCTCACTCTGTCTGTGTGTGTGTGTGTGTGTGTGTGTGTGTGTGTGTGTGTGTGTGTGTGTGTGTGTGTGTGTGTTTGTAAACAAAAAGCTCCAAAACGGAAATTCGATTAGAAACCAAACCTGCAGCAACCTCCAAGGATGTGACAGGAATATTTTTCATCCCAAACTGCCCATTATAAAAGAAATGTTTCGCTATTTTTAATTTTCTCAAAAAAATGACAAGCGTAATCTTTCCAGAGTGCAAATTCCACCGTGTTGCCGCAACACACCGAACGCCTTTGCCTGGTCCTACATTCCTGAAACAGATGAAAGGAAGGTGAATCACCCTATCATTCCCTTGGGGAAACCATGAAAGTCCTTAAAAGTGGCTAGCGGACTTCCCAAATGCGAGGAGCGATCTCACTTAGCAAAATTCACAATAACTTTATGCGAGGAATATTTTAGTATCTCTCAAAAGCTTGAAAATTTATGATTCAAACAAATCTAAAAAGAATACCGTATCCATCTATTTCGCAAAATTAAAAATTAAATCTTCCTTCAGGACTGAACGAATTCATCAACAGGCTAAGCAGTGAAAGAGTTGGACCACACTTTCAGCAATAAAAACTCTCTACCAGAACTACCTCGAAGTGAAGCTGCTGCAGAATTTTGGATAGCAACACCAGCATCGAAGCTGTGTGAAGATGCCAGCCAAACTCTTCAGCAATACTGGCACAAGCAGAATAGACAGCTGTATTGGGAAGCCAGAAGGCTAATGACAATAATTGTTCAACAGCCTGAGCAGTAGATAAAATAAACAAAATAAAATGTAAAAACCGATCTCGTTGCCTCAGTTGGCGACACTGGTATGACGAACATGCGCATTCTTCTTCGCTATTTTATTGACTGACAGCTTCCGAGAATATCACATCCCAAAATAAGGATTTGGAGAACTGCTTCTCAGAAACGCTCATCTGGACACACATACGTTTAAAATTCCGCGCATGCGCGTGTCGTCATTCAGGGAACTAGCCTTGCCACTTTTTGTGCTGTCTGTATAATTATTGCAACATTGTTGTCCCGGTAACCCAAGTGTTGGGGCACAAAACAAAGGAACGGAATCGCATCTTGTATCCCTAGTTTACGGCTTTTAGCTGCATCTGCCAGGCAATGATCTTAGACTTCATTCCCATGTCTTCAACAGAGGAAGAGTTTAAAATATTATATTGTGACTGATGTGCATTTCAGTGCTTCAGGTAACTCATTTCTTAACCATTCTCCCCATCTTAGATCATGTTAAATTGGGATAGCCATCTCAATAATCCTTCCGCTCGGGAGTGGGCCCTAATGTAAATAACGCATGCAGTATTACTCCACACTTGATATTTCTTGAACTCCTGGTGGAGATTCCTCCCTTTCCCTCAACAACTGCTCAACATCTTTCGGGAGCTGAAGAAACTGCCATTGTTATCTCCCAATTGTATCAACCACGTGCTATCTTTCACTGCACATGTATTGAGTATTCAATAAAAACATACCCTTGTTAAACTTATTACAGTAATTCAAGAAGGATTAAAAATGTTTTGAAATATAGTGTGACGCCGGCCAGCGTTGGCCATCAGAGACACTCAAGGTCAGGCTAGCTCACACCAATGGGCGGCCCAGTGCCTCAAAGAACATCGATGTTAGCCAGTCATAGAGAGATATGGTAAGGGCTCAATGGAACATTGTGTTGGTTGGACAAATCATCTTACGGAATGGATAAAATGTTAATATGGTTGTTGGTGAATTTTCTTTCTCTAGAACTTTATAGTAAATCGAGGAAGTATTGTGTTCCATATCAAGGTTTCATAAGATGCACGTTTTGAGGCAACCTAGATATTCCTTTTTTTTCGAAAATAAGCTTCACTATGTGAAGGAGGGGGTCTGAACAGCATAAATCAACAAACGAAATGTCAGATAAATGCCGAACTTGTTTTCTAAATGCATAATTTTCCAATGAAAATACGCGAAGATTTTCAAGACATTCATACCTCAAATCATCATTTATATTGAACATTTTAAAATATTGTTTACTCTATCAGAAATGCCTAAAATAAACTGTATTTTCTAGTATTAGAATGAAGCCCTCTTCATTTGGAAGGAATGTTGTGTAACAAGAAAACCGTAAGAGATAGACAACTGTATACACCTGTAAAACTATAGGTCTCGTTAAGGCACATAATTTATGTCATAGTCCAACTCTGATGTGATGGGGTGGCGTGTCTGCCTCACTTTCAAGAGATCCAGAGTTCGAATCTTGGTTTGGGTAAGTTATTCAGATACGGTTTTTTACTTATTCTGAGAACACGAATATCGGGTACCTTAAACTTTACAAACCCCGGCTAATTTGAGAATCCTTTCAGTAATTTCATTCATTCTGCGCCCAATATGACCTACCAGCCTGAACGACATTAAACTAAAAGAAAATGACAAACACAAGTTGCACTCACATGACTTTACTCTTATACTAACTATTCTTACAAACTCATTCCTATATCAGAATATATCTAATTACTTATTTGCTTGTAGGCGAAAGGGGAATATTAGAACACAGTAGACTTTGAACGATAGACAAATTTTTAAAGTTTTGAGATTCCGTTTTCTTTGCACGGTGAACGTATAAAAAATGAACAACAATGTTGCATTTGACGAAAGTTTGTTTTCCGAATATGATACAAATAACAAGGAATATCTCCGAAATTGTTCACTCTACAAAACAAAATTATTTAGACATACATTGTGTATTTTAGCCAGATCTATATTTTTTGTACAGTAAAATTTTATCTATCTCTTACAGTTATTCAAGTCATCCAGAGTAAACAGGACTACATAGGCTATAGCCAGAAAGTTTAAAATATACATTTCATTTGTCATAAAAATATGTTAAACATATGTCATTTGAATTAAAATGTTAAAAAAAGAAAAGAAAATAAAAAAAAAAAGAAAGAAAACGAAATTTTCGAAAAATTTTCCATGTAAAGGGTAGTTTAGGGTGGATTTCTTCAAAATCTTCGTGTCGCATCCTTGAAAGCTATTAAACTTAAATACCAACTTTGGTTTTTAACCGACTTTTCCTTTTTGAGTTATGCTGTCCACAGACTGACAGAAACACAGACACACACTCGAACGTTTTTCTAAAAATTCAGGGGACCATAAAACATATATTTCTGGTGAAATATCGAGATTGAATTTACTTCCCCTACTTTACTATACGTAGTAGAGAAAGTAAAAATGCCTACGATATGCCATTTTGAAGTGCTAATGTGCTGTTCATTTATTTCTAAGGGTAATACAAAGAGTACAGAATTCAAAGAAAAAATACTTGGACCCATTTTTCAAACA
This sequence comes from Tenodera sinensis, assembly GCA_030765045.1. NCBI lineage: Eukaryota > Metazoa > Arthropoda > Insecta > Mantodea > Mantidae > Tenodera > Tenodera sinensis. The sequence goes on from CM060968.1 coordinate 58,222,212, forward strand.
TCTGACTGACGCTTCAGCCTTCTTTCACCCTCTTGGGTCACAGAAAAATGTGTAATAAATATATTTCTTTCTGATTAACATGCCAGATAGAAGAAGAAGAAGCAAACGAAGAGGAATAGGTAGATTTATTTAAAGGAATAAGAGAAGGAGGAAAGAAGGCTATAAAGTGCTGACCTTGGTGCACCTGTTTAATATGAGGTACGTCGAGGAGGCCGTGGGTTCGGTAACCGGTTGTATTATGTCCTGCCTTCAGTCACGGAAAAACAACATTTATAATCAAATAGAGGAAGTGATCGCAACTAAGATGCCATCCCAGTAAATTTCCCGCATGATAAGCAACACGCAGATCTGTTTAACAACATTCCTGTATAGGACAACAAATTCTTCGAGGACCAGAAGGTGATAAAGGTAATTGTAACACCGAAATTCAACATAGAAATTGCCATAGAGACTGAAGCAATTCAGATCTTTAAAAAGCTGATGTGTGCACTCACATGAGTTTCTCTGCTCACTGTTGCACATACTTTCTTAAAAGGACTTATTCTACTATCTACATTTTAATCCAGATAAATTTTTTGTAGAATGTGTTTAGTGTAGCTAAAATGGGAATAAATACAGTGGGTTTTAAGTGACAGTCAAATGTTTTTGAATGGTAGCTATGTGATGACTTTGAAATTCCTTTCCCTCTGCATCACCAAGAGATAATAAACTAAGAACGACTTTCCATCTGAGAACGTCTAAAAGTATTGCAAAAAACTGACAAATAACAAGGAATATCTCCGAATGGTTCACTTCATAAGAACACCACTTGACATAAATTGTGTTTTAAAAGATCTACATTTTTTGTATAGTAAGATTTGGTCCATATCTTAAGTTAACCCGTTGTGCAAAAGTCATCAAGAGTAATCAGGAGTAATGGGCTGCAGATAAAAAATTAAAAATATACATTTTATTTACCATAAAATATCTTACACATATGGCATTTTAATCAAAATCGTCAGTCATTTTTGAAAAATCAAAACTTTCGTAAAATTTTCCATGTAAAGGTTATAGGATGGAGGAATTTTATTCACAATATTCGTGTCACATCCTTGAAAAATATTAAGCTTAAATATTAACTTTGGTGTTTAACCGATTTTACGTTTTTGAGTTATGCTGTCCACAGATAGACACACACACACGGGCGCGCACATACCTTTTTCTAAAGGTGATTTTTTGAATTCAAGTGCCTCAAAGCATACATTTCCGGTGAAATCTAGACATTGAATTTTTAGATCGAATATACGAGTAATACTTCCCCTAGTTACTATACATGGTAAAGTAAGAATTTTAAATTAATTCTTGTGTTCTAGTTTTAAAATATAGCTCGGCGCTTTTTGCCTACGTATTACGCATTAAACGTTAACAGCTGTATTAAAGTTTCATAAGAATCGAAACGAAATACTGTGGATTTTAGAATTTTACAAAGGGATATCCTTAAAAAGAAAAGGATGTGTTTATCCAAGTTGTATTAAGGTACGACAAAACTATGTTTTTGCTGAACCAGTAAGTAAAAATGTCGATTATTGACATAAACTGATACGTTATAAGTAATGCTACCAATGAAATGATTATGAATTTCGTATTTACACTTAACCTTCACACGAAAGCAAATCACTACAAACGAATGAAGAGAAAGAACGGCCCGTCTGGAACATTCTCGGCAATATGGCCGTGCCTTTTCTTCCTTTAGAATTGTGTAGCAGTAGTAATTATGACATTACAAAGAAAAAGTTGAGATAGCCCCCCCGCGGTCCGATTGAGCCCCCACATGGGATCATTATCTCCTGGAGAGTTATGTGTCCCTTTTGTGTTACACACTGTTTTGACTGCGGCAGTATTAACATCGGCTACCCTTTTGTTTACGATTTCACCCTACAGGTGCCTCGAGGGCGTCAGTATTAGTTACACCTGGCAGCGAGGGAAATGGGATCCGCTCTGCTTTACGTCGTCGTGGCAGATGAGTGGTACTGGCTGATCACGCTCTGCGGCAGCCTAGCTCACCTTTAGCTTGGCGCACTGACTGGGTTGACTCCATGATAACGTTGAAAGCTCGCATTCTGGAGGTCTCGGGTTCAATTCCTGTCAACCGGTCACTCCGACTTTGGATTTTTTGTGGTTTTATTTGGGTGACAGGCGAATGCGGTTCGTTCACTTCATCCTGGCGGTTGGTAAGCGCAATGAATCTTCCGTAGGTCACGTTCCGCGAAGTGTCCCTTTCTGTTCTGTATCCTGTACCACATCAGACGTCTACACCAGGATGGGACAACCAGTACTTGGAGGGTGCAGCCTCCTCATGACCTTGCACTAATAACTGTATGTTTGGCAGGTAAATAAATGGTCAGTCATGGTATCCCGCGAGTTGTCCAGACCTGCTCTAAACTATTTCAGGTGTGGTGTTTATACAATCGTTGTACAGAAAGCGAATTTACTAAAGTGCAAGGATACCTAGCACAATTATTTAACGAGGTCTTCGTAGCTTCCCCTTTTCCCTCTCTCTTTACCACTCTCCAAAGACAGCAGTGTTCATACTACTAGATGGACATAGTAACTAGGCTTTGGACAAACATTTAGGTTAGGTGCACTTCTACTATACCGACCGGTACGTAGTTTATAAGCGAGCACAGGGTGAACGGCAGGCAGTGCTTGTGGAGGGAGAGTAGCAGTGAAACCCTGTGCGCACGTAACCATTTTCCAGCCAAAGCACAACGAAACGGCAACCGTGTCCGAAGCCTAGTTATAACTAATGAATTTCGCCATGAACGGCAAGTATTGAATATTTCTGATGGCTCCCTAAATTGTTACTCATTAAGTGAAGCTACACATGGCCACATTATTGGTCAATGGCATGCTGGTAACGCAGATCGACAAATTTCACCAACTGCAAATTTACAGAAATGTAATTAGATGCCACCCAAGAAAGTCGGTTTATTGCATAGGTATTAGAAAAAACTTTTCATTCTAAAGCAGAAACTGTGTTATAGCTAATGTAACGTAATAGACAAATATGTTTAGAGCTATTTCGATACGAATTTTAATTCCAGTATAAATATAGCGAGAATTTGTAGAAGGATTAAACGTTTTTATATTTTTCAGTCTAATACTGCATTACATATACTGTAAAGCTAACGTGTTTGTCATACTAAGGTCAAAGTTTTTTTTAGAATCGCTTAACTCAGTAAATAATGCTTAATTCAAACAACATTTACAACCTTTTCCACAATAGGCATTAAGGATTTGGACATAAATGTAAAAAATTAAAACGTGGTTTTTCTATGAGGCCAAGTGTACCAACCCACCGTCCTGTCCTCATTACAGCGCCACGCCTCTATCCGCGTATTGAACTGTCAGCAGTTCGTTGGCAGTAGTTATGCCGCATCCCTTGCAATACCCCGTAAGACGATAAGAAACCGAGAGATGCTCTCAAACCGTGCATTTTATTAAATCCGTTATATGTACGTTCATTTAGTAGAAAGGGAGATAGGGGAGACAGATGGGGAGGAAGTAAAAGATAATAGGAATCTTCGCATTTAAACTAATAACGCGAATAAAGCTGCGGTTTCTGCATCACATTGTCGTCCCAACAAAAACTCTGTATGTAATTTAATTCCCTCCTCACCCAGCCTAGAAACTCATGAAGTGCTTGTTCAGGTGGCGATAAATTAAACTTCTATTCTGAAAGGCGGCGGTACACTTCTACAGAGAATGCACATATTTGTTTTTTCTTGGAGGCGTTCCCCATTGTTGTAAATCTTGCGGAGCGGATCGTATCGGCACTTGCAATTCATCCGTGGCATTCAGTGGCTCCCAATGAAGTTCGTGTGAACTTCATTTTGCAAACACAGAAGTGAGAAAAACTAAAATTACATACATACTGTATTTATGTGTGTAACCGAATTTTATTAAGCTTTTGGGACATTTAGTATTTGCGTTGATTTTATATTTAGTGTGTGTTATATTTACTTTACTCCTTCAATCCATTGTCGTTTATTTTTATGTAGGTTCCACAAAATATTGGTACAAAAGCTTTTTTTTATCTACCTTTAATACAGATTAACGTATATTTTCACTACGCGTTTCCTTAAAGGCACAATTGGGCTAAATGGAATCAACTGCATACTCAGCTGATTTAAAAAAGCCTAGTGTGTTCCATTCTCTGTTTACTGCTCTCTGAACTATTCTTACAGAGGTTATTTATTCTAGCTTTTTTAATCCAGATAAAGTTTCCATTCACATTTACAAAGTCCGTTGTGGAAAGAGATAGTCAGATTTTTAAATTCTTTAGTCGCTCTATTATGGCATTTCCAAGCTCTTTGTATGATCACGAGGGGTGAGATAGGAAAAAGGAAAACAAGACTTTCCCTTTGAGAAAACTAGTTATAAAAAGTATCTCGGAAATGGTTATGTCCTCGAAAAATTATTTGACGTAAATTGTTTTTTAATGTCCCGTTTAACATCGAAGGTCATATTGATGACTTTTAATCTCTCGGAACAATTGCTCAACAGCAATGATGTTCACTCGCTTAATGGTGGTTTCTATTTATAACATTAAATTCATACATTTACACTCCCATTCATACTTCCAGACTCTGGGAGGATGGGGAATAATCCTAGTTAAGGAAAAATTTCTACCCCCCAGTGGGGAATTGAACACGGGACCCCTTGCACAGCAGGGAATTAATTTACTAAATCTATATTATATGCATAATAAGACTGCCATTTTGTTAGTTTACCAATAATGTCAAATTCATTCAGAAAAAAGAGGACTTCACAAGCTGTTTCCAAAGAATTATATATAATTATTTACCGTGCAAATATCTTAATGCTTTAATCAATTGTTTTGAAAAATAAAAATATAACTAATATATTTCCGATGTAAGGGGTAGTTTGGAGTGCAGAATTTTCCTGAGAATGTTCGTGTCCCATCCTTGGAAGATATTGACTTTTTGTTTTTGTTATGGTGTTTACACACAACAGATGTACACACACACACACACACACACACACACACACACACACACACACACACACACGCATATATATATATATACATATACACTCGTAAACATACATGGATATTTTTTCTAAAAATGCTTTCCTTTGGATTCAGGGAACCACATAAGTTGTAGGTATTTCCGGCGAAATCTCGATGTGGAATTTTAGGGTGGAATCTAATGCCTCCTCTACTTAGTATAGGTAAGCAGCGGAAAAGCTAAAAATGCTTTCCTCGTGCATTACTACAGGAAACTTCAACGGTGGATTAAGCCAGTAGCTTTACATCTGCGTCACACAGCTCTTTATTTGCGTGTGTATCATCTGACTTCAGATCCAGACAGAATACTGTTGATATTTGTAAGAGCCATCACGCCTCTCTTATTAACGAGCATTATGAGACGTTTTTGTTATGGTCGTTACATCGCCCACCATCTCGATATCGAACGCATTTCGAGGGCAATGCCTGCTACTGTTCTCTATCTCTTTCTGCTGTCCTCACGCATCATTATGTTAATTCATAATTATTGCGTGATGAGAAAGGAAGATGTTGGTTTAATTTACTCGCTCGGCCTTCAGGCAGCTTCTGCGATAGCCACAGGTGGCCCGCGGGCCATTTAGTGAGAACGAGTATTCTAAGTAATGACTTAAGTGCGGCAACTTGTAAACATTCTAATGGAGAGTTCAACGCATGCATAAGAACCAAACCCTCAACGAAGTTAAGACACTGTCGGCTTAGACTTAGCCATATATCGAGAGAGAATGATTAAAAACAGCGGCTCTAGCTGTTTGTTTACTCAATTTGATTCGATTTAGCTGGACTTACATTTTGCTTCGCTTATAAGGGTAATAAAAAAACTAAAAAGAACTAAACCCCTAGCGAAAGAGCCCAGGGAGGGCCAAGACTTGCCTGCCAGCCGTTGCGTCCCCCACCTCTTCCCACTACAGGCGCCATTGGTGGAGTGCAGTACTGGAGGATGGGACGTGGTCAGCGCCCCGAGCCCTCATGGCCAGTTATGCGGCCTTCGCGACCTGGAGTAGCTACTTCTCCATCAAGTAGCTCCTCAAAGGATCATATGGCATTCCAGATCATCACACCTAACAACACCTGATTTTTTTTCCTGTGGAGATTCATTAAGGATTAGGTTTACAGAACACCAGTAGCCGAGTTGCCAGACTCACGACAAATGCTGCTGTCGACAACTCGTGCATCATGGATGCTTCATAACACATGGTTCGAGGTTGAATACTAGTTGGTAATTACCATGCCACTAACAACAGCCATGTTGAGGTTTATGGACCACAAGGTACAAAAGAGAGAGTGAGTGAGAAATTCCCAGTTGTTACTATTTGTAGCAAGTAGTTTCATCTACAGATTTGTATTAGTTCAAAAGTTATAGTTATTTCTTTTTATACCTATAATATTTCATCTTTAGGGTTTATGATAGTGTGGTAATTCAGTTATTACAAAGATAAAAGCACACAAGTATCTCTAAAAAGTATTTTCATAGCATATGGCTGCAGTAATGTGAGAATTCAGTGGGGGACTTATAATGTATTCTGCCAGCATATTATTCTTTTCCACCAAGCTGTCATTATTAAATGCGATAGCAAAAGAGGGAATGTGGATTATGTATATAGTAAATATGCATATTCGAGATCAGTCTATGAATATGCATCACTGTATTAAATTCACTTGAGGGAGAAATAAGAAAGAATCCAAAAACTAAGAAGCGATGCGTTGTTAAAGTTAAGCGCAAACCATGTCAACTTTGTTCTTCTTTTTGCTGTTCCATTACTCACGTTAAAGTACCTGGCCGACCGAGCTTTGCTCGACGCGTTTGCTCTCTGTTTTTGATTAGAAAGAGATGTGAATGTGTTACCTAAAAGTGAGTAGAGACAACAGTATGAATATAATGTGTAGCATTTCTATTTCAGACATACGGAAGATTGTATGGCTTCTTTGTAGAAGAGTGAGTAGAGAAAGAGATGTGAATGTATTACCTTAAAGTGAGAGGAGAAAGCAGTGTGAATGTAATAGCATTTCTATTTCAAACATACAGAATATGGTATGACTTATTTTAAAACTGGGGGTAAAAATGATTTTTTGTGTAAAATCATGTTTTTATGGAAAACTGTTTATAGGAGAGTGAGTAGAGAAAGAGATGTGAATATGTTACTTAAAAGTACTTAAGTAGAGAAACCACTGTGAATGTAATATGCAGCATCTGTATTTCAAACATACAGAAAAGTGTATGATTTGTAGAAGAATGCGTATGTGAATGTATTACTTTAAAGTGAGAGGAGAAAGCAGTGTGAATGTAATAGCATTTATATTTCAAACATACAGAACATGGTATGACTTATTTTAAAACTGGAGATAAAAATGTTTTGTGCGTGTACGTGTTTAAAATCACGTTTTTTATGGAAAATTGTTTATAGAAGAGTGTGTAGAGAAACAGATGTGAATGTGTTACCTAAAAGTGAGTCTAGAATACACTGTGCATATAATTTGCATGTATACAAAAATTTAACCAAATCTTTAGTCGTTTCTGAAATACCGGGAATATATATACAAGAATGGCACTGTAAAAGCGGGAATAAAAAATGTTATTTTTTATGTAAAATCGCGCTTTTTCAGGAATTACACCTATATAGCTGAACTTAAATGGCAAAACGCTATCTGAATACAAAATTTGATGAAAATCGTTAGAGCCGTTTCCAAGTTGCGCGAAATATATATATATACCTTTTAAAGAATATTCTATCAGTAGATTATTATATTTATAGATGATTTAGTAGGCTAAATAAGATGCTTAAAAGTCTACATTTCAAAGATGGTTGCAACAGTAAGAGCGCCATATTTAAACTATCTTCAGATTACCACACAATTACAAGGATGTTCACCTCATATTGCTTCTAGGCAGATGGGGAGAGTTCAACGCGTGTATAACAACAGAATCGTTCGGTGAATTCTAGGGTGAATTGAACGCGTGTATAAGACCCAAACTTCTCGGCGACTAAAACGCCTATATAAGAACGAACTTCTTAGCGATTTTAAGGTGTATAAATGGAGAGTTAACCATGCATAAGAACCGAACTGCTGAGCTATTTTGAGGTGTATCTATTCGTGAAGAGTGTAACGCATATAAGCTGAGCTGATAAGAATAATATAAAATATTTGCATGAGCTCACATCGTGATGATGAGAGGGAAAATGAAGTGAGAGTTGCAGCGTGAGTGAGTCATTTTCTCACCTGACGTGTGTTCGGGAGGTAGAGGTGTAGTGCCAGGAATCAAACAGCGAGTGGTATAGCACGCGAGTGAACTACGGAACAAGTGGATAGTTCAAGGAACTCTCACACTCTCAAATAAATAATCCTTTACATACATGAAGTTATGTTAATGTTTATTTCCTCAAAATTGTTTTGACGACTTCGAATACTCATATGGCGTTATGGATGACATCTACAAGGTGTCATCCCCCGCCCCCCCCCCCCAAAAAAAAAAAAAAAAAACAGCGACAGCGCTTAGTATGTTGTGCAGGATGGCAAGCGGACTGATTTTCATGAAATGCACGATTTGGACGCTGGAGAGCGTCGAAGTTTGTGAACGAACGTTGTGACAATTTAAGAGCCGTTTTGGTATCTTGATATGGAACGTACGCAACTCTAGCCATCTGTGTACTATGGTGAACGACCTGAGTCCAATAGCATTGTTGTGATAGTCTGCACTAGCCCTTGGTGCGCATCCTACTGCGTTACTTTAGCAAATCCGGCCTAAGAAGGCCTCTTAACATCAACACTACTAATGTAAAAAAGCAACAGTAAAACAGCAGTAACATTGAAAACGGATTAGGTTTCTTCCTCAGGGAGCTTCGGTCAGGAACCAATCAGAGCATTCTCTGCGATCATGTGCATACAGCCGCTAGGAGCATTTGTGTACTTCAAGTGGCAGCACTATAGTGTAGTTTCCAGTACAGTAACGTTTCTTTAACAGCAGTGCAACATGTACCAGTACACAGCTGTGGAAATGGCCGACATGAGCTCCAGCACACTTTGTTGTAAATAGCAGAATCACCTCAACGTCGCATGTACAAATCAATGGATTGGTAGAGGTGGACCACTTCCATTGCCAGCACGGTCGCTAGATCTCACACCTCTCGACTATTTTGTGTGGAGTTGTAGGAAGAGTATGGTGCATGGCACTTCTGTAACTCCCAGATAACCGCATGTGGTTATGAGATTCGTAGTGGACGAAGCGGCGCTGGGGCGGGTTTCCTCCTGGTTCTTCGGTTTCCCCCGCCATCTCATTCCACCGGTGCTCCATCTTCATTCCATGTATCATCAGTGTCACCACCTGCGATGCCGCAGCAGTAAAAGCGGGCGTTAAACACAAAAAAAAAAAAAAAAAAAAAAAAAAAAAAAAAAAAAAAAAAACTTTTGTAACGTCAGCGAAGAACCTTATTGCCCGAGTGATTGAAGATCTTCAAAGACAACCGCACGTATTTGGTCATCTGCACGAGGCTGAGCACCGCCAACGTAGACTGAAGAATGACGTAGGAGGTACACAGTTCGAAGATCGTTTGTAATGTAGACAGCTAGATGTTGGGTTCATTGACGAAATATGAATATACACCCATTTCATACTTCGATGTGCTCAGCGTCCAAACTGTACATTTCCGGACAAGAGTACCTTCTTGAAAACCGACCACTTTGTCAACCTGCACAATATACCAAGCGTTGTCGGTGTTTTTTGGAACATCTTGTAATCTTGACTTCTGTAAATAGACACTGATGTTCATTTCATTCTCATTAGAGCTAACGTAAATCTATCTCTATATATACACAATAGTATGGTGGTAAAAATGTATTATCTATGTTAAAGTTAATAGTGATCAGAGGCAGGGGCCTCCAGTAACTGCAGCATACCACAGCACATAGGCCATTGTGGGCACTTTATACCTCCAACGTGACCGTTTTGAGGAAGGAATGTAAGGGAGATCCAAGAGCGAGCAGGCCCGGACGACAATGTGCACTAACAAAGAGGGGATCTTCAGCGATTACAACATGACATCAACCCTGAGCCCGGCTAGTTCTACCTGAGCCACGCGCGATTTAGTGTCCCAGGTATAGAGATACAGCTCCCAGGAAGGAAGGGGGCCCGAACAGCCTCGCTAAGTGTCAAGAGAATCTTTGCAAAGCACAAATTCCACCGTCCTGCTGCAACACACCGACTAGTGTCGCCTGGTGCTACAAGCCTAAGGTGGATGAAGGAAAGGAAATGGTGGATGGGAAATTCGGATAGAAGAAAAACTGCCCCGCATTCGCCTATCGATCCAAGGAAACCACGAAAAAATGCAAGGTTAGCGTTTCCAAAAAATAATAGAACCCGTGACCACCAAATGAGAGCTTTAAAGATTACTGTAGAGCCGTATCGCTTGCTGTCAAAGGCAAAGGGTAAAGAGTACATATTCGGAGGGGACACCTCGTACACCCCGACCTCCCCAATGCGAGTCACACACGTTGCCGCGGCGCCACCTCGCTCAGTGCTTGGTGTCAATATGACATTAATTTATGCCAAATATTCTTGTAACACCATTTCCAAAAATATTCACTGCTCTATTTAATATTGCCATGTTAAGCAATCTGCTTTGAAATGTCACGTTTGTCCCTTAATTTCCAGTCATTTCGTGGCTTAAATATACATTACTGGTCTTGAAGTAACTGAGTCTTGTTTGGGCTTCTATTATTTGAGAGCATTTCTGGCGATGATTAACAGGAAGTAGGTGTAAAAGTACGGTTTTGTAAGAATGGTGCGAGGAAGATGTATGAAAAGAAAAGTGTGAGAGTTTTACTGTGAGCAGCAGACACCGACGGCGGCCTTGCACTTTCTCCCCACACAAACCGGATCCATTGACACCGACCGGTGGGGAACAAGTGACACTACAAACAATACAAAGGTGTTGTAGCCAATTAAACTGCAATTTTTGGTATCATTATGCTACGCCACGGCCCCCTACCGACTGGCACCTGATGCAGCAGCCTACGCCTACCTGATTGATGGGCACGGCTTCTTCAGCAGGTTGGAAATCGATCGAGCCAGCGAGCTCGGCGGGGTAGCCTACCCCCTGGCGGCGAGTCCAGCAAACAGGGAGTTCCACAATATCGCTCTCTTTGATAAACATTCATTTATTAGGGACATCTAGATATACAAAACTATAACATAAACGTGGTTCTGCGAGTTTTCAGCAAGGGATTAATAACTTAAGTTGAATGTATATAACTGGATACATCAAGCCAAAAATACAATTTGAAAGAAAAGGTATTAAGATCATTAATATGTAAAAACCGAGGGGTAACGTCTAAGGCACACATCGGGGAGATCACGGGTTCGATTCCCTGTGGCTTCCCTGATCGGTAGACGACTACTAGGATGGTTTCTCATCTACCACGATTTCCTTTCCATCATTTCGCTTTCATTCTATACCTTTATAATGTTTCAGATTTACTTCTATAATCGCTCCACCCTTAGATCCCAACGTGATGTAAACACAAGCCATCAACAACTAACCCGCGATGTGCCGAAACCAAAGCACACCACAAAATATAGAACCTTAAATATCGGTGATTATCTGTGGGTTTTCAGGATGTACGATACCATAACCCTGGTAAAGAGTTCTTGAATGTAGCAGCGCTATTCCTAAAACTCCCGAGTAAATAACGTTCTATTGCATCATAAACACGAGTCAAGAGTCTACGTGTTGTTTCCTTGTGTTGGTCGCAGGTGATACAAACACCAGGTTATAGCGGAGGGGTACAAGGTGTGGGTCTAAGGCTCGATGGAGTATAGGTTTCATGGCATTTGGTGGTGCCAGACGGATGGCGTGGATACTTGCTCAAAAGGAGAACTACTCTCTGTGGACGCTAGAGGATTGCTTGGTCCACGGATCACGGATCGTTCGTCACCCTCTCCAGGCAGTCCATCGAACCTGTAACTGTTGGGGGACTTCCGCGCGTCTTTATAGCTTGCCTGTCTGCGACCTATGGCCTCCTATGGTTGCTTTACTCATCCCTTCGTACTAGAGGGTGGCAGTCACAATAGACCACTGTGTCACGAGGTGTCACCCTCCACCGTATAACCCTAGTCCTAACATATGACGTAATGACATGGTTGTGTATCCTGTAAATAGGTTTAGTAATATATGTACTATTGTCACTGCAATGAGGCCGGCTGGCAAATAAACTACAGTAAAAATCTAATGTGCTGCACTCACATGACCTTCTCTACTCTTGTACAAACTATTCTTACAAGCACTTATTGCTCTATCTACTTCATGTAAATCGAGATAAACCTTTGTAAAAATTATTTTATTGCTGATTTTCTTGTAGGTGCAAGGGAAACACACTAGGCTTTAAGCGATCGTCAAATGTTTTAAGAGTGAAATTCCGTTGTCTTTGCATGACCAAGAGATAGGAAAATGAATAACGACCTCACATTTGAGACCTTTAAGTATTGCAAAATACTGTGAAATAAGGAATATATCCGAAATGGCTCACTCCACAAAAAAGATCTATTAACACAAGTATAGTACGATTTCGTCTATCTCTTACGGTTTACCGGTTATACATAAGTCATCCAGAGTAAACAGGACTACATAGGCTATAGCTAGAAAGTTCAGGATATGCCTTTCATTGTCCATAAGAATATCTTAAACATATGGCATTTTAATCAAGGTCGTTAGAGCCATTTTTGAGAACATCAAAATCTACGACAAATTTTTCATGTAAATGGTAGTTTAGGGTGAAGCAATTTTCTTCAAAACTTTCGTGTAATATTAAACTTAAATACCAACCCCAATTTGTTACTGACAAGGTTTTTGAGTTATGCTGTGCACAGACACACGCACACACACACACGCGCGCTCGCACTGGTGCGTTTTTCTAACAATGTTCTTTTCTTTCTCTTTTTTTTTTTATTCAGCGGTCCTCAAAACGTATATTTCTGGTAAAATCTCGACATCTAATTTTGGGTGGAATACAATACTTCCTCTACGTAGTAGAGGAAGTCCCGATTCAAAAGCTTTGCTGAATTAGGGAACACACATGCATATGTAGGTTCAAAAGACACCCGCATAATTCTGGCACTACAAAAGCCTACAGCTCAAGCTGGTCTGTGTGTAAGGTTAAAGCTGAAATGCCAGCTGTTAGAAGATCACTACGGCAACTTATTACCGAGGAGCACAACTCTCAGAGACTCAAACCCGGGGACCGGGAATGCCAACTTGACGCATCCGCCACGATGGTGGCCTCTTTATGGTTTATCTGGGCAGATTCAAAGTATTACATAATTTCACCACGGGCATAACGAAGGATTCAATTATATTCCTATATTATATTGTAACTTATCATTATAGACTGAATGCATCACGCTAATTTGAATGCACTGATGTGATAGTCCAAAGCGTATCTGTTTGTCTATCCTTCATCATGATCATGATCCCTCTTCACTGGGCTGTAACAAAATGTATATCACCACTAGTGACCTCTAGTAAATGGTATACAGTGTTAGGATAGATCAGAGCTTATCTGTGTGTCTATCCTTCATCATGATCATGGTCCCTCTTCACTGGGCTGTAACAAAATGTATATCACCACTAGTGACCTCTAGTAAATGGTATATAGTGTTATGATAGACCAGAGCTTATCTGTGTGTCTATCCTTCATCATGATCATGGTCCCTCTTCACTGGGCTGTAACAAAATGTATATCACCACTAGTGACCTCTAGTAAATGGTATACAGTGTTATGATAGACCAGAGCTTATCTGTGTGTCTATCCTTCATCATGATCATGTTCCCTCTTCACTGGGCTGTAACAAAATGTATATCTCCACTAGTGACCTCTAGTAAATGGTATACAGTGTTATGATAGATCAGAGCTTATCTGTGTGTCTATCCTTCATCATGATCATGGTCTCTCTTCACTGTGCTGTAACAAAATGTATATCTCCACTAGTGACCTCTAGTAAATGGTATACAGTGTTATGATAGACCAGAGCTTATCTGTGTGTCTATCCTTCATCATGATCATGGTCCCTCTTCACTGGACTGTAACAAAATGTATATCTCCACTAGTGACCTCTAGTAAATGGTATATAGTGTTATGATAGACCAGAGCTTATCTGTGTGTCTATCCTTCATCATGATCATGGTCCCTCTTCACTGGACTGTAACAAAATGTATATCTCCACTAGTGACCTCTAGTAAATGGTATACAGTGTTATGATAGACCAGAGCTTATCTGTGTGTCTATCCTTCATCATGATCATGACCCCCTTCACTGGACTGTAACAAAATGTATATCACCACTAGTGACCTCTAGTAAATGGTATACAGTGTTATGATAGATCAGAGCTTATCTGTGTGTCTATCCTTCATCATGATCATGTTCCCTCTTCACTGGGCTGTGACAAAATGTATATCACCACTAGTGACCTCTAGTAAATGGTATACAGTGTTATGATAGACCAGAGCTTATCTGTGTGTCTATCCTTCATCATGATCATGGTCCCCCTTCACTGGGCTGTGACAAAATGTATATCACCACTAGTGACCTCTAGTAAATGGTATACAGTGTTATGATAGACCAGAGCTTATCTGTGTGTCTATCCTTCATCATGATCATGGTCCCCCTTCACTGGGCTGTGACAAAATGTATATCACCACTAGTGACCTCTAGTAAATGGTATACAGTGTTATGATAGACCAGAGCTTATCTGTGTGTCTATCCTTCATCATGATCATGTTCCCTCTTCACTGGGCTGTAACAAAATGTATATCACCACTAGTGACCTCTAGTAAATGGTATACAGTGTTATGATAGATCAGAGCTTATCTGTGTGTCTATCCTTCATCATGATCATGGTCCCTCTTCACTGGGCTGTAACAAAATGTATAGCACCACTAGTGACCTCTAGTAAATGGTATACAGTGTTATGATAGACCAGAGCTTATCTGTGTGTCTATCCTTCATCATGATCATGGTCCCTCTTCACTGAACTGTAACAAAATGTATAGCATCACTAGTGACCTCTAGTAAATGGTATACAGTGTTATGATAGACCAGAGCTTATCTGTGTGTCTATCCTTCATCATGATCATGGTCCCCCTTCACTGGGCTGTAACAAAATGTATAGCACCACTAGTGACCTCTAGTAAAAGGGCGCAAACATTCAGAAATGGATGACGTGATTTGTAAAGCCAGCTTCCACGAGAAAATTGTTAGTTTTATTTAGTTTCTACGGCTGCGGGATTAAGCATTCCGATTCCTTGTGACAGGTTTTGTTTATAGTTGATGTTATGAAAGATAAAATATGGACTAGAAATCTGTATAAAGCCTCTTTGCTTTAATACACTTTATTGTGATACCAGAAAGAATTTGAGCATCTGCGACAGAAAGAAGTAGTACTATCAGGTCTTCAAGGAGTCTTATAAGTTGTGATTCTTCTTTATTTAAAATGGAAGCTTGTACATTTACTGCTCAACATTTTACGCATTCTAAATGTCATGTCTTTGCAAATTGTTAGGCTTTGTGGGACGGGACAGTGTAATGGGTTTCAACATCAGGAAGTTTGTATGTACTAGTCGCTTTCATTAGCGTAAATTTGCCAATAAGAGCATACTTGAAATATTTTTGAAAGTAAGTACCTATTTGCGGAACAGGTGGTAGCAGTACAGGTCATCTTTCACCGTCATTTCGTTGAAGGCAGAATGGCTACCATTGATTCGGGATTTTTATTATTTCACGATGACGCTGTTGGAATCAGGTTTTATTGGATCTTTTGTTGGCAGCACTGCAACATAAATCCTACATTCTTTAGTTAAAGAGCTGATAGCCATCTTTCCTTCATCTCTAATATTTCAAAAGTTCTTTGTTTGCTGGAAAAGTTTAGTGCAGTGGAAGATTGAAGAATTTGCTTATTTGTTCCTTTCTGCTCCCAGACCGCGGAATGCGCCGTCAAGTGTTTTCCAGCGTTCGTTTGTTTTCCGCTATTTAAGATCCTCACTCTTTCACAAACTCTTTTTACAAAAGTCATATTAACTTCGTTTACATATTTACACATTCCCCAGTAAGTTTAAAAATACAACAGGCTAAAGCACAGTCAAGATTTTAAAGAGCGTGTTGCCGTGTGATGACTTTGAAATTCCAAGTTCTTTGCATGAACACAAGAGGAAACTCATACCGACTTAGCACCTGAAAAAACTATAACTTGATGTGTGCAAATTCAATATGAGAACAACATATTTGTCGGAAATTGATAACGTCACAACAATTTATTTGGTAGGTATAAAGTGTATAATATGATTTGAAGCTTTCCTGGCGACGAACAAACTCCCGAAACGTCGATGTCTTTTCATCACTACACCTGGCTCGAAGCCCGAGAGCATCTTGAATATAAAGTGTATGTTTTAACGAGAGCTACATTTTTGTGTACTAAGGTTTTGACTAACTCTTAGGACTTACCAGTTATGCAAAAGCTTTTGAGTATGAAGAAGATTTCAGAAACTATTTCCAGAAAATTCAAAAGATACATATATTTATTATACAAATATTTTAATTAAAACGATTAGAGCTATATTTGAGAAAATTAAAAATAACTGGACCATTCATATAACCTATAGTTGGGGATCGGTGGATTTTGTTGAAAATTATCGCTAGAAAACGCTGAATTTAAACCAAGCTTGTTATTTAACCAACTTCTCGTTTTTGAATCATATGTTCACACACACACACGGAAATTCTAAAAATATGGCGATACTGGAGAGATGTCGCGGATGATTTCTCGAAGGAAAGAATACTCTCTGTGGACAGTGGAGGGTTGCTTGATCGAGGGGTCGTTCATGGTCCTCTTTAGGCAGCTCCGTCAGTGGGACGTGTTTTGTAGCCTGTAACTCTTAGGGATTTCTCCACGTCTCTGAACCCATGATCCATGGGTTCTTCGTGGTTCCCCTGGGTCGGTAGGCGAATAAAGGGGTGGTCTCCTCTTATACCCCTTCTCTTTCGTCCCCTCGTTTGCTTCATTGTTATCTGTTTAATGGTTATGGGACCTGACGACAGCGTTTGGCGTGTTGCGATTGGACGGTGGATGTGCGCTTTGTAGAGAGTTAACGTCTGTCAGTGTCTGGTCTTGTGGGTCCTTAGGGTTACGTACTGATAGAAACTAATACAAGCAAACCGGACCCTGTGGCCTACTTGTGAAGCTCTACCCTTCTGTACATCCCCTATCTATACCCTTGCCTTGTACTAGAGTGCCACTTGTAATAAATAGTCACTTTGAGACTTACGTCTACCCTTACAATTACTGGGCCTTTACTTGCAATAATCCTTTCTAATAAAAAACATGGTATTTAAGCTCTGCCGTCTAACCCTCTTAGATACAACTTAGAACTTGAACGTAATATTCACCTAAAATGCAAAATATTTTGATGATGAAAGTTGAGGACATGAAACTGTGGCAGGATGCCATATTGCTCACCCGTTACCGGAAGCAGGAACCACGTGCTACATGGTGAAACCGTCTGCCACGTGTCCAATAAACGTTCCTCCAATTATATAAGCAGGTGCACACCTGTTGCCCTTCGAGGAACTTGTACCAACGGTTGTGTGCCACATATTTGTGCGTGTGTGAGTGTTCGTTGGTTTGTTTGTACTTGCTGTAACACTTACGTAGTAAGAAGAGAAATTATTGTGTTTGGTCCAAAATTTGAAATCAATATTTCACCGAAAATGCACGTTCTGACGATTCCTGAATAAATAAATAAACCAAACTTCGTGAAGTTCAGCATCTTTTAAAGATGCAACACGATGTTTTAAAAAAGAATCTTTCACTACCCTTTTTATGGAAAAATTGTCCTTCATTTTCATTTTCTAAGAATTTCTATAACGGCTTTGATTAAAATATATTCATAATTAAGTTATTTATATAACAGTACAATTTATATCTCAAAATATCTGCAAATAGCCCTGAAGTCCTCTTCAATCTGAATGATTTTTGTATCATTGCTAAACCGTAAGAGATAGAGGAAATATTAGCCCCGGCACTACAGCCTGTGAAGAGCCAAGCCTTACCGCCCAGCCGCTGCGTCCCCCACCCTTGGCCTACTACAGGCGTCATTGGTGGGGTGCAGTACTGGAGGATGGTACATGGTCAGCCTCCCGATGCCTCCCGGCCAATTATGCGGTCTTCACGCATAATGGGCCGCTACTTTTCTATCAAGTAGCTCCTCAATTGGTCCCCCTGGGACCTAACGAGGCTGAGTGCACCCCGTGTCAGACCTTCCATAAGAGATAAAATCCCCATGCTGGTACCGGGGATCGAACCCGGGTAGAGGAAATTTTACTGCACAAAACATGCGCTCTCACATCTGTGTGTGTATTAAGATTTTCAAAAAAATTCCTCAACTCCAAACTAACCTTTACATGCAAAACTCTTACACCTTTTTATTTTCTAAAATTGTATCTTTTGATTAAAATACCATACATTAAAGACACCTATAGGACAAATAAAATGTACAATATCTAGAATTTTCTAGGAACAGCCTGTTACGTCCACTTAATTCAGAAGAAATGTTACATAATACTAAATAACTACTAAACGTTAAGGAATAGATCAAAACGCACTACAAAAAATGTAGATAGATACTTTTAAAATATAGAATTTATTTCAAATACTTAACCACTCTGTGGCATCATCCATTTCCGACATAAGCATTATTAATGGTTCAAATTGTTACAGTATCTTGTCATTATTTTACAGTCCTGTCGACATTCAGTTGTTTCTCGCATTTTACTCGATTAACGCCTTCGCCGAGTTTAAAAGGAGTTACGACTCCTGAAAGTCCTCGCCTTCAGTTGTTTCTCGCATTACATGGAAAGAGTACGGAATTTTAAGACCAACACATAGGATACAGTTGTTAAACATTTGACTGTCGTTATTCCCTTTATATCTGTAATGATATGTGTAATGTAAATATTATTAAAAATTTATCTCGATAAAATAGAGCAGATAAAAATGTAAGTTTTTGTAAGAGTAATTTGCATAGGTACCCACTAATAAATGATATAGGGTAGAATCTAGCCTCATACGAATCTAGATTTTTTTTTCTTTTCTTTCTTTCTTTCTACATTTAAAAGTTTTGCCACTCTAAATGTCATGTAATATTAATTCAGGATCTTGAATTTAGATAATTTAGATAAAAATAATTTGCCAAAGTATCAGGAAAAGAGTATTGGGGAATCTGGATGTATGACTAGTATTTAAAAGAATCTGGAAGTGAATGGGGCGGGGGAATACCGGAGGAGAGACGGAAATAAGCATAACACATTTATGAAAATAATAAGAAAAAGAATTCATGACATAAAACTCCAAGAACTTTATTGGGATAAAAAATGGAAATATAGAAAATGGAAGCACACATTAATAAGGTAAATATCCAGCAAAGGGAGGCAATAGCATGGCTAAGAACTGGTGTTTGGAGGTTGAGAGGGTTAAGAAAGCACATCCCACAGAATCAGTGTCCCATTGGGGAAGTGCCAAGGAACGAATATACGGAGCACAAATGAGATAAGATGGATAGTTTTTAACTAAAGTTAAAAAGTGAAGCTGGTCTGTATAAAGGGAATTTGAATCAACAAAAGAATGGTATTGGTTATTAATGCCATATGACCATAGAAACTATAAAGTGTGTGTAGAAGCAATTATGTTGGGTAAGTATGATGGGTTGAGAGCCTGGGCTGAATGCCTGGTTACTCTTCCTTTATGGAGGACTGACTTACAAGCCTGTGCCTAGGGTCAGATACCTGTATGGGAGCAGAGGAACCTATGTACCAGACAGAGTGAACACCTGGAGGCGGGTGGCCAGCCCAGCACCAAGTATGAAAGTGAAATGCAGGCGAAATGGATGAATGGAAAGGTGATGATGGAGCAGTTGGTGGAATGAGTAGAAAACCAGTCCTGGCGCCACTTCGTCCACTATCAATACCACATGCGGGTCTCTGGGATCGAACCCCTACCGCCTTGGTGACAGGCGAACGGTCTAACCGCCCGGGCTTGGCGCCGCCTGTGTATTAACACAAATAAATGAATAAATAATAACAATTAATAAATTTGGTGTTATCGCCAACTTACCACGCTTTGCAGCTCAAATTTGGTATACGAGGGATGATACGCGTATTTTGGCAGCAAACCAAGTTGGATCGTTCACCTCTGGGTTTTATATCAATATTAAGATTATAATAAGCCCAAGCGCGCGGGCTTAAAGATATTTATGGTTTGTCACCGAGGTACATGTTTCCACTATGCATGTTCCTACTAATGTTTATTTTTTTAATTAAACATATCACCCCCTCCCCTCCTCTGCGGGTGTTCCTGTGGGAAAACATGAGTTTACACGTAACTTCTGGACGGTTTACAAATTGCCGGTAGCTTCTAACAGATTAGGTACAGCTGCCCGTTTCTATGACGACAGAAAAAATCTGAAGGTCGGTGGAGGGGAGAAGCGAAGAATATCGAAAAATATATCGCGTATTTTGTGTAGGAGCCTACATTCCTCGCGTGGCGATGTTCAGTTTTTTGTAACGAATACACTTTCACGTCACGCTTATACAAGGTATCTGAGCAAAGTGTTGTCGAAGATGACCCTGGCGTATGACCCCCTCATCCATTACGTTAAAATGTCGTCATTCATCACTCCAACAGCTGCCATGTCGCTTAGGTTCGTGTACCTACATATATTGTGTTTGTGTGCAGTATTACATGCTGGTAACTGGAGCTGTATGCTGCAAATGTTTAGGTTTCTGTGCATTATTACAAGTAACTGTTCCCATTCTAACTCCTATATGTTATATTTAGCTGTAAAACTTGCAACTGCTTCCATATCAGCTCGTGTATGTTATACTTCTACGAGGGCGGTTTGATAAGTCCGTGCCTCTCTAAAGAAAATAATATATTTTTTCCCCCAAAAAAATCAATTTTTATTTATCAACAGTCTCGTTTTAACTCCATACACCTGACTCAACGTTTCTACAGTCTTTGTAACCCTTCAATGAAATACGACTTTTGAAAGTCTGCAAAATAGTTTGTTTTGAGATGATGTCTTTATTCTATGTGAATTTCTTCCCACTGACACAATTTTTGAGGTTTGCAAAGAGGAAGAAGTAACTTGAAGCCAAATATGAGAATAGGGTAGATGAGCAGTTCGTGACCCAATTCCATCAATTTTGCAATGGCACCGTCAATGGGTTCGTTAAGCTAGTGAACGATTTTTTTTTTTTTTTTTTTTTTTTTTCAACAGTGAGTCTTTTCTTTAACAGTTGCTTGAGAAATTGTCCCAGTATCGTGATCGATTTACCCTTTTCAAAGTAGTGGCTGAATATCGCGCCTTGGTAATCCCAAAAGATGGCTGCCATGATTTTTTCCTGCTGACAAAGCGATTTTCGATTTCTTTGGAGCATGTTCGCCGAAGGAAATCCATGGCTTAGATTGTTGCTTTGTCTCAAGCTGACAGTAATGGATCCAAAGTTCATCAACTGCCGTAAAAGCTCATTTGGATTGCGCTGGAACATGTTCAAACAGTCACACAATTCCGCTTGTTGTCAACTGTGAGTAGTTGCGGTACCCATCTTGCCGACAACTTTCTCATAAACAAATATTCGTGCAGGATATTACGTACTATTGATTTAAGATGTGTAGGATCTTGGCTGTCTCAGGGATTGTCATTCGTCGGCCTATCGTCACAATGTCCGGAACTTTCCTCACAGTTTCTTCGGTTGTGCATCAAGCGGCCGTCCTGTGCACTCAGCATCTCTCGTGCTCGAACAGCCACATGGAATTCTGTAAACCACTTGTGAACCAGGTCATGTGATGGACTAGAGACACCATAGTAACTTTTCAGTATTTCATTCCTTTCCTTCATTGGAAGGAATTACAGCCTCCCAACGCTGCTCTAAGAAACAGATGACGCTGAATTTCTGGAATTATTCACAGAATATATTTACGACTTTGGTGCCAACAAGAAACCTGTGATTCGCGCGCAATTTCTTGTCAAAGTCACGGACTTATCAAACTGCCCTCGTAGCACTAGCATCTCTTTCCATAGTAACTCGTATAACAGCTGTAGTTCAAGCAATTGTTTCTATGGTAAGTAATAGCTGTGCTAACTAGAGTCACTGTGTGGTGATATTCTATGGCATGACATCACTAGTACAAATTATGTATTTTGTCTTTTCCGTTTTCAGAATTTTCATATGGTTTTGCGTAAAATTTCGTGAGAGTTCCTTTCGACCATAAATGGAAACGCTGTTATCAGAAATTGGAACACAGAAAGAATTGCAAGTAGGTTAACGTTCCTCCCTTCAACAGATGTTCCTCTTTTGTATAAATTATAAATGACAAAAAGGAGCAAGGTGTGTTCAAAAGCTCCTGCATCTATTTCTCACTCGGCAAGTGTTCGTCTTTTGTTTTCGGTGACATATGGAGGCCGCGGGGGGCCTGCATGAAGATATTCCCACTTGTCAGTATCTCTGTACGTCTAACACCAATCTTGCTGCGGTTTCTATTGTATTAGACTACCACTACTGTTCTGGGGCAATAGGAAAGTAACAATACGTAGGTCGAAAAATAACCGTCAACCAACATATCTGAACACTTTTATCACTGGTATAGGACGATAGGAAAGTAACGAGACCTGCGGTCGGAAGATAACTGGCAACCAGGATATCTCTTCTTTACCTCCAACAATAATATTGTTGGTGTATCTAAAGTAATAGACTGCGTGCACTATTGTTCTAGGGTGGTAGGAAGGTAGTTAGACATGCGGTCGGAAAGTAATTGTCAAGCAGAATATCTGTGTACCTCTAATATCACGTTCTGGAGCAATATGAAGGCAACGAAACTACGGTCGGAAAATAACGGGTCATGTGGTTCTAAAGTAACTATCATCCTGCATCAATACTCCTGCGGTTTCTATTGTTGTTCTACTATTGCTGCCTTCGCAACGATGGAAAAGTAACTATAATAAACGCAACCTCGCGCATAACAGCCATCCAGAGCAAGGTCTACCGTCCGACCACTGCGTCGCCCACCTCTGTCCACAACAGGTGTCATGAGTGGGGTGCGCTACTCGAGATGGGACGTGGTCCCTTCCAGATGGTTATGTCAGGGGCCACTACTTTAGCTTTATGATTTTTACTTTCACTACTACGTAGAGAAAGTATTGTATTCTACCCAAAAATTCGATGTCGAGATTTCACCGGAAATATATGTTTTGAGGACTCCTGAATTAAAAAAAAAAAACATTTTTAGAAAAAGGTCTCAGTGTGTCTGTGTGTCAGTCTGTGGACAGCATAACTCAGAAACGAAAAGTCGGTTCAAAACCAAAGTTGGTATTTAAGTTTAATGTCTTTCTAGGATGCGACACGAAGATTTTTCTAGAAAATTCCTCCACCCTAAACTACCCTTTACATGGAAAATTTCTCGAAAATTTTGATTTCCCTATAAATGGCTGTAACGATTTTGATTAAAAACGCCATATGTTTGAGATATTTTATGACAAATGAAGTGTATATCTTGAATTTTCTGGCTACAGCCCCTGTAGTCATACTTACTCTAGATGACTTTTGAATAACTGGTAAACTGGCAGAGATCGACCAAATCTTACTATACAAATATGTAGGTCTTGCTAAAACACACATTTCATTTTTGAGTGAACCATTTCGCAGATATTACTTGTTATTTGTGTGAGTTTTGGAGAACTTATACTTTTGTCAAATGGAACATCCTTATTTATTTGTATATGTTAACCGTGCAAAGAGAACGGAATCTCAAAGCTTTAAAAGATTTGACTATCACTCAAAGCCTACTGTATTCCCATATCTTTGTGCCTACAAGATGATAAGCAGTAAAATAATTTGTACAAATGTTTATCTCAACTAACATGAAGAAGATATAGGAATAAGAGTTTGTAAGAATGGTTAGTACAAGAATAGAGAAATCCGTGTGAGTGCAATACATCAGATTTTTATAGTGTTGTATTGCCACTAGCGTTTCAGAAGCAGTAGGGAAGTAAACAAAGGTGCGATTGGAAAGTGCAAGAGTAAGTACAATCTGATTGCAGTATCCCTGAGAGATTTTAGCTGCATTCATAAAGTAACAAGGCAAGTTGATCAAAAAGTAAATTCCTAATTTGAACCCGTTATTTTCACGCAACACGTTAAGATGAGGGTGATTTTTAAACATCTCGGATGACCACATGAGATATTTTACACAAGTGCAAAGACCATATGGTCCATCTACCAGCAGCATAAAGCTACTTTCAACATGAGCGGTTTACTTGGCTATTACACATGCCAAATAAAACAAGTATGAGGTAGAGTGGGCAGATGGCCATTCCGTCACAATTCAACAATAGCTCGGTAATTCATTAAAGTTGCTCGTTAAATGACTAATTATTGTTGTTAGTACATGGAAGTGTTTGTTAATATGGTCAGTGCAATGCATGACTTGGTGTTTTGTTTTGTGTATGCGGGTCTATAAAAGCGCGGGCAGACTGTAATTAAAAGCGGGCCATAGGCTGGTGTCCGCCTTGTAACAAAACTAAATACGTACCAATATTCAGTGTTTCTATCAATTAGAACAAATATATTAGAGACTACAAGTATCATCAGTGCCACTCTTGTTTATACTGGTCACCATCGTAACAAACGCTAAATCATTTAATATTTCTATGTTACCAACCACTGAAAACAAAGTAACTTTGTTAACAGAATCAATCGGCGGTATTTCAAACTTCATTGTAATATGATCTTCCATAGCTGATTTATCAGTCTGTTCACATTTAATATTTCTAAAATGTTCCTTTATTCTGGTTTGTAAATAACGTTTGGTTTTACCGATACAAATCCCGTCACAATCCAAACAGCTAAATTGAGACATGTTATAATTTGGAATTACATTCTTTGTAGAAAAATGCAACAAAATTTTTATATTATATTTATTTTTATGTTTTGTCGGTCTGGTTAGCTCAGTTGGTTAGACGCTGCCTACTGATCCTAAGGTCACGGGTTCAAATCCGGCCCAGACCGATGCCTTTTTAGTGTACTTAAAAATGACAGCTCCATGTCAGTAGATTTACTGGCATGTAAAATAACTGTGGGACAAAATTCCGTGATGTGATCACGCTGATGTGATCCTGGCAATTGACAGCGTCGTTAAACAAAATAATATTTATTTTGAGCAACCAAGGTTATACCACGTTCTTTAAAATTTTTTGAAATCTTTTTACTAGCCCAAGGTAAGTAAAATTTTTAAAATTACAATCATCTTTTATTTTCTTTAGGGTAGAAACTTGTTTAATAGTTTTTGATATTTAAATTTCTTTATTTGTAATGTATAAGATCTGTATTAAAGCCGTTAATTACCGCAGTGTTAATAATGTGTTTGTACTATGTGTTAAATCCTTTCTTATTAAGAGGTAGATTTATTAACCTATAAGTTAAACTATTAAAAACAGAAAATGTGTGTGAAAAAGGATCAAAACTTCTACTTTATATAATTATCATAATGGGTAAATTTTCTATAAATTAATTTTAATTTCAAGAACTTTCAGCAAATACTAAAAAAAGTGAAGCTTGCTCTGTAAGATATTTGTTACAATTTATAGGATTGCATTGCTTCCTTCACTGTTAATAGCTTCAGTGTTTATAAAATTCAGTGTTTACTTATTTCACATAAAATATAACTTTTGAGCATCTAAAATACAAGAATTGTTAGAAAAACGTCATAGTCCAAAAGAAATGTTATTCAAACGTTTTCAAGGAATTCCGTCTACCTCTAATTATCTTTACATGGAAAATGTTTTCAATTTTTCTATTTTATCAAACTTGGCTCTGAGGATTTTTATTATAAAGTAATTTACATGACAGATATATCTTTAATTTTCTAGAAATAGCCTGTGAAGTTCTGAATTACATTTACCCAACTGGTAAGAGACATTCAAAGTCTTAGTGCACAAAAATTTTAGGTCTGTTAAAAGAGCAGAATTTATTTGAAATAAAAATGTTTGTAGCGTTAACCCTTTTTCAGGCATTCTTTTGTATTACTTTGAATTTTCAAATAAACATTTTTAAATAATAATTCGCTATTCGTTATTTTCAGTGGTTATGCAAAAGGTATAAAGAAAATAGTGATCCCCTTTTTAACAATCTCACTATTGCTTTATCCTGCTGTATTCTTCTTATATCTACAACCAAATGGGTACGGTTTAACTCGATTAACCAGAAGTAAATAGAAATACAAGTCTTTATACAAATAGTGCATAGAAAAATTAGTAGAAAAGGCTTGTGAACACAAGTTATCCTATTTTTACTTTCTTTGTCATCTACATATAGTAGGAATAGGAATAGGAGAGATACAGAGGAGGTCCGGCACTGAAGTCAGGCTAATTGTACCCATGTCCCCAAGGGGGCACGCCAGGGAGGAAGGATGGGGTGAGAGGAGACGTCGGGCGGCGAGATCCAAACTAACGGTACAGACGTTGACAGAGGTCCCTAAGGTTTCACGAGATTGACGACACTTCATCGTCTTGATGTTCTAGAAGGACCCTGGTGGGGTCCTACACCCGCATGTGCCGCCCCTCCCTACCCGTATCCAATGGACGAGGGACGGACAGAGTTCATTTGCGCATATCATCCCCGCCAAGCTGCACCTAACGTTTTCGCTGACACGACTCTGAAAGGACCAACGGGATGAAGAATGAGTAAAATGATCATTGAAACAAAATGGAGGGATAGGAAATTTGGGGGAAGTAACTCTCCTTCCAGCATTCGTCTAGCAACCCGGGGAAAGCCCTGAAAACCCCGTAATTCAGGAAGATTGGTCACGGGAATTGAACCCCTGACCTCCTGAATCTGAGCCTCACTCGTTACGTTAGGTAAGAGGAAATGCATCCAACGAAAAATTCAGTTCCGAAATACGCATTCTGAGGCTCCTGAATTAATATAAACATTTTAGAAAAGCTGCGCGCACGTTAGTAAATTAAATTATTCAGTTGTTTAACGACGCTGTCAATTGTCAGAATCACATCAGCGTTGCCGGTGTGCCGGAATTTCATCCCGCAGTAGTTCTTTTACGTGCCAGTAAATCTATTGATATTGAGCTGTCACATGGAGCACTTTGAACCAGGGACCTTGGGATCAGTAGACCAGCGTCTAACCAACTGAGCCACCTACGTTAACATGCGTGTATGTGTGTGAACAGAATTACCCAAAATAGCAGATAGATATCGAACTGATATATTAAGTTCAGTATCTTTCAAGTATACAATACGAAGACTTTTCAAGAAAATCCCTTCTGTTTGAAACTACGATAAAGATTCCAACCTGACACCAATTTGATGCAGGTTAGCCCAGCCTTGACCACCCGCAACCTGGGAAGCAACAGCTCCCAGGAAGGAAAGAGTCCCC
This sequence comes from Tenodera sinensis, assembly GCA_030765045.1. Lineage (NCBI taxonomy): Eukaryota > Metazoa > Arthropoda > Insecta > Mantodea > Mantidae > Tenodera > Tenodera sinensis. Next base: position 58,249,762 of record CM060968.1, read on the forward strand.
CAGCAGTTCCGCCAAGACTAAAGAAGAAATCTTTCCACCACAATTTTACCGTCCTCCTGTAACACACCAACCGCCGTCGCTTGGTCTTACAATCCTGCATTCTAAAGAAATATTGGACAGGAAATTCGCGGTAAAAGGGAGCCAACCTAGCATTCGTCCAGCAACCGATTAAACCACGAAAAAAATAATAACAGTAACAAACTCTCCGGTGGGAATGGAACCCGGAACATCCTGAATGTGAGTCTCACATATTACACGTTGGTGTTTGAGAAGGTAAACAAATTAACCTTCTAATGCAGTGTTGCCATTTGTCAATAAAGATGTTTATCCAATGTTTCAGAATATTACAAGTCTTTTGTTAGCTTCATATTATATTGGCATTTAACAATAAAATAAAGGTATTGGTAGCTATTTATATTATACACATATCTATTTATTTCAGAATTATTGTAGTTTCTTTCTGTTTTTCTTTGATTCTTTCTTTCTCAAAAATCAATTTCCATACAATTGTAGTCTAATGTAACCTCGTTATCATCATCCAGGCGTGCTATCTCACTGGTTATTCTACGTGGGTTCTCCCCATCCTTCAGTGCAGGCACATTTGATTGCAGTCACTGGGATTAAACTCACGATGTTCTGCTATGAATGGATGGCTAATACATTTCGCCTGTCCTTTAACAACCATGCCTATTCGAATTTTCGAGAAGCAAATCCAGATTGCAAGTTGATATCACCAGTTCTAGCGGAAACCAGCCTTCATCTGCCGCCTCTAGATATATCACGACATAAAATCACAAGTCATTATTGGTTTATCAGTCTGTCGCAGGACACCCAGGCAATTAAAGTCGGGCGTGTTGAAACAAAAGCGCATCCCCCCTTTTTTGTTCTTTCCCACAGATTTTAATCACCCAACTTGCTAGGTCATACCCCTTCAATAACATGAGATGGTGAGGAGAGATACCATGGGTTCATGTCCTGCAAACATCATGACTTTCTCTACTCACTCATCTTCAAAACATTACTTCGTAATAGAACTAACATTCCCTGAAACAGTTCCATTACATATTTCGTTATACATACAAGGATACAGAACACTAAAGTGGTAGTCAAATCTTTAAAAATCTTATGTGTTGTACTCACATGACTTTCTCTACTTTTGCACAAACTATTCCTACAAACACTTATTCCTCTATCTACTTCATGTTAATAGAAATAAACATTTATGAAAATTATCTTATTACTAATTTTCTGGTAGGTACAAGGGGAATACAGCAGGCTTTAAGCGATAGTCAAATGTTTTAAGAATGGTCGCTATATAAGGGCTTTGAAATACGGTTCTCATTGCATGGCCAAGAGGTAAAAACTACTTTTTCTTTGAGAAAAGTTTATGTAATGCAAAACTTACACAAATAACAAGGAATATCTCTGAAATGGTTCACTCGCAAAAAAAATGCATTTGGATATAACTTCTATATTTTAACGAGATTTTGTCTATCTCTTACGGTTTACCAGTTTAGGCAAAAGTCATCAAGAGTAAACAGGGCTACATGTGTATAGTCAGAGAATACAAAATATACATTTCATTTGCCATAAAAACATCTTAAGCATATGTCATTTCAAAGTCATTAGAGCCATTTTTGAGAAAATCAAAACTTTCGAAAAATCGTCCATGTAAAGGGTAGTCTAGGGTGGAGGAATTTTCTCCTACATCTTCGTGTCGCATCCTTGAAAGACATTAAACATAGATACCAACTTTGGTTTTTAATCGAGCTTTCGTTTTTGAGTTGTGCTGTTCATCGACACACACACACACACACAGACACACACACACACACACACACACACACACACACACACACACACACACACACACACACACACACACACACACTCGGACCATTGTCTAAAAATGCTGTTTTTAATTCACGGGGCCTCAAAATATATTTCATGTGAAATCTCGACGTCTGAATACAAAACTTCCCCTACTTACTATATGTAGTAGAGAAATTAAAAAAGGGTAACTAAATTCTTTGTGTGACATCATTACTTTTTCTTCAGATTTTGAAATAAACGTGAAAATGAACAAATATTTATGAAAAAATATTTGCCTTTTTATCTTACACAAACTGAATATTTTTTTTATTCTCGCTGTTTAATGAGGGATAATATTTTTTTTTCACAGTATAAAATTACGTTTTATGTCATTTAGGTAAAAATTGGTGATTATAGAAACACAATCATAGTAGGAAACTGCGTCTATGGTTGCAATAGTTTGAGTTAAGAAACGTGAAGGTACATATTTGTGCACAATTGGAGCGTAAATTAACTTATTATTTTTTATGATAATTATTGTCCAAACACATGAAGTACAACCAACCGAGGTGTAGTTACCACTCATTCAGAAGTTATTGGTAGTGTGGCACGTGAATTTCCTTCCTGATGTGCATGCTGGTAGAGCTGTAGACAGGAAAGTGCTCGGGCAGGCGTATGAACATGTGAAGATCGGTAGGTAGGTATACCGAATGAATTAGTAAATCAAGAAAGGTTACCTGCATGGCCTCCTAAAAGAGCAGCCCATGACAACCCATGAGCAATGTGAATGTAGCGTGTTTTAAAGTTTTGATTTGTTGCCGTTGTAGTGGCAACATATTCTATCCGCGCCGTGATATTTATAAATCGAACGCATTAGGTTGGCACCACACGCTCGTCGGAAGGCAATTGTTTTATTCATTTATTTCCAGTCTATATTCTTGCGTGAATGTTTTTATTATGTTTGTAAGATGGCGTGTGTGTATTTCACATCGCCTCAAGGCTGGACGGAAAATATCTATTAAAAGCTGCAGTAGCTGCGCCTTTATGGTGGACCTGGGAAAGAATTTTTCATTAGTCCGGTACAGACAGCCTCAAAACTAAGTCCACACCAGTTACTCTAGCTAAAACTCACTGTTTAAATGTTTCTTCTTTCTCCCTGCTTGTCTAAAGCATTCCACTCAAAAATCCGATACCGAGATTTCACTTGTTGAACCACCATCACAGAAAAAGGCATTTTTAGAAAAGAATCCCCGCGCTTGTGTCTATATCTATCAACACTGTAACTCAAAAACATAACTCGGATTTAAGCTCGCGACACGATGATTTTGTAGAAAATCTCCTACCTCAAACAACCCTTTACATGACAGACGTTTTCGGTATATCTTATTTTCTCAAAAGTGTCTGAGGATGTTGATTAAGAACCCACCGTAAACATTTATACTACAAATAAAATGCATACCTATCTTGAACTTTCTGGACAATGACCTACGAAGTCTTTTTGTGAATTAACTTTGTATTTAACGACCATTCTTACCACATAGAACACCACAGCTGATAATCAATAGTCCTGATAATCAATGGTGTTCTGATAATTTAAGGCTTTCTTGTGATAATTTAAGACTCTCGGTCAGTGTTCCTTATACCTACACATTCAGTTACCGGTTTGATGTTAAGATTTCAATCAAATATCTCTTTGAGTAAAGTATCGATACGATATGAATCGATTTCGTGAATCCTCACATGAGCAAATTGGTGACACAACAGTAAATTGAATAATAATTGTACGTTTTAAAGCATCCCATTACGTTTTGTTTAATAAAGCTGCATTCTCATTATGCTGGTGAATAACAGAAGATCAGAGCTAAATTAAATCTAAAAACTAACTTCTTTTTTTCTTCTTCACTACAAGGATTAGGCGTTTCCACCTGTCGCATTTTTGCATTTTCTCTTTATTCTCATCTCTTTTCCCTACTGATTTGTGTCTTTCGATTAAAAGAGGTATTCTTTCCTTACTCATGTAGTTCATGTGCTCTTTCCATTTGTGTTTACTTTCTTCGCTTTTTTTTTTTTTTTTTTTTTTTTTTTTTTTTTTTTTCCCACTGTCTGGATTTTACGTTTCTGCTTTTCATTCATTATATACGATACATGAGCACAGGGTCTTATAAAACTTTAGTTTCGTTTCTTCCCTTATTTTGTAGATATGGTCCCACAATGTATTTGTCTTATTCTCTATATCTGTATCAACATCGATACCTACATCACAGCCCAAATAATTAATGTTTCCAACTCGCTCCAGGCTATTATTTCCAATGTACATATTTTTGTTCTAAGTGGTTACATTGTGCCGTTACATTTGTTTTTAAACTATTTATAGATTATATTATGCAATTTGTTTATCATCAAGCAACTGCTAAAAGTAGGATTTCAATTTGCATAGTTCTAAAGTTATTTAACAGTACAAATATGCTGTTTATAACAATCCAATAAACTACAGAGGGCTGTGCATAGCAAAAATACAATTAAGGTTATTAAACATACTTCGTGAATAGTTAGAACAGTTTTTGCTGTTGTATTATTCGCTAAAACAGTGAAACCAAATTTAACTCGAAGTATTACTTAAACAAAATACTCAAAACTTCCGGTCGCTCACACAACCTCTTGTTAGATTACTTATGATAAATTAAATATAGCTATGATTGGGAAGGAAACGTTCTAAGTCTAAGTTTACCTCCCTGGCATTTGCTAGTCATGAGGACTGAAGAAAACCTCCTGGAACCTCACTCAGAGGGGAAGATTCCGGCGGAGTTTGAGCCGCAGACCTCCGTGCCTTAACCACCTCGGCTACTCGAATCGCTATGAAGCTTTTTATTTATTTATTTATTTATTAATTTTTTTTTTTTTTAATTAACGTCCTCCAACTTTGTGTCATACCGGACGAATGAATGAAATGAAATGGGTGAAATGATGCTCAAATGGCCCGAGGTCCATGGAGCTTTCGTCTTCGTCTACTCAGGGTAAGGAAAACCTCGGAAAATAACCTTACCCGGATAACTTACCCTAAGCGAAATTCGAACTCGCGACCTCTTGAACGTGAGGCAGACACGCTAAACATCACGCTACCGAGGCGGGCATCGCTATGAAGCGTGCTTTATTGTCCAGTCGTAAAGGTAGACAAAGATTTACTGCACAAAATATATAGATCTCATTAAATACCAAAATTAATGTCAAAACTGTTTGTAGCATTGACCATTCCCTAGATATTCTTTAATATCGCCTTGAAGTTTCCAATACTTAACACGGTAATGCTATGTCACCATTCTTCTATATATCGTCATATTATGCAAAGAGCTTGGAATTTCAAAGCAAGGGTATTGCGAATCGTTTTTTAAAACAGGTAGATCACTTGAGTTTTCTCTCTTCTCCTTGTATCTAATGAAACCATTCCTACAGACATTTGTCTCCATCAACATGAAGATGGGAACGCTTATAGAAACAGTCGCTGGCGTTCTTTACTTGTTTTCATTAGTTGCTAAACGTTTGCTAGCAATCTGCTTGTTAAATGCCGTTACTTCACTTTTGACATGTAAGAACACCATTAATAAGTTTAATGTTTGCAAACTGCAACACCGTCCAGTCACGGGAGGACGAGGGGAGTTTGTTCTGTCAAGATGGCGGACGGGCATGCCGCTTCACCCATCATTCTATCTTAATTGACAGTTGAAGGCTTTGTCGCTACGTCCTGGGGCTTTTTGTGAAGCAAATTCCTACACGATTGCGCGCCTCCTCACTTTTGCCCCCAATTTACGAAACGCACGGGGATAATAAATTTGAAACGTTGGTAGCAATGCCTCCTAGGTTTCCAATGATTGATGGACTGCCAACTGTTACAGTCAAACTGACATTTACACATAACGTTTGTCTATGTGAAATCTCCAGTCTGGGTTAAAACAATCGTTCAGCGAACTTCAAATGTGTTCGGGCCCCTTCACAAAAAATAAAACAACACATTCTGCGTGTGTCCTTCTTTTTGCCCTTTTCTACTACCTCTTTCTCCTAGACTTTATAATTACTTCATTCTATTCCTTTAATTTGCATTTTTCTATTATTTTTACTACCTTTACCCCGTACATAATAAAGTATTGCACTGCAGCCTCAAATTCAATATCCAGACTTCAACGGAAATACACATTTTGAGACTATCTGAATCCAAAACAAAAAGTTCTACTTTCTCTGCTGCGTAGGTATAGTAACCAGGGAAAATATTGTATTAAACGCAAAAATTCGATGTCGATTTTTCACTGGAAATGTTTTGAGGCCTCTGAATACAAAAAGGCCGTTTTAGAAAAAGGTCCGTGTGTGTGTGTGGTGTGTGTGTGGTGTGTGTGGTGTGTGTGGTGTGTGTGGTGTGTGTGGTGTGTGTGGTGTGTGTGGTGTGTGTGGTGTGTGTGGTGTGTGTGGTGTGTGTGGTGTGTGTGGTGTGTGTGGTGTGTGTGGTGTGTGTGGTGTGTGTGGTGTGTGTGGTGTGTGTGTGTGGTGTGTGTGGTGTGTGTGGTGTGTGTGGTGTGTGTGGTGTGTGTGGTGTGTGTGGTGTGTGTGGTGTGTGTGGTGTGTGTGGTGTGTGTGGTGTGTGTGGTGTGTGTGGTGTGTGTGGTGTGTGTGTGGTGTGTGTGTGGTGTGTGTGTGGTGTGTGTGTGGTGTGTGTGGTGTGTGTGTGGTGTGTGTGTGGTGTGTGTGTGGTGTGTGTGGTGTGTGTGTGGTGTGTGTGTGGTGTGTGTGTGGTGTGTGTGTGGTGTGTGTGTGGTGTGTGTGTGGTGTGTGTGTGGTGTGTGTGTGGTGTGTGTGTGGTGTGTGTGTGGTGTGTGTGTGGTGTGTGTGTGGTGTGTGTGTGGTGTGTGTGTGGTGTGTGTGTGGTGTGTGTGTGGGGTGTGTGTGGTGTGTGTGTGGGGTGTGTGTGGGGTGTGTGTGGTGTGTGTGGTGTGTGTGGTGTGTGTGTGTGTGTGTGTGTGTGTGTGTGTGTGTGGTGTGTGTGTGGTGTGTGTGTGGGGTGTGTGTGGTGTGTGTGGTGTGTGTGGTGTGTGTGGTGTGTGTGGTGTGTGTGTGTGTGTGTGTGTGTGTGTGTGTGTGTGTGTGGTGTGTGTGTGGTGTGTGTGTGGGGTGTGTGTGGTGTGTGTGGTGTGTGTGGTGTGTGTGTGGTGTGTGTGTGGTGTGTGTGTGGTGTGTGTGTGTGTGTGTGTGTGTGTGTGTGTGTGTGTGTGTGTGTGGGGGGGGGGGGGACAGCATAACTCAAAAACCAAAAGTCGGTTAAAAAGCAAAGTTGGTATTTAAGTTCTTCAAGTATGCGACACGAAGATTTGAAAAAGAATTCCTCCACCCTAAACTACCCTTTACATGGATAATTTTTCCAAAATTGATTTTCTCAAAAATGGCTCTGATTTTTATTAAAATGTCATATGTTTAAGATATTTTTATGGCCAATGAAACGTTTATTTTGTATTTTCTGGCTATACCTATGTGGCCATGTTTACTCTTGATGACTTTTGCATAAACTGGTAAACCGTAAGAGATATTACTTTGAATGTTTTAATACCTATAATTTTTTAACCAATGTCACCATTCATTTGTTTCAGGCGATATTACGAAAAGAATAAGCCGTATTTAAACTATACATTCGTTTCCCGTATGAAAGTAGTTCTGCAAACGTTTATTATTATTATTATTATTATTATTATTATTATTATTATTATTATTATTATTATTATTATTATTATTATTATTATTATTATTATTATTATTATTATTATTATTATTATTATTATTATTATTATTATTATTATTATTATTATTATTATTATTATTATTGTTATTATTGTTATTATTGTTAGTATTGTTAGTATTGTTAGTATTGTTAGTATTGTTAGTATTGTTATTATTGTTATTATTGTTATTATTGTTATTATTGTTATTGTTAGTTATTGTTGTTGTTATTGTTATTGTTGTTGTTGTTATTATTTTTATTGTTATTATTGTTGTTATTATTGTTGTTATTATTATTGTTGTTATTATTGTTGTTATTATTATTATTGTTGTTATTATTATTATTGTTGTTGTTATTGTTATTGTTGTTGTTGTTATTATTATTGTTGTTATTATTATTGTTATTATTATTATTGTTATTATTATTGTTGTTATTAGTATTATTGTTGTTATTGTTGTTATTGTTATTGTTGTTATTGTTATTGTGGTTATTGTTATTATTGTTATTGTTATTATTATTATTGTTGTTGTTATTATTATTGTTGTTATTATTATTGTTATTATTATTGTTATTATTATTGTTATTATTATTGTTATTATTATTGTTATTATTATTTTTATTATTATTGTTATTATTAATTATTATTATTATTATTATTATTAATTGACTTATAATTTGCTGCACCCAGTAGAACATGTGTTGTTTGCATTAGCAGACACGACAATTAAAATTGAGAAATAATGCTCTCCCTTCCTCTCTCTCCCCATTTCTCTCTCCCTCCACCTCTAGCGCTCACAAATAACAAAACTTGTATTATGTTAATGAAAAGTGTTGTAGTGGTAGCACCGCGGACAAGACGTCTTGATTTATTCTCCCGCTGTGTGGCGGCCTAACGAACTAATCTGGGAACTTCTGTATAATTGCTCGCATCGTTTTTAACTTTTCAAGTGCGTTCTCGGCGGGATGTGCTCCCCTGTCTTCGCAACTTACCTGCTTTAAGATGGTCTATAGTAATACTATAAATAGATAAAGATTATGTGCATGTAAGGTAATCTAAAAAATCATTCTACTGGTTTGATATTTCTTTCATAATAATTGAAAACCTATTTTCTTATCGGACATGGGCTATAAAACAGAGCATAATTTCAACTATAACAATCATTAGGGCGTCTCCCCTATACAGAAGAGGTAGGTCTTTAAACGGCTAAGTAGCTATCGCGCTAACCAATCTTGCACTCCTCCGTAGTCTTGGCTGCGGCTGGAGGACCCAGTGGCCGTGCGATAAGACTGCATGAGGCTTGCCGCGCCTTGCGGTGTTGCATACTTAAACACGCTGTGAATATTAGTTGCTCCCACAAAATGTATGTACACAACAGGAAAAGAATAGCAATAGACAGCTGTCAGCCGCCATTAAGATTTGTGTTTACCATAGAATACTAACACATTGGAGTAGTAAATTGCGACGGCGGCCTTGACTTTTCGTTGAGAGCCAATCAGAGAGGACCACTCTCTGCATAAATGGTCCCGGACCATTAACTCTTGTACAGCAACTGAATCTTCACCGAGAAGACTTCGCCCGCGCCACCGATGATGTCCGCCACAGTTGTGGACGAAACGTCCGGACAGAGTTACACCAGCAGACCACGGCAAATCAGCCCGGAAGTTTCTTCTATAGTTGTGTAGTATTTGCTCGATATCACGTGACTTCGCTCGAGCGCCGCTTATCGTCAAGAAATAACACCAACACAGCTTCAAATATGACGTTCAGAACAACACAGGGCCTCTTTTATCTTGTATACTGTAATGGTGGTGTTTAAGGAGGAAATGTTCAAAATAATGTGAATAATTTAGGTAATGAATATGTATCCAAAACTCACACAACAATGTTACCTGTAGGCACTTAAGGGATATGATAGTAAATGGGACGAAATGTGTAGCCCGTTTGTTGTCCTGAGCCTAGGTGTAAGATAAATCCACATTGTTTTAAATACTGAAGTGACGAAGCGTGGCAAAATATCCGATAAATTGCCCTCATGTAACATTCTCTACTATCCCTTCTACAAACTATCTTTCAAAAACTTATTCTTCTATTTCTTGATAAACTTTCATTACTTATTTCATTTCGCTGTAGTCAGAAGAAGAATGCAGTAAACCAAAGTCATATCTTAAAAAAAATTCTAGCCGTACCGCCCGGTGACTGCGTCCCCCACCTCTGCCCATGAGGCGTCAGAGTAGGGTATAGTACTGGAGGATGGGACATGGTGGCTATCGGCTGGTATATGCGGTCTTCACAACCAGGGACTGCTTCTCTTCAATGAAGTATCCCCTCAAGGACCTAACGAGGCTGAGTGCATCCCGGACCAGGTCTTCAAGTGGGAAAAAATCCTGCTTCAAACAAGTGCAACACAAATAAGTTCCAAAAATGAGTTTGTATGATTTAACACCTAAATAAAGAAAACAATAACAAGGTTGTTATGGTTGTTATTTGATTTGTGACGAAAATAATAATAATAATAATAATAATAATAATAATAATAATAATAATAATAATAATAATAATAATAATAATAATAATAATAATAATAATAATAATAATAATAATAATAATAATAATAATAATAATAATAATAATAATAATAATAATAATAATAATAATAATAATAATGTTGATAATAATGATAACAATGATGATGATAATCATCATCATAATAATAATAAACCATAGTATTCCTCAAGGTTGTTCTGAAAACATTCAACAAGTATTTGATTTGTGACAATAAGACCTACTTCTGAGGCGGGGCTCCCGGTGAATCTGAACTAGCAGCTGTACTGTAATAAATCTGAGAGCACATATACCTGTTGCTATGTCGTGGGCCCATCATTAATCCCCAAATGAGTTTTTAATTTGCCGCCCTTCGGTGGCTCAAGGCAGAGTTCTTTTAATTTCACACATCGGTATTATTAGACCAACAATAACAGCCCTTTATTACAATATTTAACTTTTCCCATACAACCCGGCCTGTCTCCAAAGCTCTATAAAAAACAGCACCAAACCTATAATAGCCGCTCTTTCTTACCGTGCAGTGCAGTGCGCGTGCTCGACAGAAGTAATTTGATGGTAATAAATAATAATTGACTTTTGAAGTGGGTAAGATGCGATGGAATTTCGTATAGTATAAATTTATGGTTAATGGAAAACTGGTTTTCTTTTGCAATAAAAAACATAACTGTCCATGCAAAGTCTGCAATACGTTAAACATTCGAGAGCATCTGTACGTCGTAGCAACGGCGTTATTCATTTGTTTCTTACCTAGAGCTAGTAGTTAGCTAATAACCAATAGGAGACGTGCCTTCATTTGACAGTTGTCCTGTTATTTATTCGACTGTCTGTAATACGTGCTGTTGTAGGTTAGTTTTTAAATTTCACTGCAGTTTTATTACTTTCACGACTTGAACTTTGTTTAGAACGTAACAAAAGGGAATTTCATCAATATCTGGAGAAAATCTGCAATATAAGATACAAAAACACCCAATAGGGAAACGGGGGAATAATTTCCTAAAGTAGTTAGCTATCTCCAAAGAAATTTGCAAACTTTAACCCTCTGCTCATTTTCCTTACAATTTGAACTGTGCAAATTTATGGTCATACTTATATGTAATAGATAAAGGATGATTATTATTATTTATTGAAATTTAAGGAAACAGAACTTACTACTAAATCTCTCTCTCTCTCTTTTTTTTTTTTTTTTTTTTTTTTTTCATTTTTAAAAGCCTTGCAGCCTTTGATTATTATATAATGCAGTATCAGCCAACTGAATGCTCTGTGACGTCAGAGAGCAAGTCTCTTCTTGCTCTTGGTTCTTAACTTACAACTCAGAAGTGTAGGAAAGATGGGGCAAATATAATGTACCTATGTTGTACCTGATACCTAGCTATTGGTTGTTAAAACTCGAAGACTACCCTCCGCCCTCCCTCTCTTTCTCTTGAATATCAGAAATGGTGTTACGTCACACATGCCTGGTTGACTGGCACAAATATAAGAGTTTCAAAATTAAAGTTTACAAATCAGTGGTATAACAATTTCTAAGCAAATAAAATCAAATAGAAAGTGAAAATTTCCCACCAAAGTTATGAAAAAGCACTCTGTTAGGTACATATTACAAAGGATCGAAGAGTTATAGTGAAGATGGTAAAATATTAGAATATGGGCTGTAAACAAAATTATGACGAATAGTTAATATATGAGAAGAAAATCAATTTCCGAATATAAGTAGAGTAGTTTAAAAGCAAAGGAAAAGGGAAGACTCTGATGAACCATTTTTGCAAATGGTTAAGAAGAAATTTATAGAAGGATGAGCTTATTTAAGAAGTGATTAGAGAAAGCCAATGTGAATATAAAGCAAGATTTTTTTAAACGGTATTTCGAATATGGATATTAAAAACTATGTTTTTCCTTGAAAGTGCAAATACTTTTCCAACAACAGGGATGGTTTTGATTTGTGTTGGGGTGTTCGTCTGGAACATGGTCACATGGTATGAGTGAATGTTAGAGTCAGGTGTTCCTGTTGCAATCAAACAGTATTTTGAAGAGGGTGGCAAGGTAAGGTCGGCGGTGAAAGACAAAGTCTGACTGCACTATCAGAGCCCATCGCTCGTTCCTTGTCCAGTGTAATGTTGAGATGTGTATCAGTGCCCTTGTCTACTGGCCGTGTTTAGCATACGATCGTCTCCCGCCATCTGCAAACCACCACCACCACCTGTTACTCAAATTTCCTTACCACTGACCTCTATCAGGTCAAATGGGACATATCACACAAAAAATACTACTTGCTCCGATTATATTAATGTCAAGTTTTGTCTCCCTAGTAACGGATTTGATGGGCGAGGTAAGAGATTCATTGTTGCTGTTGATATTATTAATTATTATTATTACTATTATTATTAAATCTCTAAGAAAATGATTAAAGACAAAAGATTTAGAAATGGAAGGAGGAAATAAAATTAAATGCTGCAATGAAGAGAATATTTAGGAGTTAAGCAATAGAAAATATGATGAAGAAATCAAACAGAAATAATAAACAGATGTATGCAATTTCAACACTGAATGGAATTCTATGGGACAAAAATATTATCAAAAACACAGAGAGATATATTTATAATAGTATTGTCAAAATCATAACTTATGGCGCTGATAAATGTCCACACAAGTTAAATTATTGGCAACAGAAATGGACTTGTGACGGCGAGTAGCTAAAAATAAATAAATATTTTGTTGTTTAACGACGCTGTCAATTGCCAGGTTCACATCAGCGTCGCCGGTACCGGAATTTTATCCCGCAGGAGTTTTTACATGCCAGTAAATCTATTGATTTGGAGCTGTAGTTTCTAACCACACTTAGGAACCATTGGTCTGGGCCGGGTTTGAACCCGCGACCTTGGAATCAGCGTCTAACCAACTGAGCCATCCAGATCGACGGCGAGTAGCGAGAAGAGATAAAATATGTGACCAAGAATTTTATGGGAGTAAAATCAACAATTTTGGATGAGATAACATTCAAACAACTGAAATGGCATGGACATGTAAGAAAAATGTCTGAAGATAGAATACCAAAAAATATACCACCAAAACATCGGAAGAGAGGTTGAGCATCAAAAACTTGGAAGGATAATATCACACAGGCAAGAAAGAGATTGAATTTGGAAGATGAACAATAGAGAAGAATGGAGAAAGACTATGTTATTTTAAAAGCGATTAAATAATAATAAATCTCAATGAAC
>CM060968.1:58268106-58430606 GCA_030765045.1 Tenodera sinensis
TAAAAAGACATTACAGCATTGCTCACACAATGTTGGCGGGACAGTCGGTGAAATAATAAACCATTTATATCTATTCGTCAAGAAGCTAGATAGCTTCAAATATTTTACACAAATTATGCTTTTTTTCGGCTAAATGGTTGGAACTTATTGAGAATAATTATAGGTACTGATCAATTTGTTATACTCATCAGAATCCCTCGTTAGTGTATGGTCGAAGCACTATCTTCTACCTGGTATTGTTATATTATAGTGTTTTGTTTAGGTGACCACCTCCGTAACGCAGTTGGTAGCGCGCTTGCCTCTGGCGTGGAGGACATGGGTTCGATCCCCAGTATCAACCAATCGAGGAGCGAGCTACTTGATGGAGAAGTAGTGGCCCAAGGTCGAGAAGGCCGTATAACATTCCAGAAGGACTCGGGGTGCTGACAACTTCCCACCCTTCACTACCAATGATGCCTGTAGTGGGAAGAGGTGGGGAACGCAGCGGCTGGGCGGCAAGCCTTGGCCCTTCATGGGCTATTGCAATAGGGGTTTAGGGTTTTAGGTAGAGAGGCGGTGATATTGGAGGTACTAGCTTATGTACCGTACAAGAACACAGGTTCTACTTTTTAAAGAAACCTATTTATAAATGCAGAAAATAAGGACATTCGGAAATAATCCCAACTCATTGTATAAGTTTTCTTGCATTACTTGTGTAGCGAAAATATTGTATCGTGGTAAGCAAGTTTATAATCGGACTGTGTTTATGTGGCGTCTGTCAAAATCCCCTGCCAGTATATATCCTCCCCCTTCCCCCCAAGTCAGCTTGTTCCTTGACCTCAGTCCTTCCTTCCCTGACAGATTCCTTCAATCGGACCGCTTCCATGATCCTGAATCACAAAACAGACACAAAAATTACGGTAGCAGATGTAGATAAGACCTATAGATGCCTACCTTCCATACAAAATAATTTATTGAGAAGCATCAAGCTTCGGTTGTAAGTGGAGAAACTATGCACAGTTTTACTAAATATACTCTCATTTTATTTATTTACCTATTCAATTTAATATACTTACACCAACGTAGTTTACAATAACTTTCTTCCAGTTCTATGTATTGTTTCTTACGTTAGGTAGCCAATAGATGTTGTTTAAGAGAACATCTCTTGAAAACCCTAAAAAATATAGCTTTTATGCAGTAATACAGCTCAGCAGATACATAATGGTACAGACGTTAAAGCATCAGTCTAAAGGCCCCTCTACCCTTAAAAGAATTTTTTCGTTATTCTCTTCTCTGCTCGTTATCACTCTTCTGACAGTTACTTAGAAAACTTCACCTACGATTGTTAAAAATGATAAATAAATTGTACGCCTTTAAGTTTTCACGTGGCCGAGTGCTTAGACAGTTGGGCTATCACCGGGAACCGCAAATGCTATTTGTGGCGCCTGCGCATGCTTTCTCCGGGTTCTCCGATTTCCCCCGACAGTTGTTCCACCTACTGCTCCATCATTACCTTTACAATCATCCATTTCGCCTTCTTTCATACCTGGTGCTTGGTTGACCACCCGGTTCCAGGTCTTTACTTTGTCCGGTCAATAGATTCCTCTGCTCCCCGACAGGCGTCTGACCCTAGACACTGGCTTGTAAGTCCTAGGGGGTGAAAGGTCTATATAAGGGGAGAGTAATCAGATAAAGAAGAAGTAAAAATGAACTACGTACCATTACAAGCCATTCTATTGCTTAAAAATCTTAAAAAGCAAGAAGTATATACTTTCGAATTTGTTTTCTAAAGCAATTCACATTTTATTTACCAGTAATTTAATCCATTTATAAGAGAGTTTTCATAGCCAAAAAGAAATTTGGTTCCAGAATTTGGGAACTTCTTTTCAGGAACCTCCAAAGTCATTGATTTGAAATATTGGAAGTTTATTAATAAACACATTACAAGTATATACCTGGTAACATAATGGAAGTAATTGATTAACTAAAACTAAACCCCTAGCGCAACAGCCCATGCAGGGCCAAGGCTTGCCGCCCAGCTACTGCGCCCCCCACCTCTGCCCACTACAGGCGTCATTGGTGGGGTGCAGTACTGGGGGGTGGGACGTGGTCAGGACTCCGATTCCTCCCGGCCAGTTATACGGCCTACTCGACCTGGGGGCGCTACTTCTTCATCAAGTAGCTCCTCAATTGGTCCCCCCGGGACTAACGAAGCTGAGTACACCCCATGCCTGACCTCCCAGAGGGGATACTGGTACTGGTATTGAGGATGAACCCAGGTCCTCAGTGCCAGAGGGAAGCGCCCTAAATTGATTAAGTAGAATAAATAAAAATTTAACACTAAATTCAGTGCAATCTTCATTTTGAGGAAAGGATCACAGTGACAAAAGTTCATCTTCATGGCCACGTATTATGTACTTTCTCTGTTAAAAAGTGATGTATTGAAAATCTGAATTAAAGAATGCTGCCTTTATCTGTACTGAATCAAGACAGTAATACCATCACAATTCTCCAGTAACAACAAGGTTACTAGACCAACAATGGTAGTAAGGCTACATAGTGCAAGGAAATTTAAACTCAAAATTAATCTATTTCATGGGAATAGGTCGTGTAATGTAGACAGCTCAGCTGCGATGAAGAAGTGTGCGTTAAGCCTGTACACTCAAATAGCTGTATTCTCAAGCCTGGCAGTAGGCTACAAAACAAGAGTCCTTGTGGAGGCTGTAAATTTAGTCTTGTGCGGTAGATGTCGGTGAAATGAAGTCGAATATACGACAGGCCTGCCAACTTTGCTTTTTAAACTAGCCCCTTGATATTGCACATTCGTCACAGAGTACCACAAAAAAAGAAAATAATACACCGCCGGGCGGGCGACATTCCTACCAACTTCACATTCTGATGGTCAAAATATTTCAAGCCTTGCTCGGTAGAGTTCAGAAATACGGCTCCACTTCCTGAGTAGGTACCCACCACGTGACTTAATGTTGCAGTGAAATAGGTAATACGTCATAGTAATAAAGGTAATAATAATTATGCCTGTGCACAACTGACGTCAAGTGGCGCCAATGAGAAGGTCTCAGAATAAAATTCTTTCATTTTGATTTCTAGATTCATTCCACTCAAAAAACTTTTAAATTCTTGGTATACGTATTTATTTTTATTGTATTACATTCTATCTAAAAAAAACTTGATGCCGAGATTTCACTATAAATACGTGTTTAACACTCCGTGAATCCAAAGAAAATATTGTAAGAAAAAAATATCCATGTGTGTTTATCTATGTTTGTGTTTGTTGAGTCCAGTGTCTGTCAACACCATAACTCAAGAACGAAGTTGGATTCAGTTTCTTCCAAAAATAGCACTAGATTTTCAAAAAAATCTTGCTAACTCCAATTAACCTTTAGTAGTAACATTTTTCAACATTTTGAATTTTCTCAAAAATAGCTCTAACGATTTTCATCAAAATATCATACATACGGATATAAAAGATATTCGCATCACAAATAATATATATATATATTTCGAATAGCCTGTAAAGTGCTCTTAACTTGAAAAGACTTTTGTATATGGTTGTAGCTATAACATTAAATGATAGACGAAAGCTTACTACACAACTAGTGTAGTGTTTCAAATAACTTTTATTTGGAATACGCCATTTCCGAGATATTCGTTAGTAATGGCTTAAATTGTTCAATACTTCGTCGTTCTGTCTTTTAAACACGTATGGCATTTGAACGAAGTTCTTTCACACAAGCGCTTTATCAATAGTTCAGCTGGAGTGGTGTCGGGCTGTCCTTCAAGTACACAATAATGTTTTTCAGTTGGGACGCAGCAACTGCCGAACCAGCAGATACTTTCTTTCATGTTTCTCCTTTATCAATTCGATTAATAGTATCCAACTTTTTAGCATCGAAACCACGGCATTCTTTCGCTTTGATGTCATTTCAAATTTGTACGCTGAATACACTCCCAAATACTTTGATAAGATAAAAAAAAGAACAATCCTATTGAAACATACACGATAAACTTAATGATACTCGCTGTTTGAAAACTGAGGAGATTGGGGAGGTGTAGGGATGAAAGTCAACGCTTTCTTCCGGCGCTATTTATAGCTGGTGAGACATACCGCGTCAGCACCGTGTGACATACTACTAAGCCTTTCTTAATCTCAACGTGTAGCATTTTACAGTACAGTACAGTAATAATTAATTGTACAATTTACGTAGCAACCGTACATTGAATAAACTAAAAAGCGAATATTTGGCGTATATCCTTATAGTTCCGCTATTGCCATCGTAGTTGGATTTATTATCTAATGTGGGCATAAATTAAAAAGAAATATCTACAAGTTTGATACGGATAATCCGGAGAGTCAGATAAAGGAGAGCTGGATAAACAAAGTTTTATTGTATTTATAAATGTTGCTAATTTTTGGCCTTTGTTCCCAGAGTAGCTGCAGTGATTCACACACGGAGGCCTGTCAACTGAGTCACAGTCGGTTTTACACACCTGGTAAAGTGTAGCGTATGAAAACAAAAGAGATAAATAAGTGCGAAACAATGAAAAATTTTGGTATAGCCCTGTTGCCATATGTCAACGTTAGCAAGACAAAGGAAGAGCGCTGGTTACCATAGGAACCAATTAAGTGGAACCGGGGGTCCTTGAACCCCAAAGGTGAATTCCAAAAATACTTTGCATCCGCCGCCTGCGTTTCCAGGAAAGAATTCTTCCAACAATGGACGCGATATCGAAAATTTGATACCCAATCATTCGTCTTGGTTTTGTTTCAGGTTTCCTTCGGTCGGAATTTTAACAATTGTTACACATAGAAAGCGGGACCTCAGGAATACAAAATAAACCTGTTTGGTCCTCGCCGCGGAATTCACGGTGATGCCAACTTCTGTACGTTACATTCGCCACGCATGCGCATACTTGTAAATCAATCAATTACCTCGAGGAACAAGGTACTTGCCCATTATCTACACGAGGTATAATGAGCCGATATAATTATGGGTATTAATTTACTGCCATATAGGCATCGTAAAACTTGGCGTTTATTGCACACAGCTCAGCAGTTCGTTACAGGCCTGCCAACTTCTGGAAAACCTTGCTAAGGGCTTATGCAAATAATATACACAAAAATAAACATTTTTGAATTTGGAGTAATCACGGAAATCCCTCAATCTAACTGTTTCAGCTTCGAAAAGAGTCCTTCTTTCCGATGGACATAGGCTATGTCTGCTAAACAACCAAAAGAGTAAAAAATCTGATGTGTTGCACTCACATGGCTTTCTCTACTCTTGTACAAACTAATATTACAAACACTTATTCCCCTATTTACTTCATGCTAATCGAGATAAACATTTACAGAAAGTATCTTATTACTAATTTTCTTGCAGGTGCAAAGGGAATACAGTAGGCTTTGAGTGACAGTCAAATGTTTTAACAGTGGTCGCTATATGATAACTTTGAAATTCCGTTCTCTTTGCATGACCAAGAGATAAAAGAACGAATAACGACCTCCCATTTGAGAACGGTCTATAATTAATGCTCACAAAATTCTGACAAATAGTAAAGAATATTTCCGAAATGGTTCACTCAAGAAAAAATGCATTTGGACAGAATTTTTGTATTTTAATGAAATCTATATTGTTGTACAGTAAGACATTATCTATTTCTTACGGTTTATCGGTTGTGCAAAAGTCATCAAGACTAAACATGACTACGTGGGCTATAGCCAGAAAATTCAAAATATACATTTCATTTGCCACAAATATATCCTAAACGTACAGCATTTTGGTCAAAATCATTAGCCATTTTTAAGAAAATCAAAATTTTCCATGTAAATGGTAGTTTAGGGCGGAGGAATTTTCTTCAAATTCTTCTTAAAATAGATTAAACTTTACTACCAACGTTGGTTTTCAACCGATGCTTTGTTTTTGAGTTATGCTGTTCACAGACACATAAGGAGCTTTTACTAAAAATCTAAAAATATTTCCTTTTTTTATTCGAACGAACATTTTGAAATAAATTGTAAATAAGTTTTGGTGCTCTATCTCTAATTTTGTTGCAGAGGATAGATTTTTAAGTTAAGAAAGTAGCTAAAGATTTAGTTTCAGAGAAGTTGATAGTAAAATGTATGTATGACTATTCAATGAGAGTAGAGCTAAGAAATAATATCCAGAACATATAGAAGTGTATTTATGGAGTAAGGTTTAGACATCCTACGTCACGCAATGCCACTTACGTGAGATTTACTGCGGCTACGTTCCGCTAGGATGCCACAGGCGCACACCCGCCTCGCTTCTGGAGCTATCCAGAGAGGGTGATGAGCGACCCGTCCAACCAGGCAGCCTTTCAGTGTCCATGGAAAATGCTCTTTCCTAGAAGTATACTTTGCCGCCGGCGGTTTACGGGAATCGAACCCAGAACCTCCAGAATACGAGTTTCACACGTCACCACGGAGTCTGCTTCCTTTTTAGAAATGTACTTCCAAGTTTGTTGAATATTTTGCATTAATTTTTTTATGCCAAAGCAAATAAAATGTCATCGCTTAAACGGATGAATGATGGTAGATGGCGTCCTGCTTTGTAATTTACGAGTGAATTAAAATACAAATAGCTTGGCTTGATATACAGATAATCACTACAAATATGCGAGTAAACAGTGTTGTAATGAAAATCTGTTTTTGTTTTTCAGGAGACAAGCCCCACGCTTGCGAGTTGTGCCACAAGAAATTCGCTCTTGCGTGTAACTTACGAGCACACATGAAGACTCACGAGGGTGAGTAGTTTTATTAATATTTTAGTTGCTATCTCTTGTAAAAAGTCTAACAAAAATGTAAACAGTTAGTAAAACGCTTATTTATAATTTTCATTAGCTTTTCAAATACGGTATGCTATACATAGTGCTCCAGCAATCATTCGCTTTAAAAAGGATGAAGCCTATCTCCAATGCTATTTAAGATATAAGAAACTGAAGCGAAAATGTCAAAAAATGGGAATGCCAATACAAAATACTTATGTAGATATACTCATTAAAGTATGCAGACGATCAAGTATTACTTGCACAAGACTATATGGTCAGGAAATTAAAAGAGGAATATTAAAGTTGGGGGACATACAATAAACACAAAGAAAACCAAAAATTTAATTATAATTTTCACGAAGACATACTCCTCTGTCTATTTCATCTTGATAGAGATAAACATTTGAAGAAATCGTCTTATATGCACAAGAGGATTAAGGAAATACTGAAGGTTTTAAACAAAAGTCAAATCTTTAAAATGACGTTTTCTTTGAACAGTCAAAAGAGAGGAGGTGAAGAATAAAGAAAAGTGTAAGTATTGGAGAATTCAAACATATAACAAAGATTATGTCGGAAATAATTAACTTCAAGTAATATTTATTTGATATAATTTAGGTTATATATTTTAGTGCTGTGACATTTTGTCTAGCTCTTACGGTTTACTACTTATGCAAAGTCACTTCCAAGGCTCTTACTGAAAATTAGTGATATGTTGTCGTGAAAATATCTTCAAAATGTGCTACTTTAATCTTGATAGTCAGAGCCATTTTTGAGAGTTTCGCTGTTGGAGGTCTTACTTGAAAATCTTGGCGTGACATTTTCGGAACAGGACAACCTAAAAATCCTTTTTTTATTTGTTCTGGAGCCTCAAAATATATGTATATTTTGGCGAAATCTCAACATCGATTGTTTGAGTGGAATATAAATTTCTCCTAGATACTTTACGTAGTTAAGAAACTAAAAATGATATTTTTCTCTTCGTTTACTTGTGTACTAGAATTTCTTCAAGTGGAGAATACATTCTGAAGTCTCTGTGTGGAGGAAAATGGGAATCATTATTGTTTATTATTATTATTGTTTATTATTATTATTATTATTATTATTATTATTATTATTATTATTATTGTTTATTATTATTATTATTATTATTATTATTATTATTATTATTATTATTATTATTATTATTATTATTATTATTATTATTATTATTATTATTATTATTATTATTATTATTATTATTATTATTATTATTATTATTATTATTATTATTATTATTATTATTATTATTATTATCATATTATCATCATCATTATCATTATTATATTATCATCATTATTATTAATTATTATTATTAATTATCATTATTAATTATTATTATTAATTATTATTATTAATTATTATTATTATTATTATTATTATTATTATTATTATTATTATTATTATTATTATTATTATTATTATTATTATTATTATTAATAGTTGCCAGAAGCTGGGTCATGAACAAAGAACAGTAATTCATAATAAGCTGTAGGTACTGTTAATTTAGCAAGGTAATAATAAGAACAAGTTTACATTTTTGCCCTTTCCCTCTACATCACAATGCGTCATTACGAAATCCTTAGCTCACATTCAGGAGAGAAATGATGCGTTACGGTCGGAGGTTCGATACCCGAAGGGTGACTCCTGAGTTATGGTCCATTGTTTTCTCTGCCTGAATAATGAGCCGCGCGGTGTTAGTGTCTGGTCGATTTCGATTCACCGTCAAATTAAAATTAAGCTATTGTTGAGGGTTTGAGCCGCTGCGCAAGGAAGTATATGGAGAAATCTAACATAAAGGCTAAACGAAAAGAATAAAGCAGCTGTTTAATATTACTGGAATAATTATAAACGTTCAGTGACAGAGAAGAAAATCATGTGAATGTAACACATAGTGTACACATCTCTACATAGCCCTCGCTATACTTCTTTTTATCACTCTCCTACAAATTAATGTTACAAAAGTTAATGTTTCATGTTTAAGGGACCAATCGGTGATAATCGGACAAAAATTACGGTTTATATTTTTCACTTAGTATGAAGTTCTCTTTTCTGGTAGCGTTTTCGTGTAGATATTTCTGAGTGAGTGGTGGATGGATGGGTGTGTGAGTGAGTGAGTGAGTGAGTGAGTGAGTGAGTGAGTGAGTGAGTGAGTAGCTAAGTGGGTGGGAGCGAGTGGGTGGTTGCGTGGGTGAGTGAGTGATAGGGTTTAAGGGCCCGTCGACAGCTAGGTCAATGGGGCCCTAATATGTTTGATGTCGGAGTGAAAATGAAAGTTAAGTGATACTTCAAATAAATTTGAAGCTTTTTTGTATGTTTCTTACATTTTTATAACATTAATTGTTCGTTCATACTAGGCGTGTGTAGTAGAAAGATTTCGAAGGTAGAATTACACTAAAAAATTCAATCATGACCGGGATATGAACCACGGAACTTTCCCATTCTTGTCCTACACGTGGCTAGTGTGAAGAAACAATTGTCACTGGTTGACCTTATAGTTGGTTAAACTAGATGCCCGTGACTTAATGTACTTGAAGCATTGTCAGTCGCTTGTCCTCTTCATTTTTTATGAGTTCTTTGATTACTAAACTCTAAGATACAGACAAAATCTTACTGCAGAAAAATGCACAGCTCGTTAAAACACACAGTTTGACATTTTAAAATGTTTGTGACGTTAAGCATTTCCGAGATATTCTTTATTATTGATTTGAATTATAAAACAGTTTACCGTTTTTCAGATTGTAAGCTGGTGTTCTTTTTTTCGAGAGTGAACAAATAGTATAGAATTTCAAATTCGTCCCATGCTGATTCAGTTTTTAAAAGTTTAACTATTGTTTTAACCTTCTTATACCTCCAAAAAATGTGCGATGAACGTTTATCACGATTAAAGAATAAGCTGTTATAAGAAAAGCTTGTAGAAGAGTGAATAAAGAAACAAAGAAAATAAAAAGAGGATGTTTCAAGCTGTGCTTGTAAGTAGCCAAGTTTTTATAACGTTGTTCTTCTGTCACTGTAGACTCGTAGGTTACCATAGCGATCCTTGGCGCCAGTTGTATAGCACAAAACCAGTAATCTAACGAGGGTCGGATCCTTGCTTACCCCTTGGCTGAGGAAATGTCATTTAATTTGACCAAGAGCGGGTTACAGGCGAGAAATTACTGTTATTCCGCTCAAGTCGTTATAGGTATAGTCAGGCTGTTCGTTCACCGATGGATCCAGTCTGGGCCACTTATCTATAGCAGGCAAGGGAAGTATTGTATTCCAACCAAAAAATCCTTATTCTGATGCTACTGGACATATATGTCAATAAATAAAAGAAGACATTTTAAAATAAGAAGCGAGAGCGCTCTTGTAAACAATAGGTACAAATCAAAAGCGAAAATTGGGGCGAACAACAATGTGCTATCGTATTTAAGTTCAGCACCTTCCTAGATGCAGTACGAACATTTTCAAAAAATTCACCAACTCCACGCTACCGTTTGTACAGAAAATATTTATTTTGTTTTGGTTTCCTGAATGTTGGCTAACGCTTCTGAATAAAATATAGTAACTTATATTATTTGAATTTCCTGCGAATACTAATCTTTTCATAGTGTATGATTTAACTATGAAATATAGCATGAACATATCACTAAAACGCACAGTTTATGTCAATGTTTCGTAGTATTAACCATTATTTGTTGCTATTGGTTTGATTTTTACTTCACTTTATACCTTTTACTACCTGTAACTTACAGATTTTCTACCTAAAGTTTCAAGATTTCACACAAAAAAGCTTTGAACAAGATAACTCAAAAACGAAAGATTTCAATAATATCAATTTTGAAATTTACGTGGCATCTTTCAAGAATGCGGCAAGAAAGAGAATTTCTTCCTCCCAAACTACCGTTTACATGGAAAATTAGCTTTGTTTTTATTTTCGCGACGTATCCTTTGAAGTTAAATATCAAATTTGGTATTTAACCGACATTTTTCGAGTTAAATTGTTCATAAACACACATAGAGAGACAGATACACAGTCACATGCACACATATGGCTCTTTTTGTAAAAATGCTCCTATAATTCTATGATGGAATGCAATGTGTCCTCTATTTACTATACGTACAATGTGGAAAAAGTAAACATGTCAGATACGTGAAGTAATTTTGTGGCACCAGTGATTTTTCTGCCGCCATGTCATGGCCAGTGGGTATCTGAAGACAGCCAGAAATACTAGAAGCAGCTATTTGTGTAACCCTCGAGGATCCCAGCCAGTTTATGTGCCGCTCACGCAGGACATATTTTCCGTACTTAATGACGTAACGCGATATGATGTCTCCATTAACCTACGAGAATGTCAACTCGTTGTGCATCCTCAGAAGGCGATTACAGTGAAAGGGAAAAAATAACATTTACTGCCAGAGACCTTGCTCATGTACACATTTTTACCTTAGCCTTTATGATGAAATATTGTCACAAGGTGTAGCGCCTTATAAAACAGCTGAATAATGACGCCGTCACATGTTTATCTACCATCTTGGTGATGATAATTAAAATGTTCAACTTTCTCATAATTTGTAAAAACAAACACACGTTTACGTAACTCCTGCAAAAGATATCTCACTATGTATGTGTAGGGGAAAACAGGGCATAACGGCCACTTTTAAGAATTTTAACTGTCTGTGAACAGTGTTACAAAAATGAAAAGTTTTGTGAATAATTTCTTACTCGGCCACAAAGTGTTTAAGATGCTTGACTACTCTTAAAAGCAAAAATGTTCATTACTTTTTAGTCTCTCATAACTTCTTTGGCGATTTCCTTCAATATACCACAGGCTAAAAATAGTTGCACGAATAATCACGCTTGGCAACTTTTGCGTTTTCTCTGTAAACTGTACGACAGCGGAAGTTTTATTATGAATTTGCGACAATATATAGCTTTTTGGGCTTGTGGGCGGATTCAAATTGTTACAGACTTTTACCAAGCAAAAGACAAAGCATTAAAGTCTATTACGTTGTATTGCACCTTAAGATTACAGACAGAATATACTGCATTAAATGCTATAGTACGAGTTATAATAGATCAGAACTTTATCTGTGTGTCTATCTTTCATCATGATCATGTTCCCTCTTCACTGGGCTGTAACAAAAAGTATATCACCACTAGTGACCTCTAGTAAATGGTATACAGTGTTATGATAGACCAGAGCTTATCTGTGTGTCTATCCTTCATTATGATCATGGTCCCCCTTCACTGGGCTGTAACAAAATGTATATCACCACTAGTGACCTCTAGTAAATGGTATACAGTGTTATGATAGACCAGAGCTTATCTGTGTGTCTATCCTTCATCATGATCATGGTCCCTCTTCACTGGGCTGTAACAAAATGTATATCACCACTAGTGACCTCTAGTAAATGGTATACAGTGTTATGATCGATCAGTGCTTACCTGTGTGTCTATCCTTCATCGTGATCATGGTCCCTCTTCACTGGGCTTAACAAAATGTATATCACCACTAGTGACCTCTAGTAAATGGTATACAGTGTTATGATAGATCAGAGCTTATCTGTGTGTCTATCCTTCATCATGATCGTGGTTCCCCTTCACTGGGCTGTAACAAAATGTATATCACCACTAGTGACCTCTAGTAAATGGTATATAGTGTTATGATAGATCAGAGCTTATCTGTGTGTCTATCCATCATGATCATGGTCCCCCTTCACTGGGCTGTAACAAAATGTATATCACCACTAGTGACCTCTAGTAAATGGTATACAGTGTTATGATAGATCAGAGCTTATCTGTATGTCTATCCTTCATCATGATCATGGTCCCTCTTCACTGGGCTGTAACAAAATGTATATCATCACTAGTGACCTCTAGTAAATGGTATACAGTGTTATGATAGATCAGAGCTTATCTGTGTGTCTATCCTTCATCATGATCGTGGTCCCCCTTCACTGGGCTGTAACAAAATGTATATCACCACTAGTGACCTCTAGTAAATGGTATACAGTGTTAT
This sequence comes from Tenodera sinensis, assembly GCA_030765045.1. Taxonomy (NCBI): domain Eukaryota; kingdom Metazoa; phylum Arthropoda; class Insecta; order Mantodea; family Mantidae; genus Tenodera; species Tenodera sinensis. Next base: position 58,280,934 of record CM060968.1, read on the forward strand.
GATAGATCAGAGCTTATCTGTGTGTCTATCCTTCATCATGATCGTGGTCCCCCTTCACTGGGCTGTAACAAAATGTATATCACCACTAGTGACCTCTAGTAAATGGTATACAGTGTTATGATAGATCAGAGCTTATCTGTGTGTCTATCCTTCATCATGATCATGGTCCCCCTTCACTGGGCTGTAACAAAATGTATATCACCACTAGTGACCTCTAGTAAATGGTATACAGTGTTATGATAGATCAGAGCTTATCTGTGTGTCTATCCTTCATCATGATCATGGTCCCTCTTCACTGGGCTGTAACAAAATGTATAGCACCACTAGTGACCTCTAGTAAATGGTATACAGTGTTATGATAGATCAGAGCTTATCTGTGTGTCTATCCTTCATCATGATCATGGTCCCTCTTCACTGGGCTGTAACAAAATGTATATCACCACTAGTGACCTCTAGTAAATGGTATACAGTGTTATGATAGACCAGAGTTTATCTGTGTGTCTATCCTTCATCACGATCATGGTCCCCCTTCACTGGGCTGTAACAAAATGTATAGCACCACTAGTGACCTCTAGTAAATGGTATACAGTGTTATGATAGATCAGAGCTTATCTGTGTGTCTATCCTTCATCATGATCATGGTCCCTCTTCACTGGGCTGTAACAAAATGTATATCACCACTAGTGACCTCTAGTAAATGGTATACAGTGTTATGATAGATCAGAGCTTATCTGTTTGTCTATCCTTCATCATGATCATGGTCCCCCTTCACTGGGCTGTAACAAAATGTATATCACCACTAGTGACCTCTAGTAAATGGTATACAGTGTTATGATAGATCAGAGCTTATCTGTGTGTCTATCCTTCATCATGATCGTGGTCCCCCTTCACTGGGCTGTAACAAAAAGGTATATCACCACTAGTGACCTCTAGTAAATGGTATACAGTGTTATGATAGATCAGAGCTTATCTGTGTGTCTATCCTTCATCATGATCATGGTTCCTTTTCACTGGGCTGTAACAAAATGTATATCACCACTAGTGGCCTCTAGTAAATGGTATACAGTGTTATGATAGATCAGAGCTTATCTGTGTGTCTATCCTTCATCATGATCATGGTCCCCCTTCACTGGGCTGTAACAAAATGTATATCACCACTAGTGACCTCTAGTAAATGGTATACAGTGTTATGATAGATCAGAGCTTATCTGTGTGTCTCTCCTTCATCATGATCATGGTCCCCCTTCACTGGGCTGTAACAAAATCTATATCACCACTAGTGACCTCTAGTAAATGGTATACAGTGTTATGATAGACCAGACCTTATCTGTGTGTCTATCCTTCATCATGATCATGATTCCTCTTCACTGGGCTGCAACAGAATATAGGTATAGCGTGCGGACTTATACACACCTCTAGTTTGTAAATGGTCGCGAACATTCTGTAATAGACGACGGGAATTATAAAGTCAACTCCCACACCTAAATTGTTTATCTTATTCGCTGAGATATACTTCCAGTTTTGTTTATAGTTATCGTTATGAAGTGTAAAATATGGACTAGAAATCTGTGTATAACCTAGGAACTGATGTTTTTTTGCTTTAATAATGTACTGCCAGGAAAAATGACAGCGCTTCAAGGATTCTTATAAAAGGGACTTCCGATTTATTTTACATGAAATTTTTTTATATACCAGGTGAGTCAGCCGCGCCTTATTTTTTTGGAAGGTAGGCCACCCATCTAACGGCATGTGCGCCTTAGTCCAGTTTTGCGCTTACTAAAATGTGTTGCTTGACGTTCTTAAAGAGAGGAATGCGCAAAATTGAGAGCCACAGTGGTTTAAGGGACAGAACGTTCTCTTCGCTAAAGTACACATCAAAAACATACGACTCGTTTACTGAGAGCGAATTCCGGTTTCCAGCCGATTTTACAAACTTTTTAGTAGAGTATACATATCAACGTAATTCAGTAAACGCCTCGGAAAAAATGGAGCTATCATATGAGTACACTAACAACGTCAGCTAAAAAGAAAATGGTGGATTCTTGTACTTTGAGCAGGGGTTGGCTGCCAAAAATCAGGAAAAGTTTAGAGACACGCCTCATCCATCGTGAACCCGTACAGTCAAAACGTACATATTATTAAACAACAGTTTATTTACACTTTTGCGTGAACTACGCCTCGTGCATCTCAATTAATATACATAACCGCTTCTGCCATTTAAGTAATAATATTAAAACGCCCAGTTAATGATTAAAACTGTCTTAAAAGGCTAAATCAAGCCCGTAAACTTGCCGGATGGCAATGGCATAGCGCCAGGCATACAAGTCCTAGTATTGCACGCGGTACGTGCATACAGTCAAGTCTTGAAATAGCTGAATAGGATTGTGACGTGTACTCTCCACTAACCCCAATGACACAGGTTCGAGTCTCAGCATTGTAAATTTTTTTTTTTTTTTTTTTAATGTTCATCAAAACTTGGAAACCGAATTCGTAATAATCTAATTATAAAGCCCCTGAGGGTTTAGGACATAATTTAAATCGTTTTTGGTTGTCTGCATTTTGTAATTGAATAGATATAATGACTTCTGCACCGTTGGACTGGCATGATGTAGTGTGTTACGAATGCCGACCCCTGCATTCACCACACGTAAGCTGTCGCACGATATTTTGTCCCAGTCTTTCACTAGGTGTTCGACAGATGAGTACTCAGATATGCTTTTGATCTACGGAGAAGCAAGAACAAATACACCAGCGGCTCAGCATCTATATCGGGAGAGATATCCGAACAGACGACAACCTACAGCAAACACCTTCCGGAATGTTGAAAGGCGTCTGCGTGTAGCAGCGTCACTTGCAAGAATGTCTCCTCATAGACACGCACCAGCAACATTGGGTGTTAATGCAGAAGCAGTTTTGAACGCCACCCAGAACAATCCGCATACTAGTACACGGTCAGTTGCTCAGGAGGTGAACATCAGCCAATCTTCTGTAGTGCGAATATTGAACACTAATAAGTTCCATCATTATCGTTTGCACCTCACGGGAGAGATTCGAAGCTCGAGTAACCTTTTGTGAATGGTTGCTGGAGCGAGTAGCAAGTGATGTGGGATCCGCATCCAGGATACTGTTTTCTGACGAATCAAAATTCCACAACAATGGAACTGAAAATCGTCACAATATACGCTATAGGACTGTTGATAATCCTCATTGGGAGGCAGCATTCCAAGAGCAGTGGGATGTAAATGTCTGGTGTGGAATCTTGGTATACCAACTTGTTGGACCATTATTCTTCGAGAGACATCTAACAGGAGCACACTTTCTGGAATTCCTCCGTAGCTCACCCCTTATTACCAGGGAATGTGCCACTGCAGGAGCGAATGACGATGTGGTTTCAACACGATGGCGCTCCTCCGTATCGGTCGAGGATCGTCTACAATCATTTGAATGCTGCACATCCTGGTCATTGGATAGGAAGACAAGGACCAGTCTCCTGGCCTGTCAGATCAACTGATTTGACACCCCTTGACTTCTTTCTCTGGGATGATAAAAGAACGCATTTATGCAGAGGAGCTGGGCAATCTAGAAACCCTTCGTCAGCGTATTACAGTGGCTTGTAGGTCTGTGCAACCCGCAATGCTACACCAAGTCAGGGGCTCCATCCAACAGCGTGCCCAGGCGTGCATTACCCTAGGAGGTCACCAGTTCGAGCACTTGCTTCGTTAGAGGAGTCGTGTTCCAGGAATAGAAAAAGGGTCATTCCAGCGCCGCAAAACATATCACTATGAAACATTTTTAATAGCACAATAATTCACTGTCTTCAAAATTGAGTTTAACTTCCATTTTAAACTCTAACAATGTAATTTCCTTGCTTTCTGTGTTCAAATGTGTATAAATGATCCTCATTTCAATTGCACCTACCTATAGGTGTGTTTAAACAACTACATAATTGTAGTTCACCAATAAAGAAACATCAAACAATGCCATAAAACATAAATAAAACAATAAAATGAATATAATAACAGTTTTCAGAATAATAATTTGTAAATTGTGAGGATTGCAAGGTAAAAAAAATTAGTACACGCAGGTGATTCGAAACACCTTCACAGCAGATAGATTACTTCGGAGTCTTGCGCTCGTTCCAACTGAGCTACCTAGTAACGTGTGAGAAGTGCAAACATCAGCTGTCTAAGTAAAAGGCGATGTGATAACATCTATATTAGTACTAATTTCATAGAGTGTTGAACATCCATGTTAAATAAGCGGGTAGAACCTAGTAATGGGGTCGATGTTTTCATGTTGGACTATAAAATGCGGATTGCATAAAACTCGAGAATAAGGGGCAGCTGACTCACCTGGTATAGTACGCTTACTATTTTAAACAATCTAAACGTTATGTCATTGCAAAATAATTGTGAGTTGTTGGACGAGGGAAAGTTTTATGTTGTTACTTTTTAGAAAATTGGCAAGTTTGTATAACAAAATTTAAATCCGGAATTTTTTTCCAATTGAATTTTTTATAATTAGGAATTTGGGAAATCCTTGATTCATTAGTAACTTAGAGTATAGCTAGGATTGTTCTTTGTTTTCCTATTGTGCACGGAATTAAGTTCATTTGAGAATGCTTTAATCAGATATATAGCGTGAATAATGTAAAGTGAATAGAACAAACACTTTTTGAATGAATTCTGTAATACATAAGAAGTGTAGCTATGGGACATTGAAATGGGCAGAGAAAGACATGTCAGACATTTTCTCGTACTACTAAATAGCACAGTCCTTGTAGTGAGACTGTGGTCCTCTAGACCGGCAGGTCTAGGCGTATAGAGACAAGGAACGTTTGAAATACGGTCATTAACGTAATGAGCGTGGCAATTGTATAAACAGATTGCTCTGGCTTGTTTAATTTTAACATTATTAGACCATCATCTACCCTTTTATTTGTGTCCTTATTCAATATAGATTTTGAAGTTCGGGAGGATTACTTGTTCTTTAAACTGGTTTGATTTTCTGTCTTAGATGAATTATGTAACAGGTTTTGTGTATATTTGTTGCAGGTGACCCTCAGGAAGAGTGTGTCCGATGTGGCAAGGTGTACTTGGCGAGTTCGCAGCAAGTGGCTCATGGGTTCTGTGGTTCTTGCTATCAGGCCAACCAGGGTCTACCTCTGGTGGTGAAGGACGGCGCCGTGGCCTCACCGCCGACCTCTCTGCGGTCCTGTGGTGACTCCGGCTCAGAAGAGTCATCTTGTACTACAGGCAACGAGGAAGACTCTCATCCTGAGTAACTCTTGTGTCAGGTTGCAAAGAACTGCTTCGGTGATATGAACTGTGACCTCCAACATGGCGATAAAATATCTGTAAGATGTGAGGGGTCACATCACAAAATGATAAGTGCTCTCATCCAGAGTAGCTCTTGTGTCAAACTTCAAAGAACTGTTTCGGTGGTATGAACTGTGGCACCGAACAGTCCATAAAATGTCAAACTCGTAGGCAACGCTCAAAGATATTCTGCTATCTGGATCAGAAACACTTGCAAAGGCTTTCGAAGCTTTCGACTCAGGATCTACTTTCAGAAACTGCAGCATTAATGAACTGTGACAAAAAAAAATTGCAGAAGGACCTCCAGGTTAGGCAACGAGGAGTATTTCTATCTATACGAACTCTTTGTTTAAAAACTGATTTGTGAATCTGTGGTACCTGTGTAATCTTCAATACGGTGATACGGACCTCAAACTTGCATACAACATCCAGAGAATCCCTGCACCAGAGATAACGAGGAGAATTGTCATTCAGAGTAGCTTCCCTTCCAATTTTCAAAGAACTGTTTTGGTAAAATAAACTGTGTCCACAATCACCTGAAGTATCTTGGCGCAAAACTTCTATGAGCTTTCAGACATTGTCGTGACCACAGCTGTAATTATCACGATTATTTGAAATATGCCTTGGTTGTCGGTATTTCTTTGAGATACTGTAGACGCGAGCTGCGACATCAAAGACTGCGATCAAATTTGAATAAAAAGAATTTCTCAAAAATGTTTAATTACAGATGACCAAAATATGATTGTCATCTGAAACAGCAGTTGCATTTAAGGACTACTTCAAGATATTGACCATGGTGATAAAATCTCAGTAAAAATTCAATGGAGTCGGGACACGCTACTAGCACCGAGGAAGACTCTCCTAGTATAATTTTTGAGTAAGCATCAAGGAACTCCTTGAATGACAATCTAGATATGAACTGTTACCTTTAACAAGACTATAGACAGCGCTCAAAGAGGTCGTCATCCAAAGTAACTCTTGCCATAAAGTTGGAAATAGCTGTTACCGTGAACAGACTGTGTGACCTTCAGCAAGGAGATAAAAACCTCAACAAACTTGTAGGTAATGCGTGAAGATACAAGAGGTCATTAATGACCTTGCGAGGTGTTAGAAGGTAATTAGGGAAATGTAACACGTAAGTGCTAAAATGAAAGTTTAATTTGTCGGTGCCATTGAACCCAGTAATCAGTTGATCTTGCATAATGAGGCAGACATCACATTCCACAGTTATCTAGCTGAGCCGATTATAATACTGCGTCGCCATTTCACAGTGATTTGGGCGGAGTTCCATATGAAGACCTCAGTGACGACTCGGACATTGATGGATCGCCTGCCCTGGCTTTATCAGTAACTCTGTGACAGTGACTGTTATAAATCGGTCTGGTCCTGGCGTCATTTTCCATATTGCTTCATCTCCAGACACAGAATTTCTTATTAGTAACTATGGAAATGACCGCCGCGCCCTCCTTTGCCATTATACCAGGTTTGGCAAACATATGGCATACAGTTGCAATGGTTCAGTGACAAAGAAGCATCTGATCTGACCTAATCTGATTACACCTCACCGCCAGAAAATAGGGTTAGAGTGCCCATTGTGAGCAAGGTTAGGGGAATATTGGGAGGAAAATGACAAGAGCATCTAAGTTCAACTTGCATAACTTTAGCACCAAATTTAGAGAATAATATGAAAATTGCAAGTTAGGAAAGGAAGCCAAGCACATGTTCCTTAATTTAGACGGTTGTGTGTTACTAATATCAAATTCTTTTTAAATTTAGTGAATAATTAGCAAATAGAAAATAACAAAACCGAATAAGGGGACCTAGGACAGATGTTTTAGCCAAAGTGGCCAATATTTTCGATTTTTTAATTTATGCAAAAAGGAATTCTTTATAATGTTAATAGAACCTTTTTAAGGGCTGAACAGTTTTAACCCTTTACACAAGGCACATTAGTATGTATTAATGTTTTCAATACAACATTTTCTCAGAACTACATTTTTTAATATGACAAATATCCCATGCAGTATAGTTTTCTTTGCTTTTCCAGTAAACTTTCCACAATTGTTCTACAGTAGTATATAAAGAAATCGTAGAACCCATTTTGGACTACAGTGTAAACTTTTGGTGCAGTGGTGCTATTAATCCAAAAAATTTTACTTTTTAGGCTGCAATATCTGCATTATTGCTTATAATTAATATTTTGTTATTCAATGCACAAAATAAAAAAGCATTCTAGGGCCACTTCTTAGGAGTTCAAATATTAATATAACAAAGTGGTGCAGATGAAAATAAAAATATTTATACTACATATTTTTCAAATACCGTGATATAAAAAATAGAAAATAGCTCAAAAACTACTTCATCAATGCTATCGAAATTTTCATAGAATGAGGGTAATCAATGTAAAAAAAATTTAAAAGTTTTAAAAAATTGTAGAAATTCATATAATCTGTCCTAGGACACCTTAAATGGTGCATAAAGTCCCCCTCTCCCCAAAAAAATACTTATTCGAACAAAATGGCTTCATGATAATGAGGTACATATTCGGCAGTAACACCTGAATGGGGCAATGGTGACTTGTGTGTTGTTATACAGTTTCTTAAAACCCACTAAGCTCATTACGACAATATGAATAATACACAAGAGAAAACTAATGCTGGTCACAACAAGAATATATCCATTGTAGACTAGGCAACTCTAAGACCATCCTTTTTGGTAAATGAAATACTTCAGTCACTACATAGAAACAGTCAGTAATTATTTGCGTGAATATTTACCTAAATTATTAATTAAGAAAAACAAAGTTTACCTAACTTAAGGAAAGTGAAGTTGGTTTTCAATCAAATTTTCATAAGAGGCGGAATAAATACATCAAAGGTATGTTTTTCCTCCTAAAATACCAAACATTTAAAAACAGCGCTGTACCACAATGTAAAGTTTATGGCATATGCGACTGTATTGTATTTTTATTTTATTTTTGCAAACTTCTAAGCTTGTTATTTAACTATCTAAAAATATTTCAGCTAAGTGAAATTTTAACAATCACACCACATAGCAACATCTAGTGCAGCACAGAAAACTTGCTCTCAGCAAATTAGGAAGTCTGTCTAACATAGGCCCCTTTCTTCACAAAACTGAGAATAAACGCTGGCTCACAACCACCCAGAAACGGTAACCAGAATGTAAGCGAGAAAGGGAAGCAAATCAACATTTAGGCTCAAATAGCCCGGTAATGAGAACGGAAATGGTTATTATCAATTAGCATATCGATAGCAAAGTGGGAGTTGATATTACGCATTGGGAATTCATTTGTTTCTAATTGAACAATGATATTTTTTGTAGTTTGAAACTAGAACGAGCTCTAGGGGCTATTTTATGCCACGGTCACTTTGAAGAATTTCTATAGCGAAGTCTAATACGCACGTTAGAAATCTAACATGCCATGTCCAATAATGGAAGTCAGTAAGTTCAAACTCCTCTCCGTTCCCGGGGTCCGGGAAAGCTTCACAGCGTTTGTGAGCATTCACATTTGAATACATGTATTTCAACTACCCAGTTCTGGTTATCGTTACCGTTACCGTGGTTGTGAACCGGCCTTTGTATAATACGGCAGATTTTACTGTCTCCTTCAGACGATATATTTTTTTCTTGGTAAATATAATTTTATTTTAAGTAATTTAGATTAAAAAGTTTTGAAATATGCATGGTGCTGTCATCTACACTATGACGCTTGAAGTTAGTTCTCCTTGCTAACTAGTCCTGCCATCTTGAGGCTAGATTGTAATATGTTACAGCCTGTCATCTGCTGGCACGTAACTACAGCAATATCTTGCTTTGTGTTTATTCATGTTTAAAACTTAATGACACAGATTGACTTACATGCAACTACATTTAATTGAACAAAAGGCAAAACAAGAACTGCACCTTGATTTTATAAATTTTGAGGACTTTCCAATTTGAAATGTGAAAATTTGTGTAAGGATCTTGAATTTCCCTCAGCTCAGGAAAATCAGAGAGTGCTTTAACAAAAAAGGATTACCTTTAAAATGTTTATTTGCTCTTAGTGTAATTTATTTCTCTATGACCGATCATTATAGAAAGTAAAATTTAGGTACGTATTACAATGGTAACAATAACATTAATTTTATGAAAACTAACCTAAAACAATGTATTTTAAAAGAAAGCACACATTAGCAGCTCTGGTAATAAATATTGAAGGTGACCAAGGAATATTGTGAATTTAATATTCGCGATAAAGAAGCAGTTCTTTGTGAATTGTGTTTAACAGACTTCAATGAACGACTTCAATACTGCAGTGTGATGGTAGAGACACCTAGTGGTGGTCGCTGTGGCAATGTAGTGATCTCAAACATTCTTCATGTTCTGAACGCACTAAAAACAAAAGACGGTTAATTACCGTTTCGATCTTTATGCACTGCCTTTGTGAGAATAAATGCAAAACGTTTAAAACAGTTGAGGTTAGCGATTCAGGAAAGTGTATAACTCTAAACGTTTTGCATTCATTCTTGTTGTAAACATGTCCACTGCAATAAAATCCTTGTTGCACAACAATTAGAGATTGTTCCTTACTATTGTTGCCTGCAACAGGGGTTTTGTCGATACAGATGTATATTTTAATGTATTTGATATTCTTGGGTTTCTGCTCATTTCCATACATTGCTTATAAAAATGAAATAACGAAATATATATATTTATGATATCACCCTTAGATTATACTGTGCTATAGTACAAAACATCCATGCACACAGAACTGTACATATTAAACTGGAGCTATGATCATATTTAACTAGATATAAACACGATATGGGCCAAGTACATAATTTAGGTTATTATTTTAATGCATAAACCCTGCTATATTGTGGTGACCAGTCTGTATATAAATATCACAGTCACAAGCACAGAAGGACGTGAGTGCCTTAAAAGTAACGTTAGGATAACTACTTTGAGGTTAGGTTTGCTCTCTCATGTACATATTGCTCAATTATATCTGTTTTATGTAGTATAATAGTCGTTTTGTATGAGTTAGTGCAGGTTTTCTATTGTTTGTTATTTTCTAGTCACTTATTTTGTACTTGTTTCGATATTAATAAAATAAGCTTTTTGTAATTGCCGTTTTCTTGTTTTATTTTCATAGGTTCTACTCTCCTTTGTTTTTTCACCAACCCAACCTAGGATCCCATCCTGTATTCTCTCATAACCATTACTTAATAGATATTATATTGGTGTAAAAAATGGCAATAAAGCAGGTTCATGCACAACGCCAGTTTTCGCCGACAGAGGCGCTCAACTACTCCATCAACTTCTAATAAGCCGCTACTATAAGAAAGAAGGCTTGGCAATTTCTTTCAAATATTATTTATATATTTCATGTTTATTATACTAAATACCTATTGGATGGACTACTATTTGATTCTACGTTCGAATTATACAATAAATAAATTGTTGGCAACAATGTGAGAAATGTAATGCATTTCCACCTTAATTTGAATGAATAGTCACAATTTAATATTAAAATGTCATGCAAAGTTTAGCTTCTAATAGAGATTTGTCAGCGTCACGTTAACATTAAATTGTAATTGAAATAATAAACCATTTATATCCACTCGCCAAGAAGCTAGGTGCCTCCAAATATTTGACATAATTTTTTTTCGGCGAAATGGCTCTTTACTGACAATAATTGTATTGTACATATTTGTTACACTCAGTAGTCAGAATCCCTTATTAACGTGTGATCGAAGCAGTACCTTACACCCTGTATATTACTCACTTAATGGGGAATGTATTAGTTTCGTTTTACAGTGAGATAATGAGATTAAATATCCTTGTATACAAAAACTTCCATTCAGGTAACTTTATTGTGTGTGTGTGTGTGTGTGTGTGTGTGTGTGTGTGTGTGTGTGTGTGTGTGTGTGTGCGCGCGCGCGTGTGTGTCTATGTGTGTGCCTGTGTGTCTGTGAGTGTCTGTGTGTGTCTGTAAGTGTCTATAAGTGTCTGTGTGTGCCTGTGTGTCTGTCTCTGTGTGTCTGAGTGTCTGTAAGTGTCCGTGTGTGGCTGTGTGTGTGTGTCTGTGAGTGTCTGTGTGTGTCTATAAGTGTCCGTGTGTGGCTGTGTGTGTATGTGTCTGTGAGTGTCTCTGTGTGTCTGTAAGTGTCCATGTGTGACTGTGTGTCTGTGTGTGCCTGTGAGTGTCTCTGTATGTCTGTGTGTGTGTGTGTCTGTAAGTTTCTGTGTATCTGTGTGTGTGCCTGTGTGTCTGCGAGTGCCTGAAGTGAAATGTTCAATACCTACCCGCATCTTGGTCTATACTTAAATATAAGTTATTGTTGTGCACCTCAGTGCAACAGAAAGTACAATTTTCAAAGCATACACATTTTTATTAGTGTGCATTATACATCAAATACGCAAAGGCTAAATTTAATTCCCATTTAGTCTGATTGTTCATGACGTCCATGTTCTACATACAGTTCATCGTAGGCAGCCTATGATTACATGCTACAACACAATGTGAAAACTGCATCAATATTACACCTAATAGCTTAAAGATATTGTACAAACAAAATGGATGAAAGTATACCTTGTATCGTTCTCTGCGGAATAACAGAAGCCACACAGCTAGAAAGTACGTTATCCAGTGCTGAATGGATTTCAGCTCCTATATCACTGAGATAGAGACGGTTCATTCCTGCGCATGCTCTGTTGGGTTTTCCTCCTTGTCTGCTGTGAGTCTGCTACGTTTCACGTAGCCATTCATGAGTCGAGCATTGGTTTTAGCGTGCTGTGGAACGTTTGCTTGTTTTCAAGTAGATGTTTGGAGGATAAAGTGAGCATTAAAGGGCTAGACCAGGGCTGTCGAACGTTACTCCGAAGGTATGAAGAGAGAAGTGCTCCCCCCCCCCCTCCTCCATAACTGCAGTAGTATGCTTCAGCTAGAAGCGATTTTTGCTTTGTTTTATCCGAAGAGAGCGGAAATAGGAGAATGTGTTCACACCTGCTGAGTAACGTTTGTCAGCCCTTCGCTGGACAGATGTACTCTAAATTTAAATCTACGTCAAAAAGCTGTAGGTAGCGGTAAAAAGCGATTCTTCACTTCGTCTTCAGTTTATATTCAGAATTGGAATCATCTGATTCACACAAGTTGTCATTTACGGATAAGGTAACAACATCATCACAAGGTAGATGATGCACTTCTTCCAAATGACAAGTAATATGTAGTGAGATTAGGCGCGCACGATCTGGTTGACGTGCGGTACCTAACAGCCAATTAGTCGTTCATATAGCTAAAGAAATAAATAGGTAAAGTTGTTGCTGGAGCAGACAATCGAGCAAAGCGTAATGTTAGATGTTCTAGTCAGGCTACTACCTAGATGCTTTCGCTTGCAAATTATAACGTTCAAATAAACCTAGGGGTCTCTCAGGCCTCCAACGACCAACATAAGGTTAAGCCCTCTAGATCTGTCCTATTGGTCAACTAAACTACATCTGTTGTATTAGGATTAACCGAGAGTCCTTCCTGTTTGCACAAGTCGTTAATTTTCTTCAGCTCTTGACCCATAATATCTGAAAGAGTTCCCAAAAATTACAAAACTACAAACTTTCAAAGGTGTTGAGGAACTGACTTAAAAGTGCCTGGTTTATTGTAAGTTAGCCATGCTAATTTCGAATCTGTCATACGTTTTTTTTTTTTCCATCACTCTCAGTTCTTTTGTAATGATTCCCTTTCTTATTAAGGGATGTCGACAACTCGTATCTCAATAATGTTATATTAGTGCAGGTAATACTAGCCAAATTCTCAGGAAACAGGTGTAAGTGAGAATGCATTTTCAATGACATCCTGCATCCTAAGTTGCTGTAGTTATTTAAAAGATCATTGATAGTACATTTTTGTGATTTTTTTTTCTAACCTAGAAACCCATTGACCACTTCTTTGAATGATAACTGCGCAACAAGTTCAGTGGGATTCAGCTTAGCATGAAAATGTGAATTCTTAAGCAATTGTCTTATTGGTAGAGCAATGGAAATTCCTTCTTTTATCTTCACTGCAGTTATTTTGGAAAACAGTTGTGTGAGGTATTTGAAACCTTTCCCGTTTTGAGCATTCTCTTCACAAAGTTTTTCCATGAGCCCCAGTTTTATATGTAAAGGCGGAAGATACATTTAAAAAGTTCTCCAATAGCTTGTGTTTTATATTCTACTTCTCTGGTTCAAATTGTTCTCACTTGGGTCATACTTTGACTAGGTACTGTTGTCCAATAGCTTGACTATCCCACTGGCACAGAAAATAACATAATTTTGAGAACTCAATCTGTAATCCTAGGGGAAGTCCAACAAATTTTAAATCACCACAAATACGCCAGTTATGTTCCTTGTATGTAATGGCCTCTAGAATCAGTAAGATACTTTGTGTGTTTCTATCATACGAGCTACATGGGCCACAGGAACTGATGACAGTTCATTGGCATTATAAAGTAGTACAGCCTTCAAAGTAATTTGCAAGAATATACCAGGTGAATCAGCTGCCCCTTGTTTTCCAGTTTTATGCAACCCACATTTTATACTCTAACATGAAAATATCGGTCCCTTTGCTAGGTTCTACCCAAGTATTTAACATGGATGTCTTTGATTACACACTCTATGAAATGTAAGTACTAACATAGATGGTAGAGCGTCGCCTTTTAATATACTCCTAATTAGACTACTGACGTTTGCACATCTGCAAATGTTCACTGGGACGAACGAATCTTACATGTTGAATGGAATGTTTATTTCTCACGTTAATAAGTAGCTCAGTTGGAACGAGCGCCCGAGTCATAAGTAATCCGTGTGGAAAATTAAAAAATTATTTTGTTGTTTAACGACGCTGTCAATTGCCAGGATCACATCAGCGTCGCCGGTGTGCCGGAATTTTGTCCCGCAGGAGTTCTTTTACATGCCAGTAAATCTACTGACATGGAGCTGTCGTTTTTAAGCACACTTAAAAACCATCGACCTGGGCCGGGTTTGAACCCGCGACCTATCCGTGTGGAGCAGATGTGTTTCGACTACCCTGCAAGTGATAATTCTTTAACCGTGTAATATTCACAAATAACATTGGCTGCACAATTATTATGATAAAAGCTGTCGTTATTTAAATTTGTAATTGTTTTATTTCCATTCTATGGATTGTTGCTGTCTATAAGGATATCTCTGCCGGTATATATGTAGATGCTGAACTGCTTGTGCATTGGTTCTTGCTTCTGCGTAGATACTAGCATATCAGTGTACTCGTGTGTCGAATACATGGTGAAAGAATGGCACAAAATACCATGCTACAGCTTACGCGTGGAGAATGGAGTCCACATTCATAATGACACACTACAGAGGTATTTTTTAGAGGTAGCGCGTGACCTTGCTCGAATGTGCGCGAGTGACATCACGCAAAGCGATGGTGGGGGTAAGTTTCCACCAGCAGCCTCCTGGCTAGTGGGTTAGAAGTCGAAGAGGTACTAACCAGACACCCCTTTTATCTTGCAATGGACAAGTGGACTCAACCATGAACTACTGCGCAACATTACATCACACACCACCTCTAAAAATATCTCTGTACATCATGCCAGTCCATTACGGCAGAAGTAATGGACCTGTTTTATTACAAAATGCAGACAACCAAAAACGATTTAAGTTAATGTCCTAAAAACTCAGGGACTTCATAATTAGATTATTGTGCATGAACAATATAAAAATTTATCAACGCCGAGACGTGAACCCGTTTTCCTTGGGTTAGTGTACATGATAGTCATAATTCTTTGCAGATACTTTGAGACTTGATTGAAAGCACTTTCCGAGTTCAATAGAACGACTTGTTTGCCAGGCGCTATGTCATTGCCACCTCGCGAGTCTTCCTGCTTAATTTAGCGTTTTAAGACAGTTTTAATCCTTTGCTGAACGTTTTAATATTATTGCTTAAATGGCAAAAGCTATTATGCGTGTTATTTGACATGTACGAGACCTAGTTTACGCAAAAATTTAAATAAGCCGTTACTTAATATTGTGTGCGTTTTGACTGTACATCGTGGAATGCGCTAATTTCTTGTAACTAACCAGGGCTCTAAGTACAAGAATCTGCCATTTTCTTTTTATTTGGTGTTGTTAGTGTCTTCATATGATAGGTCTGTTTTATCAGAGGCGCTTACTCAATTACGTTGCTATGTATACTCTAATAAAAAGTTTGTAAAATCGGCAGCAAGCCGGAGTTCGCTCTCAGTAAATGAGTCGTATGTTTTTGAGGTATACTTTAGTGAGGAGTACGTTCTGTCCCTTAAACTGCTGTTCCTCTGAATTTTTGCGCTTTCTGCTTTCACGTTCTTAAAGAGAGAACGTGAAGCAGTACGCTTTAGTAAGCGCAAAACTGGATTATAGCGCACATGCCGTTTGATGTGTGGCCTACCTTCCATAAAATTAGGGGCGGCTGACTCACCTGGTATAAATAAGCGCCAATCAATATTGTACACAATGTTTAGTTTTGACATCAAGACGATCACATCACAAAAGATACAGAGTAAACCGTCTTGCCTAAAATATGATAACACGTCTTGTTTTCTATTTCGATAAAAGTTCTATAAACACAGCTGCAGTCACATACGGTCAGCTGTTGTAGTCAGATAAGCTTATGGAAGTACGCATGTGTGTAGATGCAGGTGGACCAAATTGCCATGGAGAGAGAAACATAAACAGCAATTACTTTTTTTCCTCACATCATAGAAACATTCAGTCAATGTAATCAGCACATTATTTGTAATAAAATCCACTACTTCCCTTTCCAGTTCCCAAAATCTTGTTGAGTTGTGTTACTAGCGCTATGTTGTATATAATAATATCCCTGCTGGGTGAGACGGTTGAGCAAACCATGTACCACAAGGCTCCACAGTAATGGAGAAAATACTCTCACCTGCGGACAACTGTAACAGCACTGATCTCCGCGTCTGCCCAAGAATTGCTTGACTTAATCTCACAAAGCATGGAATATATCCATTTACAAAGTGACTCATTAATTCCACGCCTCTGTGCCGATAGAGTAATTGACTTACAGCAGGTGTTGTCAATTGCTCTTTCTATGTCCAAGAAAGCATTAAGTGCAATTTACTTACTAGACATTGAGTCCTCAAGTCTGCACACCAAGGCTGTAATACTTGACTGGTGTGTATTTTGTTTGCAGTGGAGGGAATTAACCACACGTATCCCTCTCTCGTACAAATGTTTCAATTACCGTTTCCAGAGTTTTCAAGAGAAACGATGCAAGGCTCATTGGTCTGTTTGCTTTATCGTTTGTACAATCATTACGGCCGCTATTTGTAGGTATATAGCTGTGAGGAATATTAGCTGTGAAGAGATTACCGCTACAGTGATTCAAGTCCCTTCTGTAATAACCTCACTTAAATGGGGTAATTTTCCGTACCGTAAAGACCTGGCGTGTCAATTCTCCTTTGATACCTATAGCAGAAGCATTTCAAAATGGTCATTGACCTTATATCCACTACCATTACGTTTATATGCAGGGAAATGTATGTGAAGTAGTACCTTAAATATCTTCTCCTATACCAGGGGAAGACATGTATCGGTGCTGTGACGTCAGCTCACTCAGCTCACATGCTCCCAGCGAAAGCCGGTTGAACGTGTGACGTCACAGCGGGCAAGAGGAAATGGCATACGGAACATCGTAATTTTAATGCTGACTGTTTCAATTATGGAATAGTCACAGATTATAAATAATTACATTTCGGTTTTATGCCATATGTATATAAATTCTAGTTTATGTGAACAGTCATGTTATAACGCAAATAGAACAGATATTATAACTATTTTTCCTGAGCTAGAGGAGAGCTATACAGAACAATTAGGTGCACATTTTCCGACATTTGCCGTTTCGCTTTTCTTTAACTAGTTTGTCAATGTTAGGGCGTAATGTACGGCACATTTGTAACCGAAGTTAGATTGTAATCTGACAATATGCTTCGGAAAAAAAATTTAAAATTATTTTGTTGTTTAACGACGCTGTCGATTGCCAGGATCACATCAGCGTCGCCGGTGTGCCGGAATTTTGTCCCGCAGGAGTTCTTTTACATGCCAGTAAATCTACTGACATGGAGCTGTCGTTTTTAAGCACACTTAAAAACCATCGGCCTGGACCGGATTTGAACCCGCGAAATTGGGAACAGTAGGCCAGCATCTAACCAACTGAGCCACCCAGACCGACAATATAACTTAGTTGACAATGTTTCTACATCTTGAAGCCTGGTCTCAAACTGGTGTGAAACACGGGGAACAACACAAACACAAAACCACTACACAACGTCAACAAAAACACAAAATAAAAACAAAATTCCCACTAACGCCGTTAAGATCCCTCAAACAACAAATAAACACCCTCAGACTAGGCTGAAGAGGGTTCTCCCTAAACAGCCCGGAAAAGTTGTAAACATGCCCAAATAACATTTTTCATATTCATTCAGTTTCGTGCAAGTAGCGCCGGTGATCTAGGCAGCATAGCAATACACTGCTCTCACCTGACGTCACACGAACGTACAAGCTGGCTGTTCGTTTAAATACGTCACATGGCCCGAAGTTGTCTTCCCCTGACCTATACTAACAAACAATCCTGACGGTTTGCGAATTGTACTCACAGAATTTGTAAAACCACGAACCAAAGCCCTCTGTAATGTTGCTGCTTCCTTGAGATTTCACATATCCTAGCAGAAGGTTTGCCATGAGGATCTTTGGCCTTGCACACACTTAATGTCTGTGAGGTATAAATAATAGTCTCTTTAGTGCCCATTTCTATTTGCCTACTCATAGAGACATTGCATTTGCTTTCTGTTATTTCCAAGTTCCTCTGTCGACCATGTTACCTGCCTAGGTTTTGTTCCAGTCTGAATAGGACAGTTGGTGTGATATCTAACAAGTATGGTTTCTTCAAGTAGATAGCCACCTCGTCAACATCTCCAAAAGATCTAATGTAAGTTGCCTAATCCTATCTGGAAGATCATAGTCATCAATGTTGATATATTCCTAGAAGAAAATTCTAGAAGAGGTAAGTACTGAATTACATTACGGACAGCATAATCTAACACGATTCTCCCTGCTTAGATTAGCTTACCTTTACACTCACTTACTCCTGTAATGCCACCCCAATAAGTCCAAACTTCTGTGTTAGAGCTCCTCTAAGAAGGTTTCACAAAATGTAGCTGTTGCTGGCTTTTTATGTTGCAGATGTATCTGAAGGGCCTTGAGAGACATCGTTAGAAAATGTATAATTTTAATCTTTGCTAAGCCCAAGAATGCTGTTTCCCAGTCCTCTGATGATCTTGACTACTTCAAAGTTGACAGGAGTTTGTCGAGATGAATCTGACTTAGAAGTTGCTTGCTTCCGATCCATTATCATCCCCTCACCATAGCGAACAGTTTGGGAGTCTTAAACAGCACCTTCCATGATAGAATGTCCCCTTTCATCCACACAGTAAGGTGAGCGCCTTCCCCTAGTTTATGTCTTCATGGTTTGGGTCCTCATGTAGATCTATACTATTTTATTTTATACAATTTCACTTTAACCTTCAATAAGTGTATCAATTTTAAATATAATGCAGAGTTGTATGCTATATAACGAGTCGTTTTATGTGTGCTATCAGAAACTGGTGACTGCAATTATTTTGAGCGCACTTCAGAACTGCACAGGATTATTCATTTAATATGAATGAGCTATTAACAAAAGTATTAGTACTTAATAGTGATGATGATGAGGATGATGCAGGTGTCTGCATCAAAATTTAATGGAATTTTAAGGCATGCATATATACAGCATATAACACAGTACATACTGTATTGATTTCAAATAAATATGTCTGCAAATATAAAAGTTATACGTTAGCTTCAATACCTAGCTACTTCCCGACCACCCTGTAATTAAACACTTCAACTTACTCTAGTTTTCAAGACTTCGCGTGTAGAACCGTGATAGTATATTCAGAGAAACTAAGAGAACTATTGGCGATGATGATGCCATCTACTTTCGTATGGTGCTTGGCAATGAGCTGGGTGTAATGTTTTCAATTGCAAATGGTGGAAATTATTGCAATATATAAACCACGCCTGTTTTATTTGTGTAAAATGCAAGTATGTGTGCGAAATATGATCGCAGATGTTGTTTGTTCTGTTTATCCACGGCTCCTGACCAACATCGAAATGCGAGAACTAGGTAGGTGATATTATAACCACAATCTTCTGTTTCATATTTTGGTTTTGGAATCTTACGCAGAAATACGTGATGTTCTTTATGACTCAGTGCAGCCTCTGTGAAACAACTATACCTACGTGTGGTTGGGCCTTTGTGTATGTGTGTGGTCGGCGTTATGCGGCGATCCTGGGGTCCTGGGTTTACAAACATACACGTATAGAACAAAACTGACAATGTTTCTGTTAACCTTTTGTTTTGTGCTCACACTGACGTGTTCAGAGCTTCGTATTAGTAGCGTAGGGCCCTCCAGACTGCCTTTAATAGTTTTCTTAAAAATGATATTTTATATACAATTCAACCATAGAAAATCGCTAAGAAGAAGCGCTGGAACAGATGCAGTTCACTGTGACATACTGACAACCGAAATGTGCCATGTAAATTGTATTTCCTAACCTCCAAGTACGTATATTCTCAAACGCATTTTCAATCATATGGAGAAATTCATTAATGCACGGCATTTTATTCAATACGGTTGTTATAAAACCGAGCAAACTACAGAGTAAGCACGACTAGCATCTATGTGAAAATGTAGTCGATTCACAAATAAATTGAATTATTTTAGAATTTGCTCATAAGCAATAAACATAAATCAATGTGTTATTCTAACCAGTTATTCAGTGTTGTTGCATCTGAACAATATCTGAGATACCAAAAATAGAAGTTTGCTTGTGTTAATACCTGAGTTGCCCGGAATATTGACAGGTAGTGATTTTTTTTTCACCTACATATGTGCATTATGCATTTAGCGAGTACCGAGTATATATTACTTATCAAGCAAAAATAACTATTAGTGTTGGTAAACAGGGAATGTCATTTTAACAATTCGCTAGGTTGTTTGTTCCAAAAAGGGTTCATCATCAGATGAGTTTATTTTACTTTCGTGCTAGGGCCCCAAAACCTTAGCTACGCCACTGCTTGGTATGTATTGTGTGTATGTATGCATGCGTGTATGTTTGTGAAAGAGAGAGAGAGAGAGAGAGAAACCTAAAAAATCTGATGTGGTCCAATCACATGACTTTCTCTACTCTTATACTAACCATTCTTACAAATTCCTTTTCTTTTATCTTCGTGTTAGTAAAGATAAACATTTTCAGAAATTATCTTATTACTTATTTCCTTTCAGGTACAAGGGGAATATGCTCTGAACGATAGTCAAATCTTTTAAAACTTTGAGATCGTGTTCTGTTTCAACAGCTTTGACATAAAAAAATGAATCACGATCTTCCATTTGGCGAAAGTTTTAAGTTCTGCAAAACTCACATATATAACAACGAATATCTCCGAAATGGTACATTCTACAAAACATTTATTTGAACCTAAATTGTGTGTTTTAGTAAGATCTGCATTTTTTGTACAATGAGCCTTGGTCTATCTCTTAATACTAAAGTCATCCAGAGTAAACAGGACTACAGAGGCTATAGCCAGAAAATTCAAAATATACATTTCGTATTCCATAAAAATATCTCAAACAATTTTAATTAAAATCGTTAGTCATTTTCGAGAAAATCAAAAGTTTCCAAAAATTGTCCATGGAAAGGGTAGTTTAGGGTGGAGCAATTTTCTTCAAAATCTGCGTGTCGCATCCTTAAAAGGCATTAAGCTTAAATACCAAGGTTTGATTTTTAACCGAATTTACTCTTTTGAGTTGTGCTGCCGACGGGCTCTCTCTCTCACACACACACACACACACACACACACACACACACACACACACACACACACACACACACACACACACATACACTTAAACATAACCGCGGGTAAACATGTAAACCTCAGCTCTCTGTGACTCACAATGGTCTCCGCTCATCTCATACTCCTTTATTGCTTTCGATTTGTCTTAATTCGTTTTGTGACTATTAATGATATTTCGATTCTGTGGTAATTTGCGCTCAAATGTTGGCTGCTCTTCAGGGTAAACTGTATAAGTTAAGATAGCCACTATCGACCACACCGTCAAGCAATAATCAGTCAAGGTAACTATGGAAGAAAGCAGACACAGTAGAAAATAATTGTATGTACCTGTATAAACTTTTAACAGCACTTTTAACATGCTATACGCTTACTTAAATAAATAATCGTCCTACATTTACCTTTCTTATGCATTTGAGATATTTATTAATACATTCACTATATATTCTCCTTCAAGGAAGCGTTTGTAATAATTGTTGGTAATAAATATAAATAGTTAGGATGAAAAGGCATATTTAAACAATATTAATGTCCACAAACAAGGTTAGTGCTTGCGACGGGGTAATTTAAAGTGTAACGGCAATAATAAGTAACATTAAATAATGTAGTAAATACCCGCCTTTCTACTTACAGATTAAGTCCATTCCTCTCACTAACCATTTAAGTTTAATCTGATGTTAATGTAAAAGTACGTAATGTTATTTAAAGTCAAGTTAGATGAGTTGTCTTTATAGTGAAACAGTTTCTTATTCCTTATATTACCAGGTCACGGATCGCTCCACGCAATATGCACACTCATTTCCATTTATGCCAATCCCGACGCCTTGGGAAGCATTCTACTGACCTTCACAAGTAGCATGCGTATATCAATAGGTGTGTGTGTATCTGTTTACCTCTTAACGTGTCGTGTTTTACGTGCACAGTTCTAGATTATTTACATATGAATATATAACCTTGAGCAGTGTCTTCAAATGACAAATTGACTTCCTACATATCCACAATTCTTCCGTGCACATATCACGTCGTTAAGGTACACTGGGACTGAATGTTCTAACTTTTTCAATTTTATATCCTTTTCCTTCAAAATTGGCACACTTGATATTAATAAATAAACAAATACTTGTACAAAAGCTCAAACTTCTAGCTCTAATAGTTTCTCAGATAACAGAATTAAATACTTGTAATCAACGAAACAAATTCATTATTTTAAAACTACCCTCCTTCGGAGAACTATACTAGTGGCATTTTATAATATTCAAGTAAACTGAAAACGAATTCAAGTACTTGATTACAGTTGATGTTATTACTTGCAGAGAAATACAATTTTTTTTTATGAAATTGTTAGAGTTAAAATTCCTTTGCTTTTCAGCATAAATTATTTTTCTGTGAGCCAATGAGTAAGGCAATCATCAAATTGAGATTATTCATGCAAATTTACATACATATCAGAGCAAACTAAAATATAAGGGATAAATTTCACACAAAATGCAAAACTGAGATAAAAAATCTAATGTGTTGAACTCACATGACCTTCTCTACTCTTGTACTAATCATTCTTACAAACTCTTATTCGTATATATTCTTCCTGTTAGCTAAGATGGAACATTTTTAAACATTATCTTATTGCTTATTTCCTTGTAGGTGCAAGGGGAATATTACAATACAGTAGGCTTTGTGCGATAGTCAAATATTTTAAAGCTTTGAGATCCCGTTCCCTTTGCACACTTAACATATAAAAAATGAACAACGATGTTCCATTTCACGAAAGTTTTAAGTTTTCCGAAACTCACACACATATCAAGGAATGTCTCCGAAATGGTTCACCCTAGTTCTTCTTTCTTTCCCTGTTTACCCTCCCCTTATGTAGGACTTACACCTCTAGGACTTACAAGCCGGTGCCTAGGGTCAGACGCCTGTCGGGCAGCAGAGGGACCTCTGGATCAGCATTTTTAGGACTTCTTAAGACACTTCTATCAAACTTCCTGCCATTTTTAACCCCTAAACGTTAGGAATCGTTAGGTTCTGCAAAATACGCCCATGTCTCTACGATGACCTCCTCATTTGATTTAAATTTTGTTTTTGTGAGCCATTTCTTCAAGTTTGAGAACAAGGAAGTCAGGTCGGGTGAATATGGAGGGTGCGGCAGCAATTCATAACACAATTCATGCAGTTTCGCGGCGACAACACTGGATAAATGTGAATGTCGTTTCTTTTCCGCCAATAACTCACTTAAGTGTTGTCCAACAATCATTTTTCCTTTTTCCAAGATATCGATTTTTAAAAAAAAAAATGTCGTCGCCATCACTTTTCCGGCCGATTGGATCGTTTTTCTGTTCTTTGGAGCAGATTCACCGGAAGTAACCCATTGTTTTGATTGTTGCTTGGTTTCCAGGGTATAACGATGAAACCAAATCTCATCGACGGTGACCACTCGACTCGGAAAGTGCTTCGGATTCTATTGTGTTTGAATGGCTAAGAGATAAATAAGAATAACAACTTTCCAGATCAGAAAAACCTAAGTATTGGAAAAGTCAAACATAACAAGGAATATCTATGACATGGTTCACTCCATAAAAATGTATATGACATACATTGTG
The DNA here is from genome assembly GCA_030765045.1 of Tenodera sinensis. NCBI lineage: Eukaryota > Metazoa > Arthropoda > Insecta > Mantodea > Mantidae > Tenodera > Tenodera sinensis. The sequence goes on from CM060968.1 coordinate 58,304,825, forward strand.
TTTTAAAAAGATCTATATTTTTTGTATATGTCTTACGGTTTACCAGGTACACAAAAATCATCTAGAATGAAGTGAACTTCATGAGCTATTCCTAAACATTCAAAATATACATTTAATTCGTCATTAAAATATTTTAAACTAATAGCAGTATGATAAAATTACAAAATCCAGTCCAATTACTCTTTTCCCTTTATTTGCCTTCTAGCTTTCGCGCAAACAAACAGTTCTCTTCCACTGACGTTGAAACAGTCTACAGTATTTCGTGATATTACAACTCACAACGGTTTTCTTCTCGTAATCTTGACTCAGTCCTTTTACTGTCTTTGTTCGTTTTCTCTGTCTCTCATACACTAACTCTGAAGATACAATCACTCGACACTCGTTAAAGCTTCTTCACTTCGACACAGCTATCTCACACTCACTCTCACACTGACCGACTAAAAAAGTGCCTGTCCTCAGGCGCTCCGCAAGCTTTTATATCACTGATGTAGTCGGATCTTTCTCGATCGTCTGCGAAAATCGGCTGCCGGCCACTTTTCGAATCCTTGGAAAACCTCTTTGTGTTGCCGCTTGATTGTTGTTAGTCACTTGTTTACTCGCGCGGGAGGTGTGGGTAAAGTTGACCTTAAGCGTCTTTGTATGCGATGTGAAGTAGCTTGTCTCCGACTGTCCTTTACTGTACGTCCCGGCTGGTGTCGCAGTATTTTTATCATTTAGTTATTTAGTCATTAGTCATTTTTGAGAAAATCAAAATGTTCGTAAAATGTTTCATGTAAAGGTAGTCTGGGTTGACGGATTTTCTTGAGTATCTTCGTGTGGAGTTTGGACTGAATTTTTGGGCAAACATTTTCGATTTTTTGAGAGGAAAGAGCTCTTGTCGAATTTTACTTAAATTAGTTGATAGCTGATTATGATTAATCATTCTAGTTATATTTTATGACCCATTTTATTTTGCTTATTATTATTATTATTATTATTATTATTATTATTATTATTATTATTATTATTATTATTATTATTATTATTATTATTATTATTATTATTATTATTATTATTATTATTATTATTATTATTATTATTATTATTATTATTTTTATTTTAATGTAATTTTAAATTATTTGTTAGTTTAGCCAATGTAAGATGCTCAACTTGAATACCAAGTTTGGTATTTAACCGACTTTTAGTTTTTGGGTTATGCTGTTTACAGACACATATAGAGTCCTTTTTCCAAAAATACATTTTTTGTGGGATGCAGGGAGCTTCAAAACATATATTTCCGGTGAAATGTCACTATCAAAATTTTAAGTGGAATAAAATACTTCCCTACTTCACGTAGTAGACACATTTGTAAGAATAGTTAGTAGAAGGAATATAAAATGAAGAATAGTGGACAGTGTTGGACTGAGTCGATCATCATTCACGTGATATTGTTGTCCTCGTCCTGGCCAGTCAACCCTCAAACGATTGTTTTGACACACGTGTGTTATCGCTCATATAGCTGTCAGCGATAATTGGCGCCACTTGGAATAAAGAATTAAATTTTGGTATGTTACAGTCCTGGAAATATAGCAGCATGCATTGTCCAGGTGCAGATGGGCAGATAAACAAGACAGTCAGATGGGTACAGATAATTACATAAGGTATGTAGGCAGGCAGGCAGATCCGTGACGTGGTGTGCAACTTAATTAAGGTTGGTAGCACTGCGACAGGTACATGGGACAGCAGGCAACAATGCCACACTATTTTACTGTCACTGCCATTTAATTGACACGGAGAAGACTCAAGGTCTCGTCTGAAACACCTGGTTGGGGGCGTTCTTCAATCACGTGGGCTGCAGCCACTTTTTCTACTGCTTTAGATCGATGTCACCCATTTCGTGCCATTGTTGCAAATATGGAGATGTGCTCAAAGTGCCATAGCTGTAAAATTGTGTTGTTGAGAGTCGAACCGCTTCAACAACAACAACAACAACAACAACAACAACCAGTACCGCATGTCCATGGGCCCCTGCAGGAATGCAAACCCTGGTTCTTGTAACTTGCTCTCTGCAGGCTGTCAATGACATACATGCACAACAAAATGTTTACAATCTGCACCCAATAGGAGTGTACCTTGTGAACTAAACAGTACACAGTGCCCTCGAGAGTTTGGAGAGTAAAGGACTTTTTCGAGCATAAAAAGTTTTTGGGAGACACAATAAAACCTCGTTTATCCACATCACAATTGTAGACCTTTTTTCAAAGTTAATGTTATCTAATATTAGATAATAAATTTAACTATGATGACAAGAACATAACTATAAATCCACCAAATATTCACTTTTTAGTTTGATTCACTTACGGTTCCTGCATAAATTGTACAATAAATTATGGTAATGCGTAACGCACTGTAAAATGCTACCAGTTGAGTTTAAGAAAGATTCAGTAGTGTGTCACACGGTACTGACGCGGTATCTCACACCAGCTATAAATAGCACCGGAAGAAAGCGTTCACCTTGATAGCTACACCTCCTTCGATCTACTGTTTTCCTACTGTTTTCAAACAGCACCTGTCATTAAGTTTAATTCAGTGTACTCGTTTAAAATGATATCAAAGCGAAAGAAGGTCGCGGCTTCAATGGATAAAAAGTTGGATACTATTAATCGAATCGATAAAGGAGAAGCACTTATGAAAATACCTGCTAAATTGGGAGTTGCTGCGCACCAACTGACAAACATTATGGAATATTTAGCCCGACACCACTCCAGCTAAACTATTAATGATAAAGCGCTTGTGTGACCGTACCTCGTTCAAACGCCACACGTCTTTAAAAGACAAGACTATGCATCAACTCTTTGCTAAGAAATAATGTGATTTTATGTGATTAAGATCTTTATGTTTGTAATGTCTTGTAAACATGTCACACTGTGCACTTTAAAACTTTTGTAACAAGGCATAAGCTTTTTATCGACGTAAACGGCATTTAATGATTTAAGAATTTTGTTTGCTTATTATCCATATAACCCGGATTTCCGGATTATCTTTGGTTCCAGTTAGTCCGGACAAACGAGGTTTTACTGTAGTACGATTTCATAGCCTTTCTGATTATGTTTACATTGCAGGTAAATTAATTATCCCTTATTCTCATCTACCACTTAACCCACCTCTCTATATTACCCAGGCTGCTAGCATTTTGACACCCTTAAACTTAACAATATTTTTATTAATTCAGATATAAAATATAAGCAAAGCTACTTGTTGATTTTGATCACCTCAATAATTGTCCTCTTATTTGTATCGCATACGTTATAATTTAAAACAATAAAGCACTGGAAGCAGTCCAACTTTCGTTGCACTGGATCTTAATACACGTTCCCCGAGATAAACAGAGTAGGTCGTGCTCAGATTAATAATAATTACCCAAGTAATCATGGCGGTTAAATTGAACGAGTGTGTTGATTCTGAAATGGAAGAAAACTTGAAAATAGGCTGTACATCTCTCATACCTGAAAAATCTAAAGAGAGATATGAGAGATGCTGTACTAATTAAGTTCAACCATCAAGACAACATGGAAAGATGAACGTTATGTTTCAAGGTTGGTATTTCAATTTCATTCATACGTCATACTAAATTAGTAATTATCTCCCAAAAAGTGTAGGTATGCAACACACGTATGTTAAGTGTTTTTTACTAATCTTCGACTGCGTGTCCTCTTTTCAAACTTTTCCTCGGTCCAGGAAGAATCACTTGGCCTTATATCGCAATATACTATAGCATGGCTTTCTTTCTGTCGGTTTGGGTGGCTCAGTTGGTTAGACGCGGGCCTACTGATCCCAAGGTCGCGGGTTCAAATCGTTTCTGCAATTTTTGTTTCTTTCTTCTTTCTTCCAAGTTAGGCAACGGCTAAAGTAAAAGGCTAAACACAAGACTATCTTTTACTATTTACGGGAGTTTGGGGTGTCAATGCTGGATCTTCTTCAGACATTTAGTATTTAAGTTACTGTTTGAGTTAGTTAAACACAACAGTAAACCGGTATGATAACATAAGAGAACAGCAACAAAGGTAGCGGGATACAAGGAAATGTACAAGGAGTATGAACAGCGATGTTCAGTTGTTACTCTGACTGTTGGTAGCACAGATTCCTGGGCTGTTCTGTGACAAACTGTGCGAGTGGTATTTGAATATAACTACATTAGAGCTATAAAAGAACATGCTTTCAAAGACAGATGATTGTTTCAACACCACAGAGCACTTATATACTACACAGAATTTCCAGATCTTGGAGTGTGAGAGAGTGAGAAAATGAGAGAATAAGTGAGTGAGTGAGTGAGTGAGCGAGTGAGTGAGGGAATGAGGGAGTGAATGGGTGGGTGGATGTGTGTGGTTTTGCGATGTCATGCAAAAGTAGAACATCCGCCAGTGTTTTTGTTGGCCGAACTCGCTGAAGACGTACTTAAAGCACTTTGAGGGTGCTGACGTATTGCAGAGGATTTATTGTGCATCCCTGCTCCAAAAATCAGTTCATCCGTTACTATCCGGCGGTCAGGTCAAATCTCGTCCACTGACTCAATGTTGTATGGAGTCGCTGCAGTCACTTCGCCGTCTATCAGCCAACAGTGTTGACCGTTCAGCTTCATTACAGTGACGAACCCATTTTCTAACTGTACTGACATCACCATTCACCTTTGTGAGCCTTTCTTCAATGCGAATGGGTGTTTAACCTTCCACATTCAAGAATTCTGTCTAATAGACACATCAATTGCAGCCATTTTGTAACAGGAGGCAGTGCTGCTACTAGTTGACATAGGAAGTTGGTACTGCAGTGAAGTAGAGAAGGTGGTTTGATGAAGTGCACCAAATTGAAATTGTTCATATCAAATAGTTCAGGAGAAAAAAAGGAGCCATTGCTTATTGACTGATCCTCGTAACATCATAGACAACTTACTTTACATACCTTAATAGATTTCTAACTCATGGGGGAGGTAACACATTAAAAGATAGAAAAGTCGAAACTCAGCCTGCACTGTCGATAATACAGCTATAACATTATCTGGTAGTGGGGTCTCTTATCTGTCGATAATGCAGTGCTCTTCCTAACAATGCTATTGCATCTGCACCTTCTTATTTTTTCTTCTTTCTTTCGTCCCCCTCCCTTTTATTTATTTATTTATTTATTTATTTATTTATTTATTTATTTATTTATTTATTTATTTTTTTTTTGAGGTTAGGAAGAACCAGGCTGAGTAAAGTGACAGAAATAGAAATTGAAATAAGAGGTAAATAAATATACAGGAGAAGACAAATTTGGTAAACCTGAGAAAGTGAATAAAGATGGGGGTAAAATAAATCAGAATATAGAAATTAAATGGGAGAGCGGGAAAAGGATAAAATTAATGAAAAGGTGGGAAGGAACTGCTGATAATGCATATGATATTGGAGAAAAGAGAATGTTAGTATACAATTACCATCAGCTGCATATAACCCAAGGAGTGTGTGAGCGAGTGTGGTTTAAGGGCCCGTCGACAGCTAGGTCACTTGGGCCCGAGAACCCAAGGATAAATTAAAGGTAACATATGTATGTGTTTATTAACCAAACGAAGTGAATAAATTCAATATTATGTATATATTTAAAAGTTTGTTTTGCAACATTTTTATTCAACTGGAAAGCTCAGGAAAATGGTTACAAACGGTTGGTATTTTATAGCATACATCACAAATTGTTTATGCAATTAATTTCAAAGATAAGTAATTAAAAATCAGCTTTGCACACTAACAATATCAATTTACTTATTTTAAAATACACGTAATACAATTGGAAGCTACTAACAATGCAATAAAATAGCGTATTCTCATGTAGTAACCAGAAAATGGAGAATAGCGTAAATTATTAGTGAATTAAAGAAACAGGAAAAACGCTTATTTGAGCACCTAGTATAATCAGAATATATTAACGAATTGTACAGAGAACATGCGCAAATTTCAAAATTCTTACCATATCTGGTGAATGTAAAGTGCATCATAAGCCAAAGAAGTCTAAATTCCCGTTAGGTTATATATTTTACTTATTCAGTTGAACTTCACTTTAACTTTACTGGAACTCACCTAATGTGTAAGATAGCGGTCCCAGCTGTTACATTGGATATCGGGGAGGTATTTGAGCAATTGCTGTTATAATGACGTCGAACACCTCGGAGACCCAAAACATTTTTAAATACACTTAATAACTTTCAGATGTGGAATAACATGACTTTTTAAACAGATTCACACTTACGAAACAGACAGTCCTAACCTTATTACATCAAATTCGAAACCGAATACAGAAATGAACGAAAAGTTATAAACCGTAAAACCATAATATATTTTAATATATTAAGTATAAACATAAAAGCTAGGACCATTCAATGCAATTAATCCATGCATCATATAACCATATGGCACAATTTACATGAAAATTTAATAAAATTGCCTGTCGCCTAGCGTTCTGTATACCTACAAGAATATATTCTATTTCACCACGATTAACCTGAAGTAAACAGAAAAGCGAGTTTACATGAACAATTTGGAGAATACTGAGGCGCTGGCACGGAATGTCTGTACAATCTAAACGCCGAGCATTCGTGCGGGAAGTACTCCGTGAGCTGACGGCACGTTGCTAGGAGCGTGGCTAACGAAAAATAGGCCATTCAGTCTGAATGGTTGCCTATCACGTTAATATATCGCTTTTAATTTTCATCGTGAATGGCGATTATTTCAGAATATTTTAACTGTTTCTAAGGTGCCAGATGTACCAAAAACATGTAGTTCTTAGTCTTCACGTACACCAACACCATTCCATTACGTTTAACTAAACATAAGTTTATAAAACGGCGTCTGGAGTTAAAATTTTGGTTTGATTTAACAAAAGTTCCAGTCAAGCTATGTTTATAACACCAGATCTAAGTTATAAAACTTAAACCATGCTTTATGTAGCATTACTTGATATTCTTTTAACTTCCGCTTAAAAGGTTTCTTTGCCTGTCTTCAGTGTATGTGTTAATTATTAAACAGAGAGGCCCCAATAACATTATGATCCCTGATGGCTTACTTCTCGACTTCGAAGTGGTTATATGTTTAGCCCTGGTGTAACAAACATGAACCTCTTGCTTTGTGTTTTATAAAGGAACAACTTGAAAAATTTAAGTTCAAAGAAAAATACCGTCCTAAGAATAAAACAAATACAAGTAAGATATATGTTTCCGCACATTTCATTTCAAGTTCAACGTAAGTTAAATTAATAGTAGTGGAAATAATTAGAGTGAGTGAGTGAGTAAGTGATTAGGGTTTAAGGGCCCGTCGACAGCTAGGTCATTAGAGCCCCGGAAATAATTAGATGTTAGAAGTTCCACTCAAAAAGTGGAAACATATGAAACAACCATGGTATATTAAAACAGCACTGACTTTTTTCGTGAAAGATAAAATTGAGTTTTTATTCATGGATGTTCTTTAACTGCTATGCTTCTCAGCGTTCTATTCTATATTGGATGTGAAATAACACTTAATTGTGCTTAGAGACCTCTTTAGCAGGCTTTAGGTTCTTTGCGTGCCGTAAATATAAAACACGGGACCACCGGCTTTACTTCCCTTTGGAAGGAAGCCATATTGAGGATTTTTACGGTCGAAAAAGCAATCGGCCTCCGCCGGGTTTGAAATTGTGACCTCGGAAACCAAAGATGACAGATAAGCTATAATTTTGTGTAGGTATTATGTAAGTTGGCTTCTCTTTCAAATTACATTTACCCATTACGTACACAAGTTAAAACAAGGAACTATGTTTTCTATGCATTAGTTACAAGAAAGAAAAACTAATGTGTTGCGCTCACATGACTTTCTCTACTCTTGCACTAACTATTCTTAGAAACTCTTAGTATTCCTATATCTTAGTCGAGATTAAGATTTGCAGAAATGATCTAATTTCCTTTTAGGTGCAAGAGGAATATTAGAATACAGTAGGCCTTGAGTGATAGTCAAATCTTTTAAAAGTTTGAGATTCCGTTCTCTTTACACTTGTAAGATATAAAAAAATGAACACCGAACTTCCATTTGACGAAGGTATAAGTACTGTAAAAGTCACACAAATAACAAAGGAATACCTCCAAAATGGTTCATTCCACAAAAAAAATTCATTTGGACAAAAATTGTATTTTAAGAAAATCTAAATTTTTGTGTAGTAAGATTTGGTCTATCTCTTAGGGTTTACTAATTATGAAAAAGTCGTCAGGAGTAAAACAAGAGTAGGTGGGCTATAGCCAGAAAATTTAACATATAATTTCATTTGCCATAAAAATTTCTTAAACATATGCCATTTTAACCAAAATCGTTACAGTCATTTTCGAGGAAATCAAAATGTTTGAAAAAATTTCCATGTAAAGTGTAGCTTAGGGTGGAGGAATTTTGTTCAAAATCGTCGTGTCGCATTCTTCAAAGATAATAAACTTAAACCAAATTTGATTTCTAACCGACTTTTCGTTTTTGAGTTATGCTGTTCAGATACACGCGCGCGCGCACACACACACACACATGGACCTTTTTCTAAAAATTCTTTTTTTTTTCAGCATATTTCCGGTAAAATCACAACATCGAATTTTTTGGTGAAATAGAATAGTTCCTCTAGTTACTATACGTAGCAGAAAAAGTAAAAAAAATGCATGTGTGGGTGGGTGTACAGAGATACAAAACCTCCTATATTATATGCAGACAAATACATTTCTATGTATACAAAAGTATATAGAAATATGCACACGCTTAGGTGGGTATAATTACATAAGCAGCCGCATACGAAAGCAGCATAGCAATAGGTTTATGAGCATCTATGCTAGGAGCAAACGTGGGCAGAGTGGATTGGTTTTGCGATAAAGATGCTGTGGTGAAGCAAAGCTGAACGGAACGTCCTACAGAGAAAATTCCAGCGAACAGCACTCAAATTCGAGAATCTTCAAAATAGGTTGCAGGAATGTTGCCTATAGAATATGTGGGTGTGTTTATTGTTATGCCGGACACCAGCTACGTCTATCCATATTTACACCTATAACAAGCATTTTTATTACTTTCTGTACTGGTAAGTAGGGGAAGTATTGTATTCCACCCAAAAATTCGAAGTCGAGATTTCACCGGAAATACATGTTTTGAGGCCCCCTGAATCCAAAAAAAGCATTTTTAGAAAAAGGTCCGTGTGTGTGTGTGTCTGTCAGTCTGTCAGTCTGTGGACAGCATAGCTCAAAAACGAAAAATCGGTTAAAAACCAAAGTTGGTATTTAAGTTTAATGTCGTTCAAGGATGTGACACAAAGATTTTGAAGAAAATTGCTCCACCCTAAACTACCCTTTACATGGAAAATTTTTCAAAAATTTTGATTTTCTTGAAAATGGCTCTAACGATTTTGATTAAAATGTCATATGTGTGAGATATTTTTATGACAAATGAAATGTATATCTTGAATTTTCTGGCTATAGCCCCTGTAGTCGTATTTACTCTGGACGACTTTTGCATAACTGGTAAACCGTTAGAGATACAGCAAATTATACTGTACAAAAAATATTAGATCTTGCTAAAATACACAATTTATGTCTCAATAAATTTTCTTGTAGGGTGAACCATTTCGGAGATATACCTTGTTATGTGTGTGAGTTTCGGAAAACTTGGAACGTTCGTGAAATGGGTCATCGTTGTTCATTTTTTTATATGTTACGTGTACAAAGAGAACGGAATCTCGAAGCTTGAAAACATTTGACTATCGCACAAAGCCTACTGTATTCCAATATTCCCCTTGCACCTACAAGGAAATAAGCAATAAGATAATTTGTACAAATGTTTATTTTAACTAACACGAAGATATAGGAATAATAGTTTGTAAGAATGGTTAGTACAAGAGTAGAGAAAGTCATGTGAGTGCAACACATCAGATTTTTTTACAAATACTTATATATTTAGTAAATATTAAAGACGTACTATACCCACTAATTCAAAGTGTACACATATAAAGTGAGCTGCTAATAATAATATAATAATATTTAACACAAGCAGTGCTAACGTTAAACTTCACTCAAACGTTTTAAATGTGACAAAAGAGAGCAAAACAATTTATTCCTGTTTATTTCTTTGTTGTTAGAACACTTAAAAAAAGACTAGTGTGATTTCTAGCACAACTTATAAATGAAAAAATGTTGTGAAGGAATATTATGACAGTTGTATAAGCTATATCAGTTTCTGGATCTGCAAAGCAAATAAACTGTGAAATGTTGTACCTATATGCAAATGAGAAATGCCACTTTCGCTATTACTCGTACATACATGCATGCACTCCTGTAATTACTGAGGACAACCTAACCTAACTTCAGCATAGTTTCTGTTAGCTGCTTGAACTATTGAATTTATTGGATACTAAGGACTTTACATGCTTGGCCTGCCCTTCAGTTTGTATCTGAGTCCTACTGTCATTGGATATCCATCCCTCTAAGATTCCTTACATATGTTTACATTTTAAGGTGTGCTATTGTTTATCTTACTAATGAAACTGAGAGAGTTGGATCCGCGGTGAAGTGTGGCGTATTCGGGAGGTCGTGGTTCGATTCCTGTGGCTGAGCTTACTGACCCATGGGTTTTTCGAGGGTTTTCCCAGGTCGCCAGGCGAATATTGGGAAGGATAATTACATCCCCGACTTTTCTGCCCTTCCATTTCATCATTTCATTATCTTTCATCCAGTTGGTTGTTTCAGACTGAGAAGTGTAAGTGAAAGCGTTAGGTGTACCTTGTAAGGACTTGTACAGGAACTCTTTCCCTTCCTCACTGTGCTTAGGATCACGGTGCAAAGGGGAGGCGCCATCTGGAAGCGTTGGGCCCTGCGCCGAGGTCCCCCTGAGTTCCCCCGAAATACCTAAAAGACTTCGAGATGTCGTCACACTTGGTAAACCTTAGGGACCTCTATTAATGTCTGTGGCGTTTGTGTAGATCTGGCCACCCAGTGTCTCCTGTCACCTCATCCTTCCTCCCAGAGGTACCTACCCTTGAGGGCATAGGTTCAATAAGCTTGGCTTCACCGTCCATATCTCTCCCATTCCTACTACTAATGTTTGTAACTTTTTTTCAATTCGTCATTTCTTTTCACTTTTGTCTTTTGAACCACTTTTCAGACCTACTTCCTTTCTGCTTTCCATTTCCCTAAATTCGTTAATACTTTTAAACTACCAGTTCATTCTAAGCTTATTCTTTCACTTCCCTCTTTTATTTTTGCCACATTTCCTAACGATTTGCTAATAATTTTTGCATCTCAATGATTCACTTTCTTCTTATTTCTTTTTTAATTACTTCTGCTTCATTTTCAAGTCCAACCTTCAGTTTTATAATTCCTACTCAACTTTAGGCCTAAAACTGTTCATTCCGTCCACTCTCCTTCTCCAGACTACAGTTAACTAAATCACTTTTCTTCCTAGCCACACGGCGCGGGGCAGAAGATTCCTCAAGATTTCTGCTAGCTTAATGCGTATTCACAAGAGACCTTCAAATGTGATCATTAGGGCTAGGAAGTTCATGCATTTGCATGTTTTTTCATAGGGGTTAAAAATGTATGCTTTAACATTATGTGCACGAATTATGGAATTTTCAGTTATTTGGACGTGATTTTATGGTGCATATAACTGCATATTTTCTTGATTTTTGATAAATGCATATTATTTCAATACTATAGCCCCTATACTGCATATTTTAATGATTTTTGTGTTTTTTTATTACTTTTTCTATCTGGATAATATTTTTCATATTGGCAGTATTGCACATGATAATGCAACTCACGAAGATTTCAATATTATTGCCCCTATATTGCATATTTTAATTATTTTTAAGCTTTTTTATTTTTTCATCTGTATAATATTTTTCATATTTGTAGCATTTCTGAGACAATGATTCTTTCCCATTGGCAGATAGATTTGTGTCCAGTGCGAAGATAATATTTTGTTAAATCTCCTAAAAGAGTTTCTTTAAATCAACAGCACCGAATATCCGACTTCCTCCTGCACCAGTGTTAACTCGATGGGGAACATGGGTCGATGCACTTTTATATTATGCTGAGCACATAGAAATAGCCGAAGAGGTTGTTAATTCATGGGACTCGAAAGATGATTCATCAATAGAAACTGCAAAATATTCCGTCAGGCAGTGCGTTAAAAGAGGATCTTAGTTTCATATCTGTCCATTTTTCTTTCTTACCAACAGCCATAACGGCTTTGGAAACTGTAGGATCTCCTTTGCATGAATCACTTACTGTCTTTGAAAAAACAATATGTGATCTAAATTCGCTTCCTGGTGGCATAGGACAAAAAGTGAAAGAGAAAGTGAATTATGTAATTTCAAAAAATTCTGGTTATAAACAGATGTGCGATATTCGAGACATCCTCGAAAGAAAAACATCTGTCACACCAAGACACTTGACTCTCTCTGTGAAGCAGTTAACATCATTTAAATATGCTCTGATAACATCTTGTGACGTGGAGGGAAGTTTTTCACGTTACAAAAGTGTTTTGCGAGACAACAGACGATGTTTTACAGTTGAAATTTTGTGCAAAGTGTTGGTTGTGAACTGCAATTTAGCAGTTAATACTAGCAGCGGGACTACTTCTGCTTCAACCTCTAAGAAATAAGGTAACTTTATTTATTATACTAACTCGCCTTGTCTACTGCAAAGGGACATTAATTGTTTTAATTAAATAGTGTATATTTCTTGGCATATTTTCAAGTTTTTAAGAGCATATTTGCATGCATATTTCAGTGTTTTTTAGGGCATGAACTTCCGAGCCCTAGTGATCATGCAGTGCATCTGAATGATGTTGATCACTTAGTGTTGTCATTCTCATATTTCCAGTTTGAGTAATTTTGAGCTCAGGTTTCACTGCAGCTAACGATTAGAGCCGTTAGAGTATTTAACCCATGTTAAAATGCATTTCAATGACTGTTGAAAACAATCAAAATTAAATTAAACGAACAGTAAAATTCAATATTAGTGATACAAATGTATTTTGTTTCATTTCTGCTACGCGTGGGAGTTATTGGTAAATCGTAAATACTTGTGTGTGAGAGATAGACAAAATCGTAATATACAAAAAACGTAGCTCTCATTAAAACATACGCTTTATGGCAAATACAATTTTTTTAAGCAAACAACTTCTTAGATATTTCATATATGTTTGAATTCCCCAAATTTCTCAAACAGAAAGTCATTCAATGTTTTATCTCTTGGCTAGTGAAAACAATGGAATTTCAAAGGTATCACATAGCGACCAGGTCTTAAGGAGGTGAGTGGCTGAAAATTTTAAATTTTCAACTAAATGTATTAAATTTACATGTATTACATGTATTAAATAAGTGTAATGTAATAGAGTCATGCTACAACCTAAATTTCATCCATTTTGCTCTGATGACCTATTGTTACGTTGCTAAATAACTAAATTTTGGGATAATATTTTTACCCTAGGATATAAATACATCTAGGAATTTATACATTACGTTATACGCCTAAGCCCTAGGTTTCTCTACATCATCTTCAGTTTAGGCTTCAAAAGATTTTAAACCTTTTTTGCCTAAAAATTGTAAATTTTTGTTTGAAAATTAAAAATACATGCTTAGGTATATTTGACAACGAAACCTAGGGCTAGTTTTATTTGTTATATCTTTCTGAAAATGTGTAGCAAATTTCGTTACATACGAAAACTACTCCACAAAGAAACTTTACAGGAAGAAAAATACTAAAAATATCAATAGCAGAAAAGATTTGAATGTATAAGTTACATAAAATCCACACAACATTTAAATATGTAGTAGGGTATTTAAAATGGCGCCCAGAGACAAATTATGCATTTTTTGCAGCTATGAGTATCTCAGTTGTTTTACAGAATTAAAATCAAATAGCTGCTTTTTTATTTCGATTTTCATGGTATTTCAGTCATACAATCCTTGAAATATTTAACTATCACTTAAAGCCTACGGTGTTCCCCTTGAACCTATAAGAAAATTAACGGTAAGATAATTTTTACAAACTTTTATCTCGATTAATATGAAGCAGATAGAGGAATAAAAGTTCCTTCAAGAATGCAAGGTATGAGATTTTTTTATATTACCCAAGTTGCTATTTTAAAGTTTGCATTATATGAGATGACTGAAGTAAATAGCACTCTCAGAGTTTTCATTGGAAGCCGAGTGTTTTGCCTGCATAGTTGGTGCAAGTGGAGGAAATAATTTATTGAACCTCGCTGAATAGCAGTATTAATGAAGGGAAAGTATGAGGTATGCAGTTGAGAGTAGATATATTATTTTAAAACAGCAGTAAACGAGGAAGCGAAAGGAAGCTCTGATAAATGAATGCATTCTACAGATACACAAGCATTCTTCCTGTTCTGGCAATAAACAGCTCGCTAGCCTCATACACAAGTAGGACGGACAACAGGATTTTCATCGGAGAAACTAACTAATTCTGCCAAAACTGGACATGTTTAAATATGAACTTAATACATAGTGATTACTGCAGCTTGGCATTTCCTTGTTCTGTTTGGTTCCTTCGTTTAGAATCATACGCTTTAATGCATAAATACGGAGTGTGAACGGGATTGAAAAATTATCAAATTGACGATTTTTAGGTTTATGCATATAAATGTGACCACCTCCGTAGCACGCTTGCCTCTGGCACGGAGGACACAGGCTCAATCCCTGGTACCGGCGTGTGCATTTTTCCGTTGCTGGGAGGTCTGGCACGGGGTGCACTCAGCCTCGCTAGGTTCCGGAGCGGCCAGTTGCGGAGCAACTTGAATAAAGATGTAGCGACCCAGGTCGCGAAGACCGCATACACATTGAGAAGTGAAACAAAACGGATAGCCTATACGACAGGCGTTTTTCATTTCCCGGAGCAGTAAGGGCCATGCAAAATACATCAGTAGTAAAACTATGTGATTGATTTCTGTGAAAACGGTTACATGGAGAGAAAAAACAACTAACACACAGGAATGGATACATATTAAAGTACCATTTATCATAATATATACCCCCAATAATCTGTATCTATGTGCCTTATTGGAGTAAACTATGCTGGCTTATAGTGCCCATAATTAACTGCAGTGTCTTTTTTGTAGTTAAGGGCATATTTGTTCTATATATTCATTTCTTTCTGAAATCTTTTGTTTAAGTATTTGGCTATCGTAATTTCACTATCTTAAAAATTTAATGTTCCATTTATTTTTATTGAGGGCGTTTCAAAACATGTATTTCCAGTAAAATCTCGGTATAAAATTCTTGAGTGAAATACCACACTTGCTCTATTTACTCTACATAGTAAGAAAATAAAACAAAACATGACTTCTTAAAGGATTTCGCTCGTTTAGTAACTATACTCTTAAAGTTTGTACTAGTAATTTGGCAGTATTTCCTAAAAATGTTGTAAACGGTTTGTCTTTGAGTACACCAACTATAGAATGTTAGTTCCAACACGAGTCTCTACGGTCAGTGTTGCCTAATGCGCATGCGTTCAGGTGCCGATATCCGCCATTTACTATACATATTGCTTCTGAAGAAATTGGGCGCGATCAGAAGATTGTTGAAACGCCTGCATGCGGTAAACATCCACTCCTCTGTGGTGCAACAGCTCAATGCCGGGCCAAGGCCTACCGCGCGACCGTTGCGTTCTTCACCTCCACTTAATTGGGCGTCATGAGTAGGTAAATGCTGGAGGGTCGGACGTGGTTAGTATCCCGAGTACCTCGTGTTTTTGTAACCTGAAGCCACTGATTTTCCCTCGAGCAGCGTTCTCCAAGGACCTCACGAGACTGAGTGCACCCATGACCAAGTGCCCCAGCGGGAGAAAATCCCTACGCTACAACCGGAAATCGAACCCGACCCTTCCTTCCAGTTGTATAAAAGGTCATCCAAAATGAAGAGGACTTCTGAGAACGTTCTCAGAAAATGCAAGATATACCTACATTTCATTAGTCATGAAAATGTTTTAAACATGTGGCGTTTTAATCAAAATCGTTAGAGCCATTTTTGAAAAAATCAAAAGTTTGAAAAAAACATTCCGTGTAGAGGATGGCCTAGGATGTGAGGATTTTCTTGAACATTTTCGCGTGGTGTCCTAGGAAGACGTTGAGCTTAAATACGAACTTTGGTATGTAGCCAACATGTCGGGCTTCTTCTGCCCCCCTCCCCATCTTTTTTGTACTGGTCACAGTCACAACAAAATAAACCCAGGGGCACACATATTGTTTAACATACCCTCAGATTAAAAAGGTCCGATAATGTTATTTAGTGTAATCTTGTGGGCCACAGACCTTTTGAAGTTATTCGATTATCAAAGAAACTAGTTAAAAGTTTCATGGGGGAGTTAGGTTATGATATTTTGCCCCAATTTGCTAGAAATAACCTTCTGTTAATTCGATATCATCTAGCTGCTCCACAAACATATTGAAGACGCCCGTAGTGTGTACAGTGGTATCAAGATGACGTACTCCAAACTTTTCATCAGTCAGTGGTATATGTTTCATGTATGTTTACAGCAGCCCAGTGAGTCTTGATGTGGTCTGACAGATGAAATTATACCTCCTTTATAAACCACCAGGGTATGAAATCATTGACATTTGTCAACAACGCTAATAATTACCTTCAAAATCAACAAAATAAGGAACAATGGGCAGTCGGTACTGATTCTCCCAGACATTGAGATCATTAAAACATCGTTCTCATTTCCAGAGGGAAATTATGGCTCATTAGTTCAAGTTTTTATGGATCGCCCTGTAGCAAGCGTATGTAAATCTTTCCAGTTTTCGCTGGCACTTCACTATGTTCTGTCACTTTACTAATGTGATCTAGTTTGACTTTCACTGTGAGTTTACGTAGTTCACACTGTCACTTTCTAATGTGGTCTAATTCGCTCATCCTTGTCATTTCGCTTCTATTCGTTAATAGCCGCGCAGTGAAATACGCGTGAAGCAGCTTCTCCTCCACTTACTGGTAAATCGAACACAACATGACTCTAATCTCTCGCAGTAGCAGCACGGACTTGTAGAAGCACAAGTCTATGTGGCATGGAAACGCTTTCCTCAACTCACGTCCCACTTGCGCAACCGCTCACTTGTACCAGGTGGAAGGTAGTGCTTCGGCCATATGTTAACCAGGATGAGTGTAACAAACATGTCCAATCACATGTGTCAAATATTTGGAGACATCTAGCCTCTTACCAAATAGATATAAACGGTTCATTATTTCACTTACTGCTGCCCAGACATTGTGCGAGCAATGCTGTAATGCATTTCTACCTTAATTCGAATGAATTTAGTCACAATTTAATATTAAAAGGCATGCAACGTTTAATTTCTAAGAGAAATGTGGCAACGCCCTCACGTGGGCACATTTCGGTAGACGGGAGGTTAGAGGAGGCTGGCGTTACTGAAACTGAGGAGGAAGGGAAAGGCAGACGAGATTCATGGGCCAGGTATAAGTATGGGTAGGTGGGATGGCAGCTTTAGCTGTCATTTATGACAAGGAGATCATTAGTTTTATTTGAGTTCGGTAATCGAAAGAAACGTAATTGTTTTTCAAAAATAAAGCGGAAAACCTTTATTTATTAGTGCATTAAGGCAATTGCTATTGTTTTAGCTCTAACAGATGATGATAATAATGATGATGATGATGATGATAATAATAATAATAATTAAATAAATAAATAAATAAATAAATAAATAAATTAATTAATTAATTAATTTAATAATAATAATAATAATAATAATAATAATAATAATAATAATAATAATAATAATAATAATAATAATAATAATAATAATAATAATAATAATAATAATAATAATAATAATAATAATAATAATAATAATAATAATAATAATAATAATAATAATTGCTCATTATCAGCAACATATGTGGCTCTTTATGTAAGCATTGTTTTAACCCTAAAATACGTGGTTTCGATTTATTTGTTTTTGTGCTTTCATAACTATGGAAAAATAAATCTTCATTATTACTTGAAGGAGTGCTTATTTTAGTTATATTCACACCTTTCAGGGATAACATTTCGATTCGTGTCGATTTTCCGAGATTGTGGCCCCTTCAGCGGTGTGATAAACGCACTAGACGAGTGTTTTGTTTACAACTGAGGCGTAAAATAAGTCGTTGCCATGTGTGAGGACTAAATCCGTCAAGTCAGCGTTTCAATTTACATTCCCGAAAAAATGAACATATTTGCAAAACGATTAAACCTACCGAAACGAAACTTAGTGTTTTGTATTTCTTACAGCTATGTCTATTAGCCAGGTTGTTCTGACTGAAGCAATACCTACCACCTTGTATAACGTTAGAATTTTCCAGAGTTCCAGAATGTTCGAGAAGTGGTGAGAGGGGGAACGCTCAGAAGATTCTGGTTATCTGTCGACAGCGCCTCTGGTGTTTACCTACCTGTCTCGAACTGCACGGCGGTTAGGCCCCGAACTCCCAATAAACAACCATTAGTGAAGGTGCGTCGACCATTTCAATAATTTTAACCACCAAAACATACATAATATTTACAAAACATGGGGGAGGTTAAGGAAATCACATCAATTAATTTATCAATTACCATGGCATCAAGACTAGATCGTTAATACTTACAATATCAGTAGGAAATTACGTCACACCCAACAGCATGCTAACCTAAAAATAACTTATTAATGAGTCCTTAGCAAAATATGCCAATAAAGCTGTCTCACTGGTACAACTGCTAACGTTTTTATCGAAGCGCCACTTTCGGAAAGCATTGTAAACTTCGACATATCTTCGCTGGTAAAAGTGATGCACATGCTACATCCGCAGCTTCTTCAACAACAATGTCGCTCATTTTTATAACATTCTACTGATTGATAATAACTATCAAAAGTCGAAAGATCCAATTCGGCCACATAAACAAATAACCTAGAAACCAATGCATGTGCTACTTTAAGTAAAGAATCTATTGTAAAATTCATTAACAAAAGAGTAGAAAAGAAGACTTTGGCCATATAATTTAGGTGTAGCTTTTTATTTTTTCACATTAATTCATTTTTTCTTAATGTTAAATAAAATATGGAAAATTAATTTTGATTTATTATTGTTTTTTACTGTTTTTCAAGTATTGTAAAAGCTAATTGACTAACCTCGCACTGTAATTTGCTTATCAGATCTCGAATGCTTGGGAAAACTTGGCCTGATAAGTATCACTTACAGTTCTTAGTACGCAATGTACTATTTGCATTAATTACGTGAACCAGATCTACGTATTTTGTACAGTAAGATTTTATCTATCTCTTAACGGTTTACCCTTATGCAAAAGCTGTCCAGAATGAGCAGGTCTTCTAAGGAAATTCACATAAAATTCAAAATATAGGAATTAAAATACAAATGCAACATATTAGATTTACACGGCTTTCTCTACTCACTTTTCTTGTTGTAGTATTTGCGATAATTCAACAGTGCGTTTTCTTAGTGTTCTCTCAGTTATTATTTTTATAGTATCCCAAGTCATTGTTCAAGTGTACTAAGTAAAATATTTTTAAATGTCTCTAAAAGAACATAAGACTATTGGGCGAGTGCAACCTAAGTCCACAGTTGTAGGCATAAATTGTTAAACCATGGGCAACGGGTATTTCAGCTACAACAACAACAACAACAACAACAACAATAATAATAATAATAATAATAATAATAATAATAATAATAATAATAATAATAATAATAATAATAATAATAATAATAATAACACTAACGATAATAATAATAATAATAATAATAACAATAACAACAGTAATAACAACCAAAGTTGGTATTTAAGTTTAATGTCTTTCACGGATGCGACACGAAGATTTTGAAGAAGGTAGCCCCAACCTAAACTACCCTTTACAAGGACTTTTCGAAAATTTTGATTTTGTTAAAAATGACTAACGATTTTGATTAAAATGTCATATGTTTGAGGTATTTTTATGGCAAATGAAATGTATATCTTGAATTTTCTGGCTATAGCCCCTGTAGTCATATTTACTCTGGACGACTTTTGCATAACTGGTAAACCGTTAGACATAGACCAAATCGTACTATACAAAAAATGTAGATCTTGCTAAAATACACAATTTGTGTCTCAATAAATTTTCTTGTAGGGTGAACCATTTCGGAGACACTCCTTGTTATGTGTGTGAGTTTCGGAAAACTTAAAACTTTGGTGAAATGGAACATCGTTGTTCATTTTTTATATGTTGAGTGTTCAAAGAGAACGGAATCTCAAAGGTTTAAAATATTTGACTATCACACAAAGCCTACTGTATTCTAGTATTCCCCTTATACCTACAAGGAAATAAGCAATAAGATAATTTGTACAAATGTTTATCTTAACTAACACGAAGAAGATAAAGGAATAGGAGTTTGTAAGAATGGTTAGTACAAGAGTAGAAATTTTTTGGGTACTAGATTCTCTATTCCTTTATCCGTACCATTACAATGCAAAATATAGTGCCAATTTTCATACAATGCACCGCATTTGGTGCACATCTCCCCTCTTTTTATCCACTTAGGTTCATTACCCCGTTCTAGTCCGTGCCTACCCCATTCTGGCCTCTTTATTGCATACGTCGATATATTTCTCTGTTACTCATTCCAATTTCAAGTATATATAATCTATTAATGAGCTTTAGTCGTTAAAGCTACTCAGACATGAAGTAGACAGAAGAACAAGCTTTTGTAAAAATAATTTGTTGAAGATAGTGTGGAGAAAGTGATGTGAGTGTAACGCAGGAGCGAAGTGGAGAATGAATGAATGAATGTATGTATGACTGTGGTGAAAGCTCCGTTTGATGACAATTGGCGGGTGATAATGACCCAGTTGATGGATGTAGACCAGGAAGGGAGTATCGCTGACTGACACACGAAACTAAGGACCGCAAGTAGGTACCCACCTACCTACCTACCAGTTTCCCACGCCCTTGATCCTGACCAGGAGGAAACGCTACGCTCCGTCTTGTGGCCAGCACGGGAAGACGATCCTTGACCTCCACTTCTCGCTTACCTACCTACACCACACAACTAATGACGAATTATCGCTACAACAGCTCCACCTCTCCAACACACTTCATATGTACCTGTTACGATACTTTACACACTACTCGGTGTTATTTCCAAAAATTTCCAAAAACACGCATACCGACCGAGATGCTCCGAGGGTCGGTGCAAGACTCGCTTTACGGTGGTCACAGGTTCTTCCCATAGACCAGGCACTATGACCTTGGGTTTTTCGTGGTTTTGCGCAGTTGTTAGGCGAATGCCCGTGATGACTTCTCATGTGCCACAATTTCCCGTTCATAAATGTCTATTGGTTCAGTTTCCTTCTCATATTTTAGGTGTGCTTCTAGATTTTGTGGCGTATGGCGGTGCCGCACAGACACCACGGGCCCTTGCTCAAAGAGAAGAGCACTCCCCATTAACACTAGAGTGCTGCAAAGGGCGGAATCAACCCAGCGGAGGGTGATGAATTTTTCTCGGGCCTAAAAATCCTTCGGAAGGGAAATAAAGCCGCTGGTCTCGTTTCATAGATTCATGGAACGTAAAAATAACTCAATCCTGATAAAGAGACCTCAGTGCAAATTTAAGCGGTCTAAATAAAAATAATTTAAATTTCATTATCCATTCACAGGCACACACAGACTAAAAATCTGATTTCTAAAACTCTGATGTGTTGGACTCACATGAGCTTCTCTACTCACTATTGTACAAGCTATTCTTACAAACACTACCTACTTCATGTTAATACACATAAACATTAATAGAAATCATTGCTAATCTTCTTGTCGGTACAGGAGGAATACTATGGGAATATAATAGGCTTTGAGCGATAGCCAAATCTTTTAAAGCTGGTCGTTATGTGAGGGTTTGAAATTCGGTTCGCTTTGCACGGCCAAAAGATAAAAAACGAATAACGTATTCCTATTTGGGAAAAGTTTACTACAAATATCAAACAAATAAGAATAGGTATCTCCCAAATGGTTCACTTCAATTAAAAAATGTATTTACAAAATGTGTGTGTTTAAACGAGATTTACATTTTCTTGCAGTAAGGCCATGGCCAAGCGGTTAGACAGTTCATCTACCACCTAGGCGGCCCGGGTTTGATCCTAGGGATCTGCATGTGGTATTCGTGGTGGACGAAGGGGCGTCAGGATGGGTCGGGTTTCCCCGTCACTCATTCCATCAATTCCTCCATCATCACTTTTCCATTTCGCACGCATTTCATATCATCCTCTTCCTCACTCACATACCTGGTGCTTGGCTGACCACCCGCTTCCAGGTTTTCACAATGATCGATTCATAGGTTCCTGTGTTCCCCGACAGGCGTCTGACTCTTAAGTGCTGGCTTGTAAGTCCTACATAAGGGGATGGTAATCAGGGAAAAAAGAAGAATAAAACATTTTGCTTATCTCTTACAGTTTACCAGTTATGCAAATGTTATTCAGAATAAACAGTACTTCTGAACTTTACCAGAACGTTCAAAATATACATTTAATTTGGCATAAAATACAGTATTTTAATCAAAATGGTTACAGTCCGTTTTAATAAAATCAAAATGTTCTTTGTGCTGCTCCCTTGGAACATGTTGAGTTTACGCGCGCGCGCGCGCACGCACGCACACACACACACACACACACACACACACACACACACATACACACTTTCTCTCTCTCTCTCTCTCTCTCTCTCTCTCACACACACACACACACACACAGACGGACCTTTCTGTAAAATGATTTATTTTTAATTCAGGGGAAATACCTTGAAATACGGTATCGAACTTCTCAGTTGAATGTAATACCTCCACTAAACCTGTACTAGAGAAAGTAAAAATGCAGATCTTGTTAAAGAAAGACGTGTGTCAAGATATTCTTTATTATTGTTTGAATCTTCAAATAATTTATACTTTTTGAAGTGTCGACTCGCCAATTGCTATTATTAAGTTTGGCAGTGCTTTGATTTAGTGTAAAGTCGTCTACTTTGAATTGGTTGCGAAGTGCCAATAAATTGTATCCTATATATTCGCTCGGGGCCACCCTTCTAGGTATTAACCTTGACCTCTGTTATCAGCAGTTCCTACTAGGCCGTATTCCTGACCTCACAGCATCTTTCTCTTCGTGCTCCTTTCACTGCCCTCCCTTTCATTTCTCTCCTCCAGATATACTAAGTTGAGGTTATGGGACGGACAACACACTTCTTTCACTCTGTCATGTGGACATTGACATGGAAGCATTTGAAAAATATCACACCACTTTCTCCAACCTTAATCCTTAATCTCCACATAGCTTTTACAAACCTGAGTACTATCCCAAGGAAATAGCCAGCTAGATCCCCATTAATCCTAACACACTACTTATGCAACAATGTCTAAATTGTTTAAGAACGAGTCATTTCTGCATGACAGTCTCAATTTTTTGTTCCATTGACGATAGTGTTCATTTTTCTTTGTATTTTCCCGTTTCTTGTTAATTATTTATTTTTAACATGAAAAATGTATATTGTTAATAATACACTTTGTTATTTTAGCAGCCCTACATTTTTAAGAAAGTTTAAATAAATAAACACAACTTATTACCTTCTCCATTATGTATACTAAGTAGGGCATTTATTCCATTCCAGTCAAAAAATTTGATACCGTAATTTCACCCGAAATATGTTTTAAGACTCCCTGAATAAAAAAAGAACTTTTGGTAAAAGGTCTCCCCCTCTCTCTCTCTCTCTCTCTCTCTCTCTCTCTCTCTCTCTCTCTCTCTTTGTGTGTGTGTGTGTGTGTGGGGGGGGGGGTCCGTGTGTACGCGCGAACAATCATTATTTAAGGTCACCAAGAGTGCGACAAACATTTTCAAGGAAATCAGCCCACTTCAAATGAAATGTATATGTTGAATTTTCTGGGAATGCCCTTTTCATTCTGAATTACTTGTATAACAGGTAATCTGTAAGAGATAGAACAGTCTAGTTCTCGTTAAAACATGCAATTTATGTGATATACACTTTTATAGAGTTAACTAATTCCAAGGTATTTCTTGTTATTTGTTTGAATGCTTGTATGCAAAGTCATTTTACTTTTTTATGCCCTAGCTATGTAAAGAGAATGTAATTTTAGTCATCACATAATGGTCATTTGTTAAAAGATTTGACTCTCGAATAAGCGTTTTTAGGAATATTTTGTACAAGAGTGGGGAGATCAATCATGTGAGTGCACACATCATGTTTTTGTATCTGCTTCATATTAATCAACATAAACGTTGCATTAAACATTTCGTTGTGGTTAAGTCCGAGTTTATACATAAGGAATACAGGAAATAGAAGCAATAGTCGAAAACAGAAGCCGTAACCTGACTTGGAAATACTATGCTGTTTAGATGACATAGTGACAAACTAATGTTATACCTCTCCGAACATGTCAAAGTATGCAACAATTCAAAGCAATAGCAGAACATATGTTCTAAGGAGCTGATGGCTACCTGACTCGAAGCCCGAGAACATCTTGAATACGTTATTGCTTATTTCCTTGAAGGTGCAAGGGGAATATTAGAATACAGTAGGCTTTGAGCGATAGTCAAATCTTTACAAGCTTTGAGGTCTTGTTCTCTTTACACACTTAACATATAAAAAAAATGAACAACGATGCTCCATTTCACGAAAGTTTGTAAGTTTTCCGAAACTGACACAAGTAACAAGAAATATCACTCTGCAAAAAAAAAACCCACATATTTAAACATAAATTGTGTATTTTAGCGAGATCTACATTGTTTGTAGAGTAAGATTTTGTCTATCTCTTACGGTTTACGAGTAATTCAAAAGTAATCTAGAGTAAGCAGGACTACATACGATAGACCCCAAAAATTCAAAATATACATGTCATTTTTCATACAAATATTACAAACACATGGCATTTTAGTCAAAAGCGTTAGTGATTTTCAAGAAAATAAAAATTTTCAAAACTTTTTCCATGTAAAGGGTAGTTTAGAATGGAGCAATTTTCTTCAAAATCTTCGTGTCGCATCCTTAAGACATTAAACTTATATACCAACTTTGGTTTTTCACCGACTTTTTGTTTTTGGGTTATGTTTTCCACAGACTGACAGACACACACGCGTGCGTGCGCGCGGACCTTTTTCTAAAACTTCTTTTTTTTTTTTCTTGGACTCAGGGTGCCTCAAAACATATTTTCGGTGACATCGAATTTTTGGGTGGAATACAATACTTCCCCTACTTACCAGTAGAAAAAGTAAAATACCTTCTGAATGAAGAGCGCTTCACATACTATTTCTAGAAGCAATATAGTTTTCTTTGTCCTGTAAATATTTTAACCATACCTACGATATTTTAATAAAAAAACTTTAGATCATATTTAAGTAAATACATTTCAAAATATGTTTCATACAAAGGGTAGTTTGGGGTGGGACATTTCCTTGAAAATCTTCGTCCATCATCTTTGGAAGGTACCAAACTCATATATGAAGTTTGGTATTTATTCAGGTTTTTACTTTTGGTTCACACTGTTCAAAAACTCACACATGGGCCTTTCTCTAAAAACGTCCTTTAGAGATTCAGGAGTATCAAAACGTACAATTCCGCTGAAATATCGATCACAATCTTTGGGTGGAAAAGTACAGTTCCTCTTTATACTAGGAGCTAGTTAATGTAAAAACCTGATGTTACACTCACATGACTTTCTCTATTCTTGTACTAAGTATTCCTACGAACATTTGTTCCTCGAGCAAGTTCATGTTAATCGAATTAAATCATTTGTATGAATTGTTTTATTAGGTATACTTTTTACGGGTAGAAGGGGAATACGGGAATACAGTAGGCTTAAGCGATAATCAAATCTTGTAAGGGTGGGTCGGTATGTCATGGCTTTGAAATTCCATTCTCTTTACATGATCACGTGGAAAAAAGGGAATGACAATTTTCAAACTAGTAACATATAATATCTATGATTACTCAAGATATACATGTCATTTGCCATTACATTATCTTAAACATAGGGTGTCAAAATCGTTAGAGCAGTTTTTGAGTAAAAATGGTCCCTGTAAATGGCAGTTTGGCGTTGGAAATTTTCTTCATAATCGCCATGTCGTACCCTTGGAAGCTCCTGAACTGAACTACTAACCTTCGTATTTTACCGACTTTTCATTTCCAAAGATAAAATATTGTATTTCACCCAAAAATTCAATGCCATATTTCCTAGAAACACATGCTTTGAAGTCCCCTCAATCCAAAAAGGTATTTTAGACAAAGGCCAGAGTGTGTGTGTGTGTGTGTGTGTGTGTGTGTGTGTGTGTGTGTGTGTGTGTGTGTGTGTGTGTGTGTGTGTACAGCATAACTCAAAAACGAAACATCAAATATATAAGTACCAATTTTATAACTTAACTAGAGAACATTTCCGGGCTATGACTGTTCACAGCTTCAAATCGTCATTAACATCTAAATAACTTGAAGATCATATTGGAAATGTACTTGGTGAAGAAATTCCATCCAAGACAACAACTTATAACTGGCACAGCAATTCCAAAAGAGAACAGTTTTTTCTTAGTGATAAACTTCGTCAAGAATCCCAAGAACTGTTGTTACTGTTGAAACTATTGCTACAGTTCAAGCAATGCTTCCGCAAGAACTTCGAGGGATATTTTATAAATATTCGGGCAACATTGTGCATTGGAATGGGTCAAATTCAAAACATTTTACATCAACAGTTACACGTAAGAAAATTTTGCTGGCGAACATTCCACTAAACTGGCTCTTGATTTAAAAAAAAAAAAAAAAAAAAAAAAAAAAAAAAAACCAACGCATTGATTGGTACAAGAAAAAAAACCTTGAAATTTCGGAGGCAACAGTTCGAATTTGGTTTGAAATATCGTTATCGGATGAATGTTGGTATTACGGTATTGGTCCTGAGAGGAGAAATCAATCGGTTGAATGAGTCTTTCGAATAGAATCCAATCGTACAAAAGTTGGCGAAAAAATGATTGCTACTTGTTTTTATAAAACGGGCTATACTACTACTACTATAGCATTAAAACAAAGAACTCTCTTCACCACAGTTTTTAAAAAGTTAGGGAAAATCGTCCAAAAGGAAAAATAATTTTATATTATGACAACACATCATCGCATACAGCTGAACTAACAACTGATTATCTGGATGTTGTGAAGGTCAGCACTATGACCCTCCACCGTACACATTGTGATTTCTTTTTCTTTAAAAAAAAACAAATAAAAATTTGTGGAATCATTTCTCATCACATAAAGCTTACAAAAACCTGGTTTCTAAAGTGCCTCAAGAAGAGTGGAATCGTTGGTTCAAGGACTGGTTTCATCGAATACAAAAATGTATCGATTTTAAAGCAGAATATTTTAAGAACAATATAATTATTTAAAAACTCTAAGACTAATCCTTGTTTGATTTTATAAAAATGTCCCCTCGTATCTTTAAACACATATTAACCTCAGGCTCCTACAGGAACTAAATATTTATAGCTTTGTGGAGCTTTATTTCCAAAGAAATTGTTGGATATTGAACAAAGACATCCTAGGGTAACGTATTATCATCTGTGAGTCATTAAAATGTTCATCTTTGAACACTACGCATCTGTGGATTGAGAAACCTCCTCCCCTCCAGTTTGGCTTCACTGAGACGAGTAAATATCTAACACAAATACGGAAATACTTGTGTCGTGTTATCTATGGCCCTAAAGAAGTTTTTCATGACACCCAGTTTTACATGAAAATCACGAAATATTACTTTCCTGGATTCGACAAATGCATCCTACATCATATTTGTTCAAGGTTCAATTCACTGAAAAATTATTATCAGTTGACAACCGCGAGAGAGACAAAAGAGGGAAATGCAGCACCGGACAAGATGACAGAGGAGAAAGAAGTAATATTTTGTGTATGGCGAGGAAGGCAGGACACCACAATACGTCATAGATCGAAGAAAGTGGCGGGAAGAAGCAGAAGAAGAAATTAAACAATGCGGAAGCAGTGAATGGCCTTGAAGGTAAAGACAGCACAATTAACAAAGGGCAGTTTTAAAGATAAGTGGAAATAAAGCGAGAAAGCCAAAAGATATGGTGTATGACGAAGTGGAATGGCAATACAGGTACACGGGTATTAGTTGTGTGGGTATAATGGGATGGAAGAGGGGTAAATAGAAAAGAAATGCATGTATTTGGAAATGTCATGACCATAAATGGGGATAACATTGTGTCATTTCCCCTACATGGTAGTTTTAACCCCGTTCACTCTGCCACACACAGTTACCTACCAGGCCACACTCCCCGCTGATATCTATCTACCTCAGAGAACCGGCCACTCACTTAAATCGTGTCAGTGATAGAATGATGTCACATAAAAAGGTAAAAAGATGCTACTAAGTGCTATGTGTTCCTAGTAAAACTAAAGCACTGTATTTACTGTTCCAAAATAAAATGTATGTAATGTAATTGCAATCACGTAATCACACAACTTGTGTACCTTGTATACGTAAACACAGAACCGGAAACGTAAGGTGGCCTGCATTTGGTGATTGCGTATGTGGAGGGAGTAAATACTCTATTACACCCCTCTTCTCCATGCCTAGTCATAACACTCCATAAGCGCAAGAGAGAAGAAACGAAGAGAAATAGTGAGAGTGGAGGGAGAACAGTAGACTAGAAGTGTTATCAGAATTCGGCACCAGTGACATATGCAACACACCGTATTCTCTCAGCAGGTGCAACAATAACCCCATTTCTCCTATTACACAAGTGGACTGCTCACTGCATCTTTGCTTCAGGAGTGGGGGACTGTTATGACTAAAGCCCGGATTCTTATGTAATATCAAGGTGCGAAATATGTACATATTTATGTAACAAAAACATCAAAATATGTAATGAAGTATGTAATATCAACAAAATATGTAAAATTATGTAATAATCTAAATGCAGACTGCAAATTACCCAGAATTTTGTATTTTGATGGATCTGTAAGTACATAAATTAATTACAATGAGTTAAAATGTACTAAATATAGAATTAATTATAGGGAAAATGTTTTGTTGTATGCAGAATTTACCTAAAATTTGTTTTCAAGTAGGTAATCACGAAATAAAAATATGCGTTTTGGATTATGTTTATTAAACTTACTCATTTCACATAATTGTTTTACTTAAATAATGTTAAAGCAATGTTGAAAAACTGAACCAATTTATGAATGAGTGAAACAATGATTTCAAAATAATTAAATTTTATAATCAAAATGCATTTTCAGTTTTATATATCTTGACATACAATGAGCAACCAGGCATTTTCAATTTGAGTCTTTTGCTTCTTTCAATGTACAGTGAATAACCATATACTTCTCCATATTTTCAGGGATCATTGTCTCCTATCGGATAAAATGTTGTTTTAAACAGAGAAGCTTCTCTCCACGTCAGATGAAGTAATAGGAGCATATTTTAAAATAGGAATCTGATTTGCAGAGAAATGTTTAGATAAATCGACAGTCACCATTTAGCAGTTTAGACACGGACACAAGCATAGAGTACCCTGGGTTCCCGTTTAGCACAGCTTTGAATTTGTCACCTACCTTCCTTTGTGCAACTGCACTAAGCTTCTGTGATGCACGTTCCATTAAATCCATATATTCGTTGGGGCCCAAATGACCTAGCTGTCGACGGGCCCTTAAACACCACTCACTCACTCACTCACTCCATATATTCGTCAAGAAGGGAACCTGATGTCTTAATGATGCTAGGCAACCAGCCGAAGTTACCTTTGATGTAAGCACAGGAGCTTGCCACTTTCGGAACTTTAAAGATGTCCTGAGATTCACGTATGGAAACAGCTACTTCTGAAGAGAACATGTTCACCACGGATTGGACTACTTCAAAATGTTTACAATAAAAGTTCACAGATTCTAACCACGTACCCCATCTTGTAAGTACAAAGGAACATTGAGATGATTTTTGCAGCACTGGATTCTGTGCGCTGCTTTCACGAAGACATTTTTTGTTGCTCATATCAACTTATTCACACAGGGAAAATTACTTCTTGCTACTTCAGCAACACGTTGCAATGCATGGGCCAAGCAGGTATATTCGGGTAGAAAACCTTAAGGGCAGTAGCAGCTTTAATCATGTACGCTGCGGCATCTGAACCTTTTCCTCACACACACCCTCTGGCCACAGAATCTTCCCATCATTTACGAATCTTGCAATTGTAGAATGATTTGGTAGTTCCAACACCTTGCAGCATATTATAAGGACTTTCGCAATCTAGTTTTATACTACTAAATTTGCTATGTACCTACCGACCCATGTCATCTGTAGTTTCATCGACGGTAAACCAAATACAGGAGTCTCCGATTTCATTCCGTATATGAGCAACTGCTTCTCCATAACACACATGAAAATACTTTTTCTTCAGAGTAGATTCGTGTGGAATAACTTTCTTGCAATATTTTTTAGAAAGGAGCGAAATTGAGGAATTTGAAGTTAATACCACTAAATATTAGCTACAACCATTGCACTGCACAAGTCTTTAAAAATCATTTCCGGACAGTTCCTGTTGCATTTGTCAGTAGAACTTGCTTTCTAGAAGACCGTAAGTGTTTGTTGCGTATGCGAAGAGCACCTTTGATATGTTGTTCCAATTGAGATTTCATAGAACACTTAATTCTTTTACTGCATGCTTCACAGACTATTACTTTTCCGTCGATCAATTTCTCCAGTTCTTGTAAATGCCCAAAGCGCTACGAGAAACGTGATACTGGAGGTCAACATTGTCGAGCGGCACCTCTTTGATATAAACGGACAACAATAGAACGAGGCGAGGCGGTCATTATCGCATTCTTAATTTAACTTGCATCCTATTTCGCAGATTGATTATTGTTTCTTTCAGCAAAACTTGTGAAAACAGTAGTTAATGACTACATTATTTTTTAAAAAATAACAGAATTGTAACGAAACCCAGAAAATATGTACGTTTTATGTGACATCGTTAAAATATGTAGAAACGTGAAAAATATGTAAAAATATGTAAAATAAAAATTTGTAAGGGAGTCCCAAATGACGTAATTCGCCAACATTTTTTCTTCTCATTGAAATATTATGCGGGATTTAAAATATGTAATTACATAAAAATTCGGGCTCTAGTTATGACATTATACATAGAAACACATGCTCCGTCCCTCCACTTGCTACGAGCACAGGCTAAAAATAGATAACACAATACACCACCATTAAGATTATTAGAAATCCCCGGCCATGCCCTACATCAGAGATGGGCAAAAGCGGATTCGTGAATCCGTGTGATTCGTGAACGTTTTACCGTGCAACACACACACCTCCTCCCTTACTTACTTGATTTAACGAGTCCATAGGTCATTTCGCGACCGGTATCAGTGGAGGAATTATGTCCGTGTCACACCGTCTACCTCATTTGTAACAACATATTACACGGTTTTCTTCATGCCAACATTGAACGGCTTTACTGTAGATATCATGCCGCATACTACGAAAAAAACTAGTGTTTTCTGATCTACATTCCTATACATGTTGTACACGTTTTCTAAACATAAACATACCTTGACATGTGAGAACTCTCTTAACCAACAAATCAAATTATCAGATACTTACTTCAAATGCATAAAATCACTGGATGCTGTGCCAAAGGATAAACTAATTATTTGTAGTCCCATTCTTGAAAAGTTAAAAACCGAGCTTACTTCATACAGATTTCATGATTTCAGGAATCTTTAGAATGACATTTCAATATTTGTTAACGCTTTTACTATAGATGTAGTCAATGTAAGAGTTAACTTGCAATGTGAACTCATAGATCTACAAACAAACCTAGTGAAAAAAAAATAAGTGCAGAGGTTTAGTGTCCAAACAACTGTGTAAGGTTATATTCGTATGTTGGAATGAGTGAATGTGCTACCTCTGTTACACTGTTACAGCAATATTTTGCTCCACATATGTCTGTAAACATTTTTTTCTCTGGTGAACATAGGTACAAATGCATATTGCTGTTACAGATATTACGCCAGAGTCTGAACGTCTTTTATATTTTCGGATGATGATAATTAATTTGTGTAATTCCGATTTCACATAGTAAAAGTATTATCACTTCTTCTCTATTTGAAACATATACGCTGATCGTTAACTATATCAATCCACCACTATGAACAGTTTAAGAAGCGAAGAGGTACCAGTCATACAACCAGCAAGAATGTTACACGGGTTGCGTGCACGGTGAATTCGGAGGAGACCTATACTACCCGCCTCTGCCCTACATTTTAACTATTTGTCCGGCGTCGGGAGGGGGGGGGGAGGATTTTTGAAAAGTCTCTAATATCCTATATTTTCAGAAACAAGCAGTGATGATTAGAAAATGAACTGGAAACTGGTAAAATTGAAATGAATAATTGGTTATTTTCCGCAACTGCAACCCTATGACAATAACGGTACCTACAGCCAAAGGGAACACTCATGCTTTAGTAGCATTGCACGAAAGATTGGCAATCAGCATTTGCACTCCGAGTCAAAAGGTTGCTATTCTATGTTGGAAAGAGATGGTTTACTCTCACTCTTCCATTTGCATTTTGACTGTCGAAAAATGAGGAAGTGGACAGTGAACAGTCTATCTTCTAAGAAACAAAACTTCAAAAAATTCAGATATTAAAGGTTTCTTTGTTCAGTCCACCTAGTGTTAGCGCTGCAGAGACAACACTCGTGGCTTGTTCGTCACCATCATACAAATCCATGGAAACAATATCATACTTTATTAGGGTTAGAAATAGAAAAGACATGTGCAGCATTTGGAGCTGATGATACAAACACAAGTTTTGGTGGTGTAAGTCGACCAGAGAGTAAAACTATTCACCAAACTGAAGTCATTACTGTGAAAGGTTAGTTCTTCAGAGAAGTATAACTGGCCATTGACGATCACATTTAACATTCCATGTTTCGGAATTTTAAAAAAATGTATATATGCTTGTGAGTGTATATATACGAGGTGTGATCAAAATGTTTCCAGAATAATGTCATAAATATAACACTACACTGTAATTTGTCAATTCTCTACCCCCACCCTCGAAATAGTCTCCTTGGGAGTTGATATACTTGTTCCAGCGTTTCTGTGACTGCTGGAAACACCTCTGGAAGACATCTTCAGTCTTCTGTGATTAATACCAATGTCCTCAAAACATAGGAACTACATTTTAAGTTGTGGAAAAACAAAAAATTACCTCTGGAGTCAAATTTGGAGAATAAGCGGGATGGGAAACAATATTCATCCTATCTTATCTAAAAATTGGATGACAGAGAGAGCTTTGTTTGTGGCCGCAAAAGAAGGCACGACACGCAGCTTGCGGTATTTCTTCTCATGTACAAATGCTCTTTCATAATGCTTTCAACACTATCAAAGAAGCATCCTAATCAATTAGATACTTCTTTTTCATTATAAAACGCCCATCATTTAATACTATTTCCTTCACATAATTGATATTTTCTTAGTTTTTCTTGAAGTGAGTCGCCTCGAACGAATCCTTAGCCGATGTCACACCACTTTTAAATTTTGAAAATCCCTTAAATACTTCTGTTTTCCCAATTGATTCCTTCGTATAAGCTGTACTTAACATTTCATAAGCTTCTGTAGCAGTTCTACCTATTTTGAAGCAAAATTTGATGTTCTTTGTTATTCGTAATCTAGCATTTTTAAGAAAGAGATAAATTGCAGCAGATGCAAAACACTGATTCACCACTGCACTGCAAGATCACGTAACATTTTTATGAGGACAGAGCGCCACATGCAATGTTTGAGTAAGAATTAAAGACACCTCAATGTAAAAGTTGGTGCCAAGCCATTCGGGAAAACTTTGATCATTTAAATTATAACCTTATTTTTACATGGCTCGATAATGTTCTATATTTTTGTCAAAGGTTTCACATTTGTGCCATTGTGTCCTACATTTCCATAAAATAATCTGGTAACCCTAACCAGCATAGGTTATTGCAAGAACCTGCGGGATGTCCAAGGCAATATCGGAAAGATGTATGTATGTCCCCGTTGCCCTATATTTTGGAACCTAGAGCTAATCGCAGATCTCCATGGCCATTTTCGTGATGAGCGTGGCTGGTCAATTTACTTTCTGTCACGTGTACGCTCTTACCTACTATCATGAATTAGATTCCTTTTATTTATTTCGCATCTCTAATGTTCAGCGTGGCTGCGATGGTCACTTGTTTATTTTTACCATCAGTGCTGACAACATGATCTAGAAAAAGAACGTTATACATATAGAAGGCTGTGAGGGTAATAAAGCACAGGAAAGGGGTATCAGAATGTTAATTAACTGCAAATAACATTAATATAATGTTACTTGCAGTTAATTAATGGACATAAAAGGAACTTTGTAATAACATTAGCTGAAATACCCAGCGTTACCCGTGGCTTGACGAGTTTATCGCTACATCTAGACTTAGGTTGTCTTTCTTCGATATGTCTTGTGTTTCTTTGCAAACATTTTAAAATATTACTCAATAGTTTAAGCAAAGGATTAATTAAAACTCTTGGGATTCTATAAACAACACAAAATAAACAAAATAAATAAAAACACCGGGAAGGTGCTATGCAAAAGTACTGTTGAAAAAACTTCAAATACTGCAGGAGGAAAAGCAAGTAGAGAAAGCTGTCTGAATGTAACACGTTGCATTTTTATTTCAAACGTACAGAATACTGTACGAATTCTTTGTAGAAGAGGGAATAGAGAAAGAAAGGCAATTGTGTTTCGTAAAAGAAAACTGAGTAGGGATAACTGTGTGAATCTAATGCTTGGCATTTTAATTTCAAACACAGAAAATTGTATGAATTGTTTGTAGAAGAGAGAGTAGTGAAAGAAGAGTGCTTGGGCTTCTTAAAAGAAAAGTGAGTAGAGAAAAACGTGTGGATGTAATTCGTTACATTTCTATTTCAGTCATACAAAATTGTATTAATTGTATAATGAAGGACGAGTAGATGACATGTAAATGTGTTACGCAAAAAAGAAAAGCGAGTAGAGAGAACTATGTGAATGTAATACGTTACTTGGTAAAATGCATAGCACAAAAAGATTTTCCATGAAAAAATACATATATGTGTCGAACTTCGTGGTGATCGTTCAAGCGGTTTTGGAGATTAGTGTTTACGTACACATACATCCATTTATATATACGTGGGGTGATTTTTAATAGTGCCAACAATGTTATAACGATGCTCTGAAACGCAGCCAGGCAATATAAGTTACATCAAAGATAGGTAAGATGCCCACCCTCCCTCAGAGCAAATGAACAAGCCCCCCACTCTATGCTAGTGTGCAGCAACAATAGCAATGCGTACAGCCGCAATGATTTCGAGGCAAGATCAGAGGAGCTGGTTGAAAATTGAAAGTAAATACTTTACTGCACAATAGATAAGAGGGTCAAAACCTTCAAAGAAGAACGTCAAAACGTTACAGATATGCCTCGTCCTGGTCCTCTTGCAGTAATGGAAGAAGATGTGCAGAACATGAACGCCTTGGTGTCGGCTGGTCGAAACGCCACGATCCATGAATTGGCCAACGTTGCCGGATTAGCGTCTTTGTCAGTCTGGGTAGCCCAGTTGGTTAGACGCCGGCCTATTAATCCCAAGGTTGTGGGTTCAAATGCGGCCCAGACCGATGGTTTTTAAGTGTGTTTAAAAACGAAGCTCAATGTCAGTAGATTTACTGGCTTGTAAAAGAACTCCTGCGGCACGAAATTCCAGCACACCGGCGACGCTGATGTCATCCTGACAATTGACAGCGTCGCTAAACAACAAAAAAACATTTTGGCGTCTTCGGCTGTGTTTAAATTCCTGAAGAAGCAGCTTAGAATGTGGAAAATCGTCTCAAGATGGGTTCCATCTGATTTAACTGAAAATAAAAAATGGCTGCGATATGACGCAGGTCGTACACACCTTGAGCGTGGATCATTATTATTCATGAGACCTGGGCCAAAGTTTATGAATCAATCAAACGAGAGACGTCATCACGGGTCACTCCGAAAAGTAACAGATCGCCAGTCCACAATCAATGTGAACATTTCCTGCGACCGAGGTGCTGTTATCATAAAGCATACCGTTCCCCAAAGATGTGCCGTTACTCCTACTGCACATTTTTGTAAGATAACCCACAAGCACCTCTAAGAAGAAAACGATGACACTTCCGGAATAACCCTAACATCATTCTGCATTGCAATGCAAGGGCGTGTGCAACAGTGGTTGTGACTGATTTGTTCAATCGTTGGGGCTGGGAAGTGTTTTATTACCCACCCTTATACCCCAGATCTAAGCCCCTGCGACTACAATCTCTTCCTTAAAATGGAAGAATCACTTCGCTGGACCCGCTTCCTCATGACGTTCTGCAGGCAACCGCCCGCTCCTTCACAACACCCAGAGTTTACGCACTGCCAGCGGCAGTCAGTGGGTTCCAAATCTCTGGGAACGCATGATGCACAACGGCCCTGATTATATAGAAGGCCTGTAAAACTTAAAACTTTGTATGTGTCTTGTATATCTGACTAAAAAGTAGTTGCCACTATTAAAAAATCAGCGCCCCCCGCCCCACACACACACATATAGTATTGCTCTCTTGAGTGAACAGAAAACGGTTGTTAAAATTTCAAATGTTAACTCTTGGTCGCAGGAAGAGGAGCAGAATTGATTCCATTATTAGTTATACTGTTTGGATATACAACAGTTAACTATGTGGGATAACATTTACAACAATTTTCTTCTCGTTTTCTACTGAACTTTCTACACAGCTGTCTGCAACCGTAGATGCCTTCCATCCTCCATGAAGTTTAACTGTGCGGGGATCTCCCG
Source organism: Tenodera sinensis (assembly GCA_030765045.1). NCBI lineage: Eukaryota > Metazoa > Arthropoda > Insecta > Mantodea > Mantidae > Tenodera > Tenodera sinensis. The sequence continues at coordinate 58,341,753 of CM060968.1, forward strand.
AATCTGCCAAGAGGAAAGAATTTTCACGGTAATTAGTTTGTACGTTTCTTATCTTGCACCACTGTGGAACCTCGTTGTGCTATTTCCTCAACTTCTTGGCTCTTATGTTATTATTTCCGTCCGCTACCCTTTGTCCTCCATGCTATAGGGACAACATGCTATTTCGAAGGTCTCCCTTCGGCTGCTCTAACCACAGAGCTACCACAAGTCACAATTTGTAGTACCGCATCTTGTGTAGGAGTGTCAGTTATGCCGTGAGTGTGTTCGCCCAGACCGAGACGCCAGCCATCAGCACTGCACGAGACAGCCCCATGCACATGGTAAGGTGACTAAGAATTGTGGCTTTAGCTATCTCATATAATTTAAAATATTTTTGTGGTTTGCCGGGAAAAATGCGAGTGAGGTGGAGAGTTTGAAGTGTCGGCACGTTGGCCATGACAACTCAATAGATGGAGCAGCCGGACGGAGACCAGAAGGTCCGTGGTTCCATTCCCAGCTATGGCACTGAATCTTTCAGCCTCACTTTACCCCTTTACAAGAAATGGAAAGTCTAGCTTGAGGGACAATGTTCTTTAGAAGGTTAAGAATTCATAATGTTTCATATATGGAAGATATTTGTGGCGGAATGTCGTTGGTCGGTTCTCGTTGTGTCGCCATTTGATTTGGTTCGCTCCGGCTAGTCAGGATGAGATCTCTTTCTTTTTCTCAGGTACGCGTAGGTGTTATAGATTACCCAAGAAAACTTCTGTATATTGTTTATTACTTCTTATATACTTTCGGGAGTTATGCCGATTTTTTTATATGTAGAGGAATCGCACTCACGTCTGCACACCATAACTTGCAGTACTGGTCTGGGGTGAGTGGTGACGCTTTCTGGCTTACCCACGCTAGGAAAAACGTTCTCTCCAATTTTAAATGTCATGACGTCATCCAAGAAAGCCTCGTATCCAAAATGCTATTTCCTTTTCCCGCAATTTAGAAATGTCCCTTTCTATTATAACATGTTCTTTTATGAATTTCGAATATATAATTACCTTTTTAGGATTAAACGATGTTTACTTTATATTTTATTAAATATATCGCGTGACTTTTAAGATTGGCAGACCTGAATTTCAAACGTGTATTTAAACTATGTAGTATGACGTCATGACTCGTTAATTTCAAACCAATAATGCGTTTATCCTACAAATTTAACGACTATTATTTACTCATATCTTGCTCACCTTACAACACTTCCTGCTCTATTATCTATTTATGTTATTACTCAACACTTATCGCAAATCTCACATCCGGCAATTAAATTAAAACGTGTCTTTATCAAGCCCATTCGATTTGAAATCTAAATTTCGGTATCAAGAGACATTAAAGCATAGATGGGGGGAAGTGACAAAATGTGTCATTTCTCTTACATCGTAGTTTTAACCCCGTCCACTCTCCGACATACCGGCTAGCTATCAAGCCACGCCCCCGCTGTTATCTACCTACTTCAGACAGTCGGTCGGCCCCTCAAACTGTCAGTGATCGAATCATGTCGCATAACAAGGTAAAAAGATACCTCAAATCCGAGGGGGAACATAAGTACTTCTTTGTTCCTAGTAAAAATAAAACTTTATGTTTGCTATGCCAAAAGAAAATGCATGTAACATAATCATAATCACGTAATCATAAAACCAATACATCATGTTTCTTTTCGGTTCCGTCAATGCACGCCTTGAAACTTACCTTGTCTGTAAAGACATGTAAACAAACACAACCGGAAAAGAAGGTGGCCTACAATCTAGTAATGGCAAAGTTACCCTGTCTCGAGGGTAAGTGCTCGATTGCATTTTTGTCACCCCTCACCCCCATGCCTGATGTAAAAGTTAGAGAGGATGCCAAGTGGGACAAAATCAGCAAGAAAAAGGCTTCTATAATAATATTAACAGTTAAGGAAAGAAAAAGAATTAAAGATATTGGGAGTTTACAAGGAAAATGACCTAAGAAAAAAAATGTCTAATGAAAATAAAAAGAAGCCAAAAGGAAAAGAGAAAGTACCTGCTCTGGAAAATAATAACAGGCAACTAAAAGCCTAAAAGCCAAAAAGCCTGGTACCAAGTGTAAAGTAGCCCCTAGTAGTAGTAGAAATAATAATAATAATAATAATAATAATAATAATAATAATAATAATAATAATAATAATAATAATAATAATAATAATAATAATAATAATAATAATAATAATAATAATAATAATAATAATAATAATAATAATAATAATAATAATAATAATAATAATAATAATAATAATAATAATAATAATAATAATAATAATAATAATAATAATAATAATAATAATAATAATAATAATAATAATAATAATAATAATAATAATAATAATAATAATAATAATAATAATAATAATAATAATAATAATAATAATAATAATAATAATAATAATAATAATAATAATAATAATAATAATAATAATAATAATAATAATAATAATAATAACATGGGACTTATTTTGTACTAGAATTTAAGAGGTGTTTTAAGGATTCCGCAGTCAATGTATCAAAAGATTGTATTTCAGTAGAGGTTCAGTACAAATAAATATTCTATCCTACGTAATATGTATTGAAATAATAATACAAGCTACAAAAATGAAATATGGCCAAAATATTGTTGTTATTGTGTGTAATGTCTTGCACAAATTTCAACAAAATACTGTAAGTTTGCCAAAATGCACAGCTGCATTATCTCAGCACCTCGGAAAAACATCACGTAACATACAAGTTGCACAGATGAAGGTCAGAGAGAGACAGAATAATCTACGTATTAAGTCGCATTTCTGTCATCCTCTTTATGAGTGCGTATTGCTTCACACCTCCGGCGTCTTGTTAAAATCTCATCTCTTCAGTTTTGTAATCTCTGTATACTTGAAGGGAAGTTCGTCACGCTTGGAGGGAAATTTCGTACACTTGGCAACATTAGAGTGTATGAAAGAAGAGCAAATAATGTTTTATGGCTGAAATAAAACTGCTGGGTTGCATTGCGTGACTGGAATACTATTGATGGACCTTTTCAAGCACGTACGCAATTTATTGCACTCTCTCCGCGTAGAAAAAATAACCGGAATTACTTACAAAAAGGTTAATGTACGGGTACGCATTGAACAGAAACCGAAAAAGGCAATCTCCTTTAGCTCAGAGTTCAGATCTCCGTTCTTTATGGCCACTGTTCCCTCATATTCAACAAGATATCAATGTACAAACATTCGATTCATGGTGATGCTATTCTCTTACTCTCTTTACTACTCACTATCGTTTATTTTTAACTCTCTTTCAGATTTTGATCCATTTATATGCCGCCGCCTTTCACAACTAAGGTCATACCGGCGGCTTCTCCTTTGGAACAATTGCTCATCGGCAATGATCTTCACTCGTTTTACTATTTGTATATCTTTGGGTTTGTTTACGTTAAGGTTTATTTATAAACATTAAATTTATACACACATTTGCTCGCTCGTTTATACTGGATGGGGAATAATTCATATTCATATTGCATGGGCGTTGCGAACGGGGGGGGGGGGGGGGGGGCAAAGGGGGGCGCGGCCCCCCCCCCTTGGAAGTTGCTGAACTTAATGTGCAATCAATTATTGACTATTAAACTATTATTTTAATTTAGGACAATTGTTATTTAGCACAAATCAATACGGTTAACTGCAACAAATATAAATTTCGACAATAAAATGATGAATTAATAATATCTGATTGCAAACTTCCAACATGTCCCCCCCCCCCTGGAAAAAAGTCTGCCGACGCTCATGCGGAATTGAAAACTAGCATGCTAACCATCAGACCACAGAGACAGACACAAAAGTTTTATTTCTCCTTTTAATTAATTTCCGTTAATCTACCTATAGATGAAGCACTATAGAAATGATTTTACTGTAGCTACTAAAAAGATATAGGGACCGGAGATGAAGTCAAATCTTTAAAACCCTAGCTTAAAAACTACAAGATATCATGAGAAACAAACGAATGGAGACTTTTCACTCAAAAACAGTATTTAGCATGTGAAAATTCAAACTAGTAATTCAAGAATGTTCAATGAAATAAACTTAATTTTACATAAATTGTATAATTTAATGCGATTTTATGCAGTAAGCTTTTATGTATCTCTTGTAGTATATCAGTTATGAAAAATATACAAAATACATCCGAATGATAGAAAGTAATATGTGTTCGCAAAATATTCAAGATATACGTTTTATTTGTCATGCAAATGTCTTAAGCACAAGGCATTTTAAGCAGAACAGTTTTATCCATTTCTGAGACAAGCAAACATATTGAACATTTTCCATATAAGGGGTAGTTTAGGGTGGGGGATTTTCTCGAGGATCACCTTGTGGGTTCTTGGAAGTACCGCAACCAAAATACCCAGTTTCATGTTCAGCCGTATTTATTTTTTTAATTTTTATTAGTACGGGTAGCATTGAAGGCAGTGCACACAAAAATTCAATATCGAAGTCATCAAAACAAATTTGCACATCTAGCTCCTAAAAAGATTTAGAAAACGGTATGTGTGTATGTGAACTGCATAACTCCAAAAGAAAAAGTCGGTTAAATACCAAATATGGTATTTAAGTTCAACATCGTGTAAGGATGCACCACGAAGACTTTCAAGAAATTCCCTCCACCCCAACCATCCTTTGCTTGAAATGTGGTGCAGTTAACCATTTTCGAGATATTCGTTGTTACTGGTTCCAATTTTCGAATATTTCTACTTTTATCAAATGGAAAGTCGTTATTCGGTTCTTTCTCCTGGTCATGCATAAAGAATGGTATTTCAAAGCTATCAGATAGTGACTAGCTCTTAAGAATAAATGTGACTAAACATTTTAAATTCCGAACTAGTTTTTTAATGTATACTAAAGCTGTAATGTAATGCAAACATTTTACAGTTTTAATTTCACCCACTTGGTTCCAAATTCAGAAATTATGAGAAAATTGGTATTTATTGTTACGTCACTAAAAAGTTCCTTGCAACAACGAAAAAAAAAGAGGATATTTTGTTCCAATATTTTAATTATAAGTTCAAAGTATGTATCGTTTTAGAATTCCTCTAGATTTCTCTATGTTCTCTTTCAGTTTATGCTCCAAAACTTTTTAAAGCTACATATATATTTTTTGCTTAAAATGTGTAATTTGTGTGTTTGAAGCTTAAAAACATATAGGTATGTTTGACAACAAAACCTACGGCATTTTTTATTTGTTGTGCTTGTTATGTATAGTGAGTAAGTGAATGAGGGTGGTACTGAAAGAGCCCGCCGACAACTAGGTCAATAGGGCTCGAAGTCCAAAAATAAAAACAAGCAAACGACTATAACAACCTCACCCCTAAAAGTTAAAAAGTGAAAGTTAAAATAACTAAAAACGAGAGTTTAAAAGCTAAAACTTAACAGGTAAAAACGTTTTAGAAGGGTTAAATAAGTAAAACATCCTAAAATTATAAATCCGCCAAGCTTAAAACACGTTACATTTGCTTACCAAAATCAATATTGGTAACAAACGGGAGTACTGTAGTTACACCTAGTGGTCGTTGCCTGAAACTGAGCACAGTGTAAGACCCAGGCCAAGGGACTGGCGCTTACGAGCGTGCAAACATGTATAGGAAATTCTATTAGAGCGATACAAAAACTGCTCCACAAGGAACATTTTATAGGAAAGAAAATACTGAAAATATCAATAGCAAGAAAACAGGAATAAAATAATTGAATGCATAGCTCATATTAAAGATCAGGCGATATGCATTAGGGTGTTTAACAGTTGTCTCTGGGGGCCAATCATGCACTTTTTGGCATTTACATATGTGTCAATTATTTTACAGAATTAAAATTTAAAAGATGGCCTTTTATATAAGATTTCATGAAATTTCAATTATAGATATGCTTAAAAGGTTTGACTATCTCTTAATTCTGCTGTTTCCGTTGCACCCGCAAGAAAATATGTAATAGTTAATATGAATTAGCATGAAGTAGATGGGAAAATAACCGTTTATAAGAATATTTTGTTGAAGAATGGGTAAAGAAAGTTATGGACTATAAGACATAATTTCCAGTAAAATCTCGACATCAAAGTTTGGGTGGTGGAATTGGAACTGGAGAGCAAACCTACCGGAATGACACTGAATTCCCCAACCAATTCGTATTTCTTCCGGTTGTCACAGTAGCTTAATGGTTAGAGCATCAAATTTTTGGGCAGTCTACTTACTGTAACCACACAGTAAACAAAAGAAGTGCAGCAAACTGACGCATTAGCATTTGAAGCAATTGTATTTCAAATCAGCACCTCAATGCAGGACTTCTCAGCAGTCAAAGTAACTATTAAATTATTAATTCAGAAATTGGTTTTATTTGAACGTTAGAGTTTGGTGGTTGGTAGCACTGACTGCGATATTTGGCTGTTGGTTGATATAGGTAGGATGGCAAATGAGATGGACACAATGGAGCTGAGGACGATGGTCGTGAATCAAGCTCCGGACAGGCAATCGACCGGGTACTGAGATTCAAGAGCAGATACCGAGCAAAACCGGTAGCTGTCAGCCAAAATAACACAACAAAAACACAAAGACTCATGTATTAATCTCTTGTGCCATCGGACAGTCGTCCTGGGTTTGTTTCCCAGACTACTACCTAACTCCCACAGATCTACAACTCATAGAAAATGTTACACAGCAAAACGCACGTTTTTATCTTCTTTACAAAAATATCTTGTCTATGGACATACTCTAGGAAAACCTTCAGTTCACATTTGCACATTTCCCTATACGATACAGTACCTAAACCGATAGTCAGATTTTTAAGAGCGTGTCACTGTGATGAGATTGAAAGTCCATGCTCTTTGCACGACCAGAAAAAAAATCTGGTGTTACACTCACATGACTTTCTCCACTCTTGTACTAACCATTCTTACAAACTATTGTTCCTGTATATTCTTCGTGTTAGTTGAGATAAATATTTGCAGAAATTATCTTATTGCTTATTTCCTAGAGTCAAATGTTTTAAAACTTTGAGATCTCGTTCTCTTTGCACACTTAACATATAAAAAAATGAACAACTATGTCGCATTTGACGAAAGTTTTAAGTTTTCCGAAACTGACACAAATAACAAGAAATATCTCCGAAATGGTTCACTCTACAAAAACATGTATTTGGACATAAATTGTATTTTGGCGAGATCTACATTTTTGTACAGTAAGGTTTTGTCTATCTCTTACTGTTCACCAGTTATGCAAAAGTCTTCAAGAGTAAACAGGACTACATAGGCTATAGCCACAATATTCAAAATATACGTTTCATTTATCTTGAACAGGCGTTAAACACATTTTAATGAAAATCTTCAGAGGCATTTTTAAGAAACTAAGAAGGTTGAAAATTATTTCATGTAAAGCATAGTTTGGTGTGGGAACACCTTTTTAAAAATATCCGTGACTTTAATATTACGTTTAGTATTCAGCTGACTTTTCGCCTTTGATTTATGCTCTTCGTACACATTAAAAGAGTGTATTTCTATTAAAATCCACATAACGAATCTTCGGATTCCTCCTTGTACTCACCAGAGATAAACAGCAAACAAAAACACAGTTTAAATAAGCAAAGTTTGGTGAATAGGATACTATATGTTGAAGAAGATACACAAAATATTTTCAAGAAAAGCCCCCCCCCCCCCCCCCCCCGTCCTTATACTACGCACGCAGAAGTGTGTCTATAATGTTGTATTCTTCTCAAAACTTCTGATAATGATTCTGATTAAAATAACACATGTTTATGATATTTACTTTCAATAATCATATAACTAATGCATATCAGATATTTTCAACGACTAGCCAGCCTTTGGGATCGTGTTCATCCTGAATTAATTTTTAAAACCATAACTAAAAGTACACTTTTTAGTCATTAAGCATTTCCGAGATATTTATGCTATTTGTTTCAGTTTATTAACATCCATTCTTAGAAGTGCTAAGTCGGCATTATTTAGTTCCTCGCGATGTTATGCAAAAACTACGAAATATCGAAGTTTTTAAGGCAATGCGGAATTTGGCATAGGAAAAAGAAAAGAAACCAAAAAGGAAGTCCAGTTTGTAAAACTCACTTTCCAACTTCCCAGTGCAATATAGTATAACTCTAAATGGTATTTTGCGACTTGAACAGTACCATTATTAACTATGTTTTTTATTCCTGTTTAGCAAGTCTGAAAATATTCTGGTGTTGAACCTGTGTTACACTTTACGTATTCCAAGTTGAGAGACAGTCCATTGAATCGTGATAAAGATTCTTGTTTTTAAGTTGGCAGTCCGTGCAGAGTAGTAGCAGTGTCATTGTTATCTATACATCTGGTACATGAAGAGGGTAAGTGTCCCAATGATGGCCACAAGGTCGATCAAAGTGGAGAGGTGTTAGGTAAGTATAGGGTCTACGGCCCACATTCTAATTCTATACATGGGAAGTTTCTGAGTGCTAAAACTTACCCTCATGTTGGAAAGCTTCACTGTATTGTACCTTTGGCTACTTCGTTATGAATATATAAAGGCGCTCCAAAATGTTTTAGTTACTCACTTGGAGGATCGAATACAGAACCTTTATATCACCGTTTTCCCCTTATTGTTGTCGGGTGATTATACGAGTATTTCCCTAATGAGAGAGTTATAGAACCTTTATACGGGCTGTTAAAGATCTTTTGTAGCTATGCCCATGACGGGGCAGCCCCTGGCAGGTTGGATGAGGCGAATGGATCCTAAGGGTGGCTGGAACATTGCAAACGATAGAGCAGGTGGCAGGCTGTCTACTTTTTCCCAGTTAGAAGCACCCCGGTGGAGGCTGGCTCGGCCCGGTACCACTTCCACCCCTTGGGTTCGTACTCCCAAAAGGGGCGCGGTACTCGGAAACCGGCTCCCCTCCCCCCTGAGGCATGTGGCATCCCATGGGGGGCATCGTAACCAGAAGGCCCACCTTCAATCCAGGGGACGAGATTTCCAGAGGTCATCTTTTTCCCCTGCCGTATGTATTGTCTATTTTAATTCACACCTTGTAGCACGAGGTCATTGGCCTTGTAGAAAGCGTTGTAAGTCGATTCTAATACACCAGTCGTTATCACCAAATCGTCATACTTTCTGCCATCCTACTTGGAGGTAGTAGCCAACCTGAAAACATACTGCTGTTAATGAAATGCGCAAATGGAGTAAGTATTGATGTAATATTGTTCATTACCTGCCCCGAATTACCAGTAGAAGTGTACACATTTGTACCTCTTATAATATATATAGGAGACCAAAGAAGAAGGTCTGAAATTTAAAGAGCTATCCAGTGTGCTTGTCTAAAAGTGTGATGTGTTAGATTCACATAACTTTCTCTACCTACTATCGCGTAATTTAAAAATATTCTACAAACTATTGTCTATTTATGCCAACAAGCTTACGGCTGGTGTTTTTAAACACACAAGTCGTGTGTGGATAATGTTTAAGAGGTGAAATCAGGACTGAAAAATTGAATTCCATAGCTGGAATTTGAGCGCACAGAGGGCGTACAGACGGAAAAAGTGGAAGGCATTTTTGGTTTCCAAAAGCAGAAATGCTGGGACTTTATATTTGTTCTCCCACACAATAGCCGTGTGTACATCAAGGTTGAAAAAGAAACGAGATTGAAAATCCGATGTTTTGTACTCGCATGACTTTCTCTGCTCTTGTACTAACCATTCTTACAAACTCTTATTCCTATATCGTCTTCGTGTTAGTTGAGATAAACATTTGTAGAATATATCTTATTATTTATTTTCTTACAGCTGCAAGGAGACTGAGAATACAGTAGGCTTTGAGCGATAGTCAAATCTTTTAAAGCTTTGAGATTCCGTTCTCTTTGCACGGCTAACATATACAAATGAATAACGATGTTCCATTTAAGGAAAGTTACAGTATTCCAAAACACACAAATAACAAGGAACATCTCCGAAATGGCTCACTCTACACACCACACACATACACCACATACCACACACCATAGCACACACACAGATATTTTTGTAAAAATGCTTTCTTTTTATTCAGGGTGCGTCAAAACATATATTTCCGGTGAGATCTCGACATCGAATTTTTGGGTGAAATAGAAATCTTCCTTTACTTACTATACGTATTAGAGAAACTGAAAATGAGATTGGGCGGCGGAGGGGGGGGGGGGGGGTTGAACGTTGATACAGACGAAGCCTCGGTGGTGCCTGTAGATACCGGGGACACTTACCTCAACAGTCCAAGCACAAGACAACATGTCCTCTCTCTTATTATACGCTTCATATCTCGTATCATTAATGCAGCGGTATAGCAAACCTCTTTGCCTGACACGCCATTCTAAACATTTCTTTCTCCTTCTTTAATATTCACTTACCTTTCCCACACGAGAAAATATCACTTCAAAACAGAACGTAATATTAATTTAATTATTTTGAAAGCAGTTCCACTATCACTACAGCCTCCTGCATATATCACTTGTACGTGCAAGAAGATATGTACCTACTCAAATCATTTGTGCAAACGTTTATCTCGATTAACGTGTAGCCCATAAAAAGTAAACATTTGTTACAACAATATGGAAAGTAGGGTTCAAAATAAACCACAGTGAGTAGGGAGAACTATATGAAGGTACATCAGATTTTTTAATTGTTCTAAAGGCTGTACCATAATTTTAATTTAATAATATAACATAATTTATTTGAAAATTGCTAATATTATGTCAATATGAAGCACAAAGACTGATTAAACATTAAACAAAATATCATGCAAACGTACTTTACACCTTGGTCTGCACACATCCACTCTGTGGACAATATCTTCGACGACTCAAAGCAAAGTTCCACTTGAATTTACCCATGACACATCTAATTTCTGTCTCGAATTGGGTGGATTGTCCAAACAAACATAAGATTTGACATACCCCCACATGGTTTCAAATCACAAGATCCCGGTGGCCAGTTCTGATCGCCGTTGCAAGAGATGAAACGAGCAGGGAATCTTTCTTTCAGTAATCGTGTTGTTTCAACGGCATTGTGGCAGGTTGCACCATCCTGTTGGAACCACAAGTCTTCCACATTGTATATGAATGGACGAGAGCGACATTCTCTACCGATCGACAAGAACGAGGACCTCCAGATGATTTCATGTCCAATGTGGATCCTGTATCTTCAAATTTCCTTGCCAGTTTCTGTACTGTTGACAAATTAGACGCATTTCGCCAGCCAAAAGCTATACGAAGTCTTCGAACAGTTGCTGCACAGCATGAAATGCAGTTTCAAAATCTAGATGCTGTATCGCTCCATTTTAGCTGATAACAATACGCACAAATGTCAAATGACAATGACGAACGGTAATCGCAATATAAGAAGATTACAGTCGTTTAAAGTTCAGGTCGGACAAACTAACAAACTGAAACTTAATTTAAAAATTGCGTTCTATGTGGAATCCATTACTTATACGATAGTAGGTAAAGGAAGTACGAATCTTTTGAAATTCCACTAAAAATCTCCAGCTCCAAATGCAAAACAAGTATTTATTGTTGAACGTGTGTGTGTGTGTGTGTGTGTGTGTGTGTGTGTGTGTGTGTGTGTGTGTGTGTGTCTGTATATATGTGCATGCGTGCGAGTGTAATCGTATGTGTTTGTTACAAGCATGACCGAAAAACTAAAAGTCACTAAAATATCAAATTTATTTAATTTCAGCACATTAGAACAATGTTACACGAAGATCTTTTAGAAGAGCCCCCACCTCACACTACTGTTTTCACTGAAAATGCGCTCTATGGACCTCGGGCTCATTTGAGCATCATTTCACCCATTTCATTCATTCACCGTCAGATATGGCACTACGTTGGAGGACAATACAAAAAACTGAAAAATGCTTGTGTTGGAAATGCTGTAACATTTTGTTGGTAAAATGACAGATGTTGAAGTTTTGATATGAAGAATAAAAGGTACACCTTGAAGTTTTGTGTGTATATCCTGTGAACTTAACGTGAATTATGTATAATTTTGTATAACAAGCAAGTTTATCAGCTGGTTGTAAACTTAGTACAGGAAAAAAGTAAAAATCGTTTGTGTAAAACTATTTTGTAGCGTTAGTTCTTTTGGAAATGTTCCATTTCACAAGTTTACACCTTTCCTAAGTGTCTTGAAAGTATACAATTCTGGCAGCTTTTCCCACTTCACTGCTCGCATTGCAAGAGCTTCTTACGAGGCGGCGATTAAAGGAATTACCCTGTTCAAACTCCTTCAGTGAGACCGCTTCGTCCAAAACTGTTCAACTCCACTATAATATATTAGAAATCTGATGTGTTAAATTCATTAGACTTCCTCTACCCTTATTCTTACAAATATTTCGTGTGCCTCATGTTAATATAAAGTATTAATTGTAGAAATGGTTTATTACATAGTTCCTTATAGGCAAAAGGAGAACATGCGATGCCTTTAAAAGTCCGTTCTCAACAAACCTCCAATCCCTGACAGTGCGGTCTCCGGCTGCCGAGCATCCCCACCTACAGTGGTGGGGGAGGGGGGTGGTGGTGACGGTTGTACTAGACGCCCTTAGAAAGCTTCAGTCTGGAAGTGTTAAGGATCTTTCCCTCTGCTCTTGAATCGGCCACCCTCTGTCTCCTCTCACGTCACTCCTCCCTCCCGGGGCGCTCTCTTGGGAACAGTATCGAAAGGCCAAAATGGTTGAGGTGCACATACTCCCTCCTTGCCATTTATCTTCCATTTGAGAAAAGTATAAGCATTGAAAACTTCAAACTAATAACAAGGAATATCTGGGAAATCGTTAACTACAGACAACAATTTTGGCCATACATTGTATACTTTAATAAAATCTACATGTGTTTGTGCATTCTATCTCTTAAGATTACCAGTGACGTAAAACTCACACAGAATGAAGAATTCAGAAGATATATTCAGAAATGTCAATATATAGATTTCGTTTGTTATGAAAACATATTAAATATGGTATTATAATTAAAATCGTTAGAGCGATTTTTCAGAAAATCAAAGTTCTCAAAACATTTTGCACATAAAGGGTGATTATAGGTGAGGGATTTTCTTGTAGGTTGTTTAGTTACAAGTAAACGTACTGACGCGAAGCTATCATCTTCAAGCATATTCAAAAACCATTTGTCTGGATGAAGTTTGAAAACGCGACCTTGGGATCACTAAACCAGCGCATTAGCAAATGAGCCACTGGCCGACACTGGCGGATTTGAAACCTGTTTCATGTAGAAAAATCTGATGTGTTGCACTCACATGACTTTCTCTACTCTTGTACTAACCATTCTTACAAACTCTTATTCCTATGTCTTCTTCGTGTTAGTTAAGATAAACATTTGTACAAATTATCTTGTTGCTTATTTCCTTGTGGGTGCAAGGGGAATGTTAGAATACAGTAGGCTTTGTGCGATAGTCAAATGTTTTAAAGCTTTGAGATTCCGTTCTCTTTGCACACTTAACGTATAAATAATGAACAACAATGTTCCATCTCACGAAAGTTCTAAGTTTTCCGAAACTCACATACATAACAAGGAATATCTCCGAAATGGTTCACCCTACAAATTAATTATTTTGTTCTTTAACGACGCTGTCAATTGCCAGGATCACATCAGCGTCGCCGGTGTGCCGGAATTTTGTCCCGCAGGAGTTCTTTAACATGCCAGTAAATCTACTGACATGGAGCTGTCGTTTTTAAGCACACTTAAAAACCATCGGTCTGGGCCGGATTTGAACCCGCGACCTTGGGATCAGTAGGCCAGCGTCTAACCAACTGAGCCACCCAGACCGACGGTTCACCCTACAAGAAAATTTATTGACACATAAATTGTGTATTTTAGCAAGATCTACATTTTTGTACAGTACAATTTGGTCTATCTCTAACGGTTTACCAGTTATGCAAAAGTCGTCCAGAGTAAATACGACTACAGGGGCTATAGCCAGAAAATTCAAGATATGCATTTCATTTGTTATAAAGATGTCTCAAACATATGACATTTTAATCAAAATCGTTAGAGCCATTTTCAAGAAAATCAAAATTGTCGAAAATTTTGTTATGTAAAGGGTAGTTTAGGGTGGGACTATTTTCTTCAAAATCTTCGTGTCGCATCCTTGAAAGACATTAAACTTAAATACCAACTTTGGTTTTTAACCGACTTTTCGTTTTTGAGTTATGCTGTTCACAGACTGACACAGACACACACACGGACCTTTTTCTAAAATGCTTTTTTTGGATTCAGGGGGCCTCAAAACATATATTTCCCGTGAAATCTCGATATCGAATTTTTGGGTGGAATTCAATATTTCCCCTACTTACCAGTAGAGAAAGTAAAAATTACAAAAATGTGTGTTTGAGGGTGCGTATATGCTTGCGAGTGTGTGTGTAAGTATGTATCAGTCTCTGAGAAACATAACTCAAAACCCAAAAATCAGTTAAACCAAACTTTTAAAATATTTAACGCCTTCCAAGGATGTGCGACACGAAGATTTAAAATAATAATAATAATAATAATAATAATAATTATTATTATTATTATTATTATTATTATTATTATTATTATTATTATTATTATTATTATTATTATTATTATTATTATTATTATTATTATTATTATTATTATTATTATTATTATTATTATTATTATTATTATTATTATTATTATTATTATTATTATTATTATTATTTATTATTATTATTATTATTATTATTATTATTATTATTATTATTATTATTATTATTATTATTATTATTATTATTATTATTATTATTATTATTATTATTATTATTATTATTATTATTATTATTATTATTATTATTATTATTATTATTATTATTATTATTGTTATTATTATTATTATTGTTGTTGTTATTGTTGTTATTGCTATTATTGTTGTTATTAATTATTATTATTATTATTATTATTATTATTATTATTATTATTATTATTATTATTATTATTATTATTATTATTATTATTATTATTATTATTATTATTATTATTATTATTATAACAATAATAACAATAAGGCAAGGAAACGAATATCTATTTTATGTAAATAAGGCAATAATGTATGAGCTTCTCATTTAGGGCAAGTAGTGTGAACGTAAGATCTGATTTCATCCCCAGCCAGGCGATTGATACTAATGTTTGGTACCGAACGCTCTCAAAAGAAGCATCAGCAGGAGCGTCTGAAAGGAACGTTGGTAATTACTATCCGACATTCCATTGTCATGTTCCCATGATGACTTAGGTCTGATTACAATCTCAGATATTGAAATGAGAAGAGAACGCTAAGTGGCGCATCTTGTACTCGGCTTCCCCTCATTCATTCTTCAATACATTTCTTTCATTTATATCCATTTGCCTTTCTACACTACTTACCTACAGTATTGTATTCCACTCGAAAATTTGATATCGAGATTTCACCGGAAATGTGTGTTTGAGGTTAGGTGAATCCAAAAACAACATTTAGAAAAAATATGTGTGGGTGTATGTATGTGTGAGTGTTTATATGTTTGCGAATGTGTTTGTGAGTGATTGAGTGTGTTTGTGTGTATATTTGTGTATGTGGTATGTGTATTTGTGTGCGTTTGTGCCTGTGTGTGTGTGTGTGTGCTTTCTCAGCGTCTTACAAGATGCGACACAAAGATTGAAAAAAGGATTACCATTCAAAACAACCACTTATGCGGAAATTGTTCCCTTATTGCATGCATTAAAAAGAATGACTCTAGATTAAAATAGATAATTAAGACATTAGAATGATAAATGAAATTAGCCTTAAAACGTCTTATTATGACGGATAACTCGTGTGAAATGACTATTTCTGGCACCAAAACGAGCTAACTAACCCCTAGCGCAACAGCCCTGGCCAGCCAAGGCTTACCGCCCGGCCGCTGCGTCCCCCACCTCTGCCCACTACAGGCGTCATGATTGGGGCGCAGTACTGGAGGGTTGGACGTGGTCAGCGTCCTGAGCCCTCCTGGCCGGCTATGCGGTCTTCGCAACCTGATTTCTAGCACCAGTACCAGAAAATGAATGGCGTAATTACCATGACAACAAGACAGCAATGTCGTCATCATCACCACAACACAATCTTCTGCAATGTAACGATAAAATCAAAATGGCAGTAATGTGGTTTTATTAGTCAAACTAATGCACTTTTCGTTTCTCCATCCACAACACTATTTATATTCTTTTTCGTAAACATATTTTGATTGTTCTGGAATTAATAAACTCTCGGCACTCTTGGCTTTGTTCAAAATGTCAAGTGCAATACAATCCATATTTTCAATAGTTTTATCATTACCTTGCAATTTCCTATATAAGTGTTGAAACAAATGAAACAACAACCACATTACGTCATACGTCTGTGATCTCTGTTACATCATAATTTTTCATTTATCAAATATATTAATTATTTTTACGTATTTTAACACCAAAATCACATAAAACGTATGTAACACGTGTGTAATATTTTCATTGTGACACTCACACACTGAACATATACTTGTGTCACTATCAATCAGATTATACACATACTAGTTACATAAATAACAAATATGTTCAATTTTTTGGGAATGTACAACACAAATTTCTCTTTATTCTGAATGAACTTGATATGACTTGTAAACAGTAAGAGATAGATAAGATCTCTGTTATTCTTTGTTGCTGTTCTTTCAGTACTGAAATAAGAAGTAAGTATCGGAGTTCCAAAACCGTGATATAAATATTTAAATCCTACTTGCGCACAAGGAAATAGCAATAAGACAATTTTTGAAAATGCGTAACTCTATTAACACGAAGTGGATAGAAGAATAGGCGTTTGTAAGAAAGAGTAGTTTGTACAAGAGTGAATTGAGAAAGTCATGTGAGTGCAGCATATCAGGCTTTTACTTTTTCATGGCAGTATTGTATTCCAATCGAATATTTACCGTGGCGGAGTGGTCAGATCATTTCTCTCTCACCAAATCGGCCCAAATTCGATCGCAGGCGACCGTATGTAGGGGGAGGGGGTGTTCCTCTAGGTTCTCCCGGGTTCCCCGCTATCTCATTCCACCGGTGTTGTATATATCATCAGTGTCTCCGCCTGCGGTGCCGTACATAGTAAAAGCGAGCGTTATATACTACCACAGAAAACGAAAATTACGTATCAAAATTGCACCGGAAAATCATGATTAGGTAATTCAAATAAAGGTATATTTAGAAAGAGGTCTGCTTGTATGTGCATCTGTTTGTCTCTCTGTGAACAGCATAAATAAAAAGGTAGCTGAATACCAAACTTGGTATTTAAGTTCAGGATTTTACATTTAAAGAATCCCAACATTTCATACTATTGTTTCCGTGGGAATTTTTCGAAAATTTTGATTCCTTCATGGGTGTGCAGCACATCTGATGTTTTTACTTTCCCTAGCCATTACATGTTAACATTCCGTAACTATGATGTCTCTGGCGCCGAGGTACCAGCATGGGGATCCCCCCCCCCTGGGAGGTCTGGCACGGGATGCATTCAGCCTCGTTAGGTCCCGAGAGGGCCAATTGAGGAACGGCCCCAGGTCGAGATGACCACATAACTGGTCGGGAGGGCTTTGAGCGCTGACCACTTCCCACCCTCCAGTACTGCATCCCACCAATGACGCCTGTAGTGGGCAGAGGTGGGGGACAAAGTGGCTGGGCGGCAAGCCTTGACCCTTCATGGACTGTTGCGCTAGGGTTTATTTTTTATTTTTAACTATGATTTTCGTATTCATATTGTCCCATTCGTTTCCCATATTTGTCCCCCCCCCCCTTCTCACACTATCAGACAATGTCATCAACTCTCCTTTGCTCCTCACATTGTTCTTCTTCGTCACTCAAACAAATGTCCACAAGCAAGTCTAGCAGTTGAGAGAAGGAAGAAAGATAAGGGATGGAGGAGAAAAACTAGAAAAACTCTGATGTGTGCACTCACATGACTTTCTCTACTCATCCCTTGTACTAATTATTTTTAAAATGCTTATTCTTCTATTTACTTCATGTTAATGGAGATAGACATGTGTACAAGTGGTTTTATTACATGTCCTTATTGGTACAATGGAACCACAGTAGGCTTAAGTGATAGCGAGAACTTTAAACAGCTGCTCTCTCAAGAAGTAGGCTTCAATACTCTGTTCTTGTGTACACTCACGGCATAAAATACCGACTTCCTTTTTGAGAACGGTGTAAGTACTTGAAAGTTCAAACTAATAAATAATACCTAGAAAACGGTTATATCCACAACAGTATATTGCGATATAAGGACGGCATGTGATTTTTACCTGACGGAGGAAAAGTTTGAAAAGATGAGACGCAGTCGAGTAATACAAAAAATATAGTTCTTGCTAAAACACATAATGTCCAAATAATGTTTTTGTAGAGTAAACCATTTCGGAGATATACTTTGTTATTTGCGTGACTTTTGTTTGGGAAAACAAACTTTCGTCAAAAGGAACACCGTCATTCATTTTTATGTTAGCCATGCAAAGAGAACGGAATCTCAAAGCTTTAAAAGATTTGACTATCGCACAAAGCCTACTGTATTCTAACATTCCCCTTGTACCTACAAGGAAGTAAGCAATAAGATAATTTGTACAAATGTTTATCTCAACCAACACGAAGAAGATACAGGAGTAAAAGTTTGCAAGAATGGTTAGTACAAGAGTAGAGATAGTCATGTGAGTGCCACACATCAGATTGTTTTGTATTGTAAGATTTGGTTATCTTTTACGGTTTATGAGTTATACCAAACTCATCCATAGTAAACGGTATTGCTTACGCTATAGCCAGAAAATTTAAAATATACATTTCATTTGCCATAAAAATATCTCAAACTTTTGTCATTTTAATCAAATTCGTAAGAGCCATTTTCGAAATAATAAAAATTTTCTACAGATAGGGTAGTTTAGGGTGGAGCAATTTTCTTCAAAATCTTCGTGTCGCATCCTTGTAGCTCAATAAACTTAAATACAAGTTTTGGTTTTTAACCGACTTTACGTTTTTGAGTTATGTTCACAGACTGATACACCCACGCGCGGGCCTTTTTCTAAAAATGTTTTCTTTTTTTTTAATTCAGGGGGCCTCAAAACATATTTCTGGTGAAATCACCAGATCAAATTTTTGGGTGGAATGCAATATTTCGTCTAGTTTACGTAGTAAAGGAAATAAAAAGCATAACTGCGTGACAGGAAACGGACCCATGATCTTCAGAAGGGCTTTTGGCGTTAAGAATGAAGCCACAAGCGCAGTTAAACAGATACCTCTGGAGTAGGCAAGAAGACAGATAATCGTTGTTCAGTGTCGCACTGTCAGATGATTAGAAATAAATAAAGAAATGACTGCACATTCATATTTTCAGAGAAGTGTGATAGTGGCAATGTATGATACTTTGGTAAAGTGAAAATAAATGGAAATGTTTGAATTTGAAACCATTACTTGCAGAGAAATACATTTTTGTTTTTATAAAGTTGGTGTCAATAGCAATTTTTCTTTAGTATTCTTCTCTGTGCGCAGAGTACCCGTTCCGTCTCACAATAATTGCTCTATCTCTTTTTGGGTATATCAACATATGTCTTTCCTTGTTGATACTGGAACGTTATCTTAGGCACTCATACACCATACTCTTCATACAACTCCACAGTCGACAGTCGAGACGTGTCAGATCTTACGACCGTGCTGGCCATAGAAGTGGTCCACCTCTACTAGTCCATTGATATGAATATGCGACGTTGAGGTGATTCTGCACATTTACATAAAAGTGTGCTGGAGCTCATGTCGGCCATTTCCACAGCTGTGTACACGTGTCGCACTGCCATTGAAACGGTACTGTATTGGAAACTATAAAAGTAACGCAGTAGTTGCGCACTAAGGACTTAACGCATGCTCAGAAATGCTATTTGTTCAGGTCGTTCATCCGAGGACACATGGCTAAAGGGTAGTACCTTTCTGTATTAAGATACCAAACCGTATGTTAACAAATTGTCACAATCGTTCGTTCTCACACAAAGACGCGCTTCACCTTCCGGTCAGTGTTGCCAACACAAATTCAGTTACTGCTTTCAATGTTAAAATTCACCATTAAACATATCCAGAACTTACAACAGAATATGCATAATAAATTCCCCACTTCCATCTCTAACAACAGTACATCTGTTTATTGCAACAACAAATAATTTCCAAAAATATTAACTTTAATAATTGTGTGTTCAATAATTGTACGTTTTAAAGTTGCCCATTAAATTTTGTTCAATGAAGTTGCGTTATTTATTTAAAAATATACCTAAAAATAAGAGATTTAACAGTAAGGATACGATATTTATAAAAATCCATTAAATCTTAAAAGGCCTTTCTTGGCAAAAATACAACTAATGTATATATTCGAAAGAAGTTCTTTTTTTATAGTTTTATTGTCTACTGTTCTTGTATTATTCGCTAAAATACTCACACTAAATCTAACTCGCTGTTGTGTCCTTAGACAAAATCAGCCAAATCAACTGACGATTTTTTTTAGAATTACAAAGCCTCGTGTTAGATTAATTATGACTGTTTCATACACAAAAGTGTTAAATTATCATATACGAATTACCACTTGGTCATTATTTTGTTTAGTCAGTGTCACCAACTGTATTCCATAAATCGCTGAAAAACAATTCATTATACATTACAATCAATTAATCAAAATAACAGTACATTTCAATTTTACAACTGCGTTTTAACAGTTGTTCTTTTAATAATGTATTTATTTTTCCAGAAGAAACCTTATTCAATAATGTTAAAGACAAAGTGAGATTTATTTGAGATTAAAAGTGGTTTTGTGTTATAACAAGAGAAGATAGAAATACATGTATTTGTGGGGTTTCGTTTTCCTCAGTTGGGAGTGCAGAATAAGTCGAACTACGCTAGCAGAAATGAACATATTTTAAATTATGTTTACATACTTGAACATTTACTGCTCACATATAGTATTTAAATTCATATTTTGTTTATGAAATGGTCGAGATTTAGATCATTGATATTTGATATGCTATTATATGAAAAATTATTTGTATCAAGTGATAACGCATTATTTCCACGTATTATTTTGACCGGGTGGCGATAGTAGTGCTGCAATGCGCCCTTTCAGGTAAGGCAAGCCTTCCAGATTAACAGAGTAACACTGCACATAACAATTGCATTATTCGTAACATAGTTTGTAGGTAACCTGTTCGCCCCAACTGGCGACTTGGCCAATAAAATCAGAGAGCTTATTTAATTTGAATTTCCTGATTATTGGTGAGATATCGATGGTTGGAATAATGTTCAGCATGCTGCGACAGAAATGGGAATTGACCTTTGTCTGCAGAAGGTTCGGTAGGTAATAACCTTTATGAACTAGGGCCACTAAGACTGGTGCAGTCTATTTTAATTGCCCCATAATTGGTTGTTGCATATTCGTAATGTGTTTGCGCCAATAACTCAAACTTAATATGCACACTTTCGTTTTTAAGTTGGCACCACATTAGGACTTACAGATTCCTAACTGACACACTAATATGCGTGTGGTATAGTTAAAAATCGTCCTAATATACGTATTTCAAATTAAAATAATGAAATTATTAAAATTTTTAAACTTCATACCAAACATTGTGATTGTAAACGTCAGTAGTAAATTGTCATAATTTCATATTTTCAACCACAGATGTCTTGCGCGCGGCAATTTGGAAATGTAATTTACAGAAGGCATACGAAATAGTTGGCCTTCTGTATTTAAAAGGCCTGCAGCTGCATGCTATTAATTTTTAAGTAATATTTTATTTTAAAGCCTTTGGAAAACTGAAATTATTTTACCAGGATGTGAGGTATAAAGTAAAGCATTGAATTTACTATGAAATGTGTCAGATACGTTCCTCGTGTGTATGGCTTCAGACGATAACTTGGCCTATATTGTATCATTAAATATGGCTTCCTCAGATATACAGTAATGAACAAGATAGTTACCAAACTGTTCATTATAACGGCTTATTCTCAGTCGAAACAATCACTTACTTCATGAGGAGGTAAATATGACAAAGCAAAACAATGTTTTAGTCACTTACCAGGCCAATTGTCCACAGTTGCTAGTTCAATGTCGGGTCCAGATGAAGCCTTCAACCAAATAGTCCACTCCATGTTCACTTCACGTATAGAAATATGCTGCCTACTATTTTCTTACGTTGTAATTATAACCCTAAAAGCACACACTCTTCAATTATGAACGACACACCAATGATTATATATAAATTTTTAATTTGATAGCAAACAAAAAAGAACCGCTAGAATATAATGTACATTTTGAAGGAAATGCAATGTAAATAACTGCGTAAAATATATTACGCTGTGTCTGAAAGTTCAAGGTACGTTTGTTTCGTACAAATATCGTAAACTGCTTTCACATGCGAACATTGATTCTGCAATCATTTAATAACATAAAGTAGGACCTTGGTAGCAATTTACTTATAGCTTCGTTAACTTCAAATAAAGTTCGTTGTCCCCAGATTACTTTTGGTAACAGTTTGTCAGTGAAGTCTGTAGATTATCGTTTAATGTCTCTTACTCACTAGCCACTTCCGTTTTACACGACACACGTACAGATCACTTTCATTAATATGGTAATTATTACCGCTACAGTTTTCATATCCATTTTTAAGGTAATGATTTTGTCAGGACAATTGTTCCAACATATATAAATAGACATGTGCACGCCGTGCAAAACTTGAAACTATCTCTTACAAGTAAGCTCTGCCCCTTTGGACAGTCTCCATTACTCGTTACTCTGTTTATGTCCTACAACTCAAAAGGCCTGCTACTAAAACAAAACACAGCACTAGCAGAGTTTGTCCACTACCAACTTAAGAAGAATAAACAGGGATGTTCAAAATGTTCTCTTTGGAGAGCTATACGCAGCGAACGGCAATAACCTCAGTTGAAGGGAGAGGCTGTGAATATACAGTAACGCACACAAACAGGCGATTCCATAGAAGTTTCTAAGTCATACTTTGAATTTTCTGGGAATGTCATTATAAGACCTCTTTGTATAAGTGGTAAACAGTAAGACAGATAAAAGCTTACTAAATAAAAATTATACATCTCGTTAAAACACACAATTTATATCAAATACTTCTTTTTTCTTTTGAGTGAACCATTTCCCAGATGTTTTTCCTTATTTGAGTTTGCCAATAATTATACTTTTGTCAAACAGGAATATGTATTCGTTTTTTCATTCCTTGGCCTTGCTAACAGAACGGAATTTCAAAAGCATCGCATGCCAACCAAGTCTTAAAACATTTCACTATCACTTAAAGCCTACTGTATTCCCATATTCCCCCTGTACCTACAAGAAAATTAGCAATAAGATAATTTCTAAAAATGCTTATGTCGATTAAAATGTAGTAGATAGAGAAATAAACACTTACAAGAATACTGTGTATAAGAGTGAATATAGCTCTACATATGTTTGTGAACAGTTTCTCCAAATTAAACCATATTAAAAGTCTATCACAATGTTACGCGACGGTCACTTCTAAGACTACGTCAAAGATTGCTATACTTCTTAAATGTAAGCAGTACCATGCAAGTCGCATGTTTCTCACGTAAGATTTGAAAGTGCTTTCGTAAATCAAACGCAACTTGACGCCACTGCAACACAAGGCCCGGCAAGGGGTTGAGAAGAGGCAAAGTCCACGTATGTTTGAAAGAGGTAAACACACACTCCCCTCTTTCGCTAAGGTTACACATCCCTTAGAATAAAAATGCTTAACCAAACATGTCGTTGGCACAAATCCATTACTCTTAAATATAACCTCACTTCTCATTTGCAAACTGTCGTAAATCCAATGTGCTCAATTAGCTGCCACAATTTATAAATTTGTTTCAAATGAATTCTGTACATCAATGGACAAAAATCCTCTATGGGATGAACCTTCATTGTATAAATTAACGGAAATGAGGCAAAGAAATGAACTCGAATTTGAAACGTTTTGAATCCATTGCGAAAATCACCACAAGCGACACTGCTTTAACAAATTCCAGATCAGTGCTAACAAATGAATTAACATAGGTACTACATTAAGATTATTTACAAAAAAACATAAATCTGCAGCAGTGCAGTAAAGCAATAATACGAAAAGTATATATCAGTTTCAAGAGACCTCGTTATACTATGGCTGACACAAAATTTCATGGCGGGTGGCACGACACAACATTCAATCAGAGGGTTGCCAGGCTTTGATAAGTTGTATAGTTAAACACGCTGTTAAATCAGTCTGCAAAGTCGGTGATATAATAAATATCACTTCCACCCACAAAATCTATCTACACAGTAGAAAACAATAGTAATGGTCTGCTATCAACCACCACTAAATTTTGTGTCTGCCATAAAATCTATCAACATAATATTCTGAATGTAGTGAAAATCAGTTTATAGATTGTCTCAAGAACTGAGATCAAAAATCGGCATTAAACACGTAACAAACATTAATATTTAGGATGGCTATCGACGATGCTAACGTCATGCTTGAAATTCATTTGAATCCGACCGAATTCCAGCAAACCTAACATAATATGTTTTAGAAGTAGTAACGACTATGTGAATCGAAAAGCAAGAATAGTTCATTTCGAAAAGAAGCAAGGGAAAAATGGATGAAGGGAGGAACTGAGAGAAGGGGAAACGAAGGGAGGAAGAAAGGAAGCAAGGAAGAAAGAAATGAAGGAGGAAAGACAGGAAGGAAGAAACAAGAAAGGAAGGAAAGATAGAAACAAGGAAGAATAGAAAGAAGGAAATATGTAAAGAAGGAAGAAAGAAGGAAAGAAAACAGGAAACAGAAAAGGAATTAAAGGTAGACAAAAGAAAGAAGGGAAAAAACGAAAGAAGAAAACAAAGGAGTACAGAAAGAAAGCAGAAAACAAGGACGGGAGAAAAGAAGGAAGGGAAAGAGGAAGGAAGGAAGGAAGGCAGGAAGGAGGGAGGGAGGGAGGGAGGGAGGAAGGAAGGAAGGAAGGAAGGAGGGAAGGAGGGAAGGAGGGAAGGAGGGAAGGAGGGAAGGAGGGAAGGAGGGAAGGAGGGAAGGAGGGAAGGAGGGAAGGAGGGAAGGAGGGAAGGAGGGAAGGAGGGAAGGAGGGAAGGAGGGAAGGAGGGAAGGAGGGAAGGAAGGAAGGAAGGAAGGAAGGAATGAATGAATGAATGAATGAATGAATTTTCTGGCTATAGCCCCTGTAGTCCTATTTACTCTGGACGACTTTTGCATAACTGGTAAACCGTAAGAGACAGACCAAATCTTAGTGTACAAACATGTAGATATTGCTAAAACACACAATTTATGTTCAAATAAATTTTTTCGTAGTGAACCATTTCGGAGATATTCCTCGTTACTTGTGTAAGTTTTGCAATACTTAAGCTTTCATTAAATGAAACATCGTTATTCATTTTTTATATATTAGCTGTACAAAGAGAACCAAATCTTAAAACTTATTCCCCTTGTACCTACAAGGAAATAAGCAATAAGGTAATTTGTATAAATGTTTATCTCAACTAACACGAAGAAGATATAGGAATAAGAGTTTCTAAAAATAGTACAAGAGTAGAGACGGGCATGAGAGCGCAACACATCAGACTTTTTATAAAACCTGTTATACCTACTCGTATATTCTGGAATTCCTTTTTGTTTCCTGGTTTACCTTTAATATCCAAGGGAAGCTGTTGGAGGAGGACTTAGCTGTTCGAAGCTTGTCGAGGGTGTATAAGGTTTAGTCTAATATTGTTGTGTTCCCATTATTTTGGGATTATCTCCTGGGAGCTTGATTCTGAGATTCAAGAATTTAATTTTCAGCACCAGGTTCTCTATTTTCATGTGAATGTGAACGCGGAACTGAGTTTAACGTCAATAAGTGTGATGCATATAATGTTTAGATATGATGCAAATGTATAAATGTTTTAAAAGTTGTATTGAATTAATTGCGGGACGAAAAATGCGCTGTCCTTTTGCCCCATCCCAGCCGTGTCCGCCTACCCATAGTGCGGTCAAAGAGAAAATACTCAAAAGACAGGCTAGAGACATTTCCTCTAGTAAACTTTGTCACCATGTGTGTATCTAGAATGTTGTTTTCCATAAAAGCTTTATGTACCTACAAGGGATGGAATCTTTCACTTCAAGTAACAAAACAGCGAATATTTCTTACATGTTTCGTTTCTTTTGCTGGATTGCGCGTTTGCTTCGAGATAATCACAGATCCTTTCCACAATATGTCGACACAACTCAAACGTACCCACGAATTCTCAATGCCCAGTTATACCAACATTGGTAAGAAAACTACACTAACTTTTACACTCTCATACCTGGTGCTTGGCTGACCACCCGCTTCGCAGTCCACCCCAGAGTCCCCTTTATAAAACATATTTGGAACTGTTTATTTGCGAAAAAATAGGTCAAACAACTTTTAATAAAATGTTTAGATATTTTCATGAGAAATGAAATGTATATCTTGACCCTTATGGGAATGTCCTTAAGAGTTCCCTTCATTTTAAAAGACTTCTGCATTTTTGTATAAAGAATGCTCTTCTGCAAGATACAATAACCTATTTAATTCTTTCTCTCTAGTATCTTATATGATTATATCATATGTCTGTGTGTACTCTGATGTTTTTCTTACACATGCAGTTATTGTACCGCAAATGAAGCACTTGGCCTTATCGTCACGACTTTTAAAAAATAAGAAAGTTCCCATTCTAATTTATGTAGACTTTCGACATTTTTATTTTCTTTGGACCAAGATGCTCCATAATTAGGTACTTGTATTGCACGTATCTGTTTTACAGTTTATCAACAGAGTTTCCTCGAGTTTTCGCTTCTTCACTCGAGTTAAGCCGAACTTAACCGAGTCACCACGATGCACGGTGTAAGGAATCTGAGCCTTGGATTGCAGCCGGTGCGCTTTTAAGTTTTGAGTCGGTCTGGGTGGCTCAGCTGATTAGACCCTGGCTTACTGACCCCGAGGTCGCATGTTCAAATCCGGTTCTGACTGATAATTTTAAGTGTGCTTAGAAACGACAGTTCCATGTCAGTAGATTTACTGGCATGTAACAAAAGTCCTGCGGGACTAAATTCCGGCACACCGGTGACGATGGCAATTGACAGCGTCGTTAAACAACAAAATATTTTTAAAAAATCATCAACTATTCACGTTATAATTGTCATGAGCTAAATGGAGTCAACAAGTCGAGTTTCACAGGGCAATAGAAGGTAGGCTAACAAGAAGCTGCATTACCGACCGGTGGTATGCCAGGAACAAGTGCATTTGATTTAAATACAGAATCAGTTTTTAAGGAAACATAATTTGGCCATCAGCTGGAGTTCTCTGCCCCTGTCCCGCATTTGTCACTTTCTAAACAATTTAATTACCAGTCAGTGTCGTCCACACCCGGTCTGTCTTGGCTTTATCACAACGTTCCTATGTGTGCCAGCTAGTCGACAGATTCCAAACCTAGAGGCCCCGGGTTCAGTTCCCGACTAGAGGATGGTAATTTTTCTTTAGCCACGATCGTTCCCCATCCTTCGTATAGTCTGGAAGTATGCGAATGAGACTGCATGTCTTTGAATTTAATGTTTATTAAGAAAACCCAACTTAAACAAAACACGTGAACATCATTACCGACTAGCAATTGTTCCAAAGGAAAAGCCGCTAATATGAACAAGTATGACCTTAGTTATTAAACGTGGCATATAAGACCACTCCTATATCTTCTTCGTGATAGTTGAGATAAACATTTGCAGAAATTATCTTATTGCTTATTCCTTTGTAGGTGCAAGGGGAATATGGCTTTGTGCGATGATAAAATCTTTTGAAGCTTTGAGATTCCGTTCTCTTTGCACACTTAACATATAAAAAAATGAACAAAGATGTTCCATTTCACGAAAGTTTTGTCTTTCGAAACTCACACACATAACAAGGAATATCTCCGAAATGGCTCACCCTACAAGAAAATTTATTCAGACATGAATTGTGTATTTTAGCAAGATCTACATTTTTTGTATAGTATAATTTGGTCTATCTCTAACGGTTTACCAGTTATGCAAAAGTCGTCCAGAGTAAATACGACTACAGGGGCTATAGCCAGAAAATTCAAGATATACATTTCATTTATCATAAAAATATCTCAAATATATGACATTTTAATCAAAATCGTTAGACCCATTTTCAAGCAAATCAAAATTTTCGAAAAAGTTTTCCATGCAAAGGGTAGTTTAGGGTGGGGTTATTATCCTCAAAATCTTCGTGTCGTGACCTTGAAAGAAATTAAACTTAAATATCAACTTTGGTTTTTAACCGAGTTTTCGTTTTTGAGTTATGCTGTCCACAGACTGACACACACACACACACACACACACACACACACACACACACACACACACACACACACACACACACACACACACACACACATACATACACACACACACACACATGGACCTTTTTCTAAAAATGGTTTTTCTTTTGGATTCGGGGGGTCTCAAAACATATATTTCCGGTGAAATCTCGACATCGAATTTTTTAGTGGAATACAATACTTCCTCTACTTACCAGTGGAGAAAGTTATGGGGTGAGTATACTATGTAAATATATAAAATGCTATCGCTTACTTGAACCTTTATTTCCTGCCATTCATTCTACAACAACAGAATCTTGTTGCCATGATACAACTCTTTTTTTTTTTTTTTTTTTTTTTTTTTTTATATATATATACTGTCGTGTATACATCCCACATCACTCCCCTTCCAGTAACCAAGTTACGATACAAAGTCAGATATACTAAATATATATAATAGTATGTAAATAGCACTAGGGAATTTCACTGATCTGCCACTACGAGTCTTTTTTGTGGTTTTTTCTTCATCTGATTGACTTTGAGAATTAGATGTAGACTGTTGTGATTCCTTTGGTTCTTTTAGAGAAGTGTGCTGATTTTCTGGGAGTATTGTTGAAGTATCATCATCTGCACTAATGAAATATGCTGGCTTCAGGCGGTCAACTGAGATGTTTACAGGTTTCCCCTTAATTTTGAGTGTGAAATATTTTGCAGTTTTTTTGATGGCTTGAAAAGGACCTTCATATGGTGGTTGAAGAATTTTCTTGACTCTGTCAATTCTCACAAATACATGTGAACATTTGCTGAGATCTTTATGCACAAACACAGATTGGGAAGTTTTATGCTTAACTTCTAAAGCTTTGAGTTGTTGCATGTGTTTTTAAAGATTAGATAAAAAACTTTCTGGCTCCATTACAGCTTTAGGTTGATCAAAAAATTCACCAGGAAGCCTGATATGTGTGCCATACACCATCTCTGCTATGGAACTGTTTGTGTCGTTCTGAAATGATGCACTTGGACCAAGTAAAACTGTGCGAAGCGTATCTGTCCACTTTATTGAGTTGTGTGCGATTATAGCTGTTTTCATTGTGCAATGCAGACGTTCAACTATTCCATTACTTTGCGGATGATAAGGAGTTGTATGTTTAAGTTTCACACCACAAAGTTCTGAAAGTTTCTTGAAAAGTTGACTTTCAAATTGTCTTCCTTGGTCTGTAATTAAAGTGCTTGGAACTCCAAAACGAGCTATCCAGTGATCATAAAATGATTTTGCTACTGTTTCAACTGTGATGTTTTGCATTGGTATAGCTTCCATCCATTTAGTGTAGCGATCTATACAAGTGAGACAGTAGAGATAGCCATCTGAAGGTGGAAGTGGACCAATAATATCAACATGAATGGTACTGAATCGCTCACCTGATTCTTGGAAAGTGCTGATTGGTGGTTTGGTGTGTTTTGTTATTTTACTCTTTTGACATGCCAGGCAAGCTTGAGTCCATTCTTTTACATATTTTTTAATGTTGCACCAAATAAACTTAGAAAGTCATTAGTACTACAGTTGATTTGATTCCAGGATGTGCTAAATGATGAATTTGAAGAAAGAACTGCTTACGAAATTCTTTTGGAATATAAGGCCTTATGTTATTGGTTGATACATCACACCATAATGTTTTTCTAGATGGTAATGATTAACTTTTGAACTTTAAATTGGGATTTTCTTCTTGAAGTTGTTTCAGTTCCTTGTCTTGTTGTTGGCCGTCAGCAACAGCATCATAATCGATGACAGAGACGGACTCTAAACGCGACTATATTGTCTTTGCCACTAACGTGCTGAATGTTTGGTGTAAATTGAGAAATACGTATATTGCAAACGCCGCAGTTGTCGTGGGGATGCTTTCTCTCTGTTTTTTTTTTTTTTTTTTTTTTTTTTTTTTTTTTTTTTTTTTTCCTTGAATGCAAACATTAGTGGTTTATGATCCGTATATATTATAAAATCTTTTCCTTCAAGAAAATGCTTAAATTGTTTGACAGAGAGATAGATTCCTAGCAATTCTCTACCATAGGTGCTGTATGCTCTCTGTACCTTGTTTAGTTTCTTTGAATAGAAGGCGATGGGTTTCCATCCATTTTCTTCATATTGTTGTAGAAGATTTCCAACTGCAAAGTCACTTGCATCTACCACTAACGCTAGTTGAAATGTTGGATCTGGAAATGTTAATATTGCTGCATTAGCTAAGTCTTGTTTACATTTCTCAAATTGTTGAATAGTTTCAGGAGTCCATACAATTTTTCGTTTATCTTTCTTTTTTGCGCCTTTCAGGTAGTCGTGCAGCATAGTCTGTGTGTCTGCTGTATGTTTAAGGTACCTTCGGTAGAAATTAACAGTGCTTAAGAACAAACGAAGATCATGAATTGTTTCTGGTAGCTTGTAGTCAAGAATCACTTTCACTTTATCTGCTAGAGGTCTGGAACCTTCACTGGTGATTAAATGTCCTAAAACTTCCAGTTGTTCTACACAAAATACTAATTTGCAGACGTTTAAGTGGAGTCCAAATTTTAAGTCTTTCAAATACCATCTTCAGATGTTCGCGATGTATTTCATTAGATTCTGAAGCAATCAATCATCAATATATTGAAAGACAAAGTCTAATCCTCTAAATACTACATTAATGAAGCGTTGGAAACTGCTTGGTGCATTTCTAATTCCAAATGGCTCACACAATCCAAATGGAGTTATTATTGCTGTTTTTGGCTTATCTTCTTCGGCTACTGGAATCTGGAAGTACGCCTTCAAGAGATCAATTTTACTAAATACGTTTTTTCCTCTTAATATATGTTGAAAATCTTCAATCCGAGGTATTGGGTATCGATCAGGGATAGTTTGAGCATTCAGCCGTCTATATTCACCACATGATCGGAAAGTTCCATCTTTGTTTGGGACTATATGCAGAGTTTTGTTTCACCATCAATTAGTTGTTTTTTATTTAGGTCAATTAATAAATTGAATTTTTTAAGAAAATCAGCTCCTAAAATGCCCTTGCTAGTTTTTGCTACTATAAAAGGCCATTGGAATTGTCTGCGGAGTGCTAAATCAATATTCATGGTTTTAAACCCATAAGTTGGAATCTCAGTATCAGTAACAGTTTAAAATTTGAATGTGAATTTTTGTTATTGGCATTTGCCGGAATTATGGAGACATCAGCCCCACTGTCCACAAGGAATCGTAAACCCGTTTTTTTGTCACGCACAAATAAGCGGGATTTGCAGCAATTATTAATAGTTTCAGTAGCAGAGTTCGCTGCCCACTCGACTACTTTTTTCAAGTTTTCCGGATCATTCCATGAGCATGGAGGTTGACATTTTTCAGGAAAGCATTTGTTTCCGAACTTAAAATGATAATAACAATATTTTAAATTGTGCTTATATCTTCTGCTACGTCGATTTCGACTGGATCTTCGACTTCTAGGCCTAACAGGCTGTAATGAGGCTATACGCTGTTCTAAAGCAGATATCTGTGCACAAAGTTTGGTTATGGCGTCGCAGTTGCTTTCGGATACTTCATTATCCGTACTAGCTGTTTTATTTATGCTGTAAAGCTCATTATGGGGGTTAATTTCAATAATTTTATCTGCCATAATAGCAATCTTCACCAAACCCTCGTCAGACACTATCAAAACATGCTTAATGGAGTTCGGTAACTTTCCTAACCAGAGAGTGCAAAGTACTTTCTCGGATATGTTAATACCAGCTAAAGATTGCATTTTCCTTAAAAGTTGGCTTGGTTTCATGTCTCCGAGCTCCAAACCCGTTAATAAGCGTTTTATTTGCTTTTCTTCGCTTTCTTTGAACGTATTCAAAAGACGTTCCTGGCAGCAGAATATATTTTGTTCGATTCGGAACCTTTAATTATGTCCCAGATATTTGCTAGATATTTCGGTTCAAGTTGAGCAACCAGGTAGTTAAATTTGGTGTCTTCCTGGGTTATTTTTGAAATTTTAAATTGTGCTTCTACTTGAAAAAACCTAATTTCTGGTTTTTCTACCCAGAATGGCGGGACCTTCACGCTTACCTGATTAGCTTCCTCAAGCGGATTTTCGCTTTCATTCATGTTGTCTTGCTATGCACTTGTAAATTATCACGTCGGGATTCACCAATTATAAGGGGTTTGTATACTATGTAAATATACAAAATGCTATCGCTTACTTAAAACTTTATTTACTGCCACTCATTCTACAGCAACAGAACCTTATTGCCATTATACAACCTTTTTTTTTTAAACTGTCGTGTATACATCCCACAAAGTAAAATAGGTTTAAATTCTAAGAATGGCATATAAGTTATACCAAATAGTAAAAGTATGTAAATTAGAAATATTTGTAAATAAAACAGAAACATGGCATTTAAAGGCATATATCCAGTTAGGCCTAAAATAGTTTTATAAAATGACATAATTGAACAAGTATCAAAACATAATTTCTTCTGATGTGAAATAACATACAGAACAGAAATAGATATTGAAATAAGATTAAATAGATATATTCAGCTATAGGCATCCCCTTCCCCCTCCTTTTGCCTTGCCTATGCCAGAAGGCTGCGGGGAGCACAGTAACCTATGGGGCGGATAGAGTGAAGACCTGGAAGCGGGTGTTTTGAGCCAAGTAGCAGTCCCTTGGATCGAACCTGGGCCGCCTAGGTGGTAGGCGAACGCTCTAACCGCTCGGCCACGGCGCCGACATCCTTTACTTTGTAATAACCTGACTTTAGGCTTTGAATTAATTTGAGTCACAATATTTACGGTTCTGTTAAATCAGCGATGGTATCATGAACACAGATGACATATGTAGCTATTATTACATGGTTGCGAAGAAAAGGTTACACCTAATTACCATAATTAGACAATTCAACTAATACCTTATTCTTGCAAAACGCACTTGAGTGGTAATGGTTGTCATATTCCACTAGATGCTTCTACTTGGTCTAGCAGTAAGATTACAGGTTCTGGATCTTGAAGTCGTGGCTTCAAGCCCAGACTAGGGCAACGGAACATTTTGGCCGTAAAAGCTCTTAGAATGGCTTACTACCAATGAGAAGTAAAGTCGGTGGTACCGTGTCCTACATTTACAGCACGTAAAAGAACCTCAAGTTTGATAAGAGATCTCTGAGCAGAAAGTAGCATTTCACGTCCAATATAGAATATATAATAGAGCGTGGTCTTTAAGCGCTAGAGTTGCCAATCGATCATAGTATACACTTCTTTAAGAGTAAAAACATGAAGGAAGTGACGTAAATTTTAGAAATACACGCACTTCTATTGACCTAAATACGACCTACAAAACACTCCCCACCAACATTTCTGCTTACGTGGACCAATATGATTTAGGAAGTCTCAAAACATGAATTTGAGCTAAAATCTCCATATCCAAATGTTGGATGTAATATAATCTGCCCACCACAGGCGTCACGAGCGGGGTGCAGTACTGGAAGTGGGACGTGGTCCCTGACGGGCGGTTACGCGGTCTTCATAACCAGGGCTGCTACTCAGTTGGCCTCTCAGGGACCTAAAGAAACTGATTGTAAGTGCGCCCCGGACCAGGCCGACCAGAGGGATGAAATCTCCACGTCGGTGCCGGGGACGGAACCCGGTCCCCCGCTTTATAATCAGCAGCGCTACCACTGCGCTAAGGAGATGACCAAATGATCCTCTTCCTGCATAAATTGCAATTATGCAATAAAATTAGCTTAAATAATAAATATTGTCCAACGGAGCGAAATATCTCCGCGCTAAAGCCTTGTGTTCCCAATTGGGAGATCCCGGGTTCGATTCCCTTGCACCATTCACTCTCACTTTTCGTTTTCCCTGGTCGGTAGTTAAAGTTGGAGTAATTACCTACTCATCTATCAATATTTCCTTTCCATAATGTATCTTTCATTTCGTTTCGTTCTCATTTTTCAGATACCCTTCAAGGTTTCGTGGTGTATGGTGGTGACAAT
This sequence comes from Tenodera sinensis, assembly GCA_030765045.1. Classification (NCBI taxonomy): domain Eukaryota; kingdom Metazoa; phylum Arthropoda; class Insecta; order Mantodea; family Mantidae; genus Tenodera; species Tenodera sinensis. The sequence goes on from CM060968.1 coordinate 58,376,183, forward strand.
GCGCTTGCTTGTTCAAACGAAACACTACTCGCTATGGACACTAAAGGGCTGCTTGGCTGGCGGGTCGTTCTCTCTGGGCAGCTGCAGCAGTAGCATAGGTCTTCGAGCCAGGAAATGTTAGTGACTTTTGTGTGTCTCTATGGACTGTACCCTCCTGTGGCTCCTTCACATCCTTCTGGGTCTAAGTGCACGAGGTGTTTCCTTCGTTGCGTGCCCTTACCTACATTATATCCCGTAGTATTGTACAAATACTGGTTGTTTGCAATCATTATGTAAGATTTATAATGAGCAGGTCTAGGAAGTTAAGGTAAATCCTTTTTACTTTCTCTACTACGTATAGTAAGTAGCGGAAGTATTGTATTCAACCCAAAAATTCGATGTCAGTATTTCACCGGAAATATATGTTTTGAGGCCCCCTGAATACAAAAAACATTTTTAGAAAAAGGGCCGTGTGTGTGTGTGTGTGTGTGTGTGTGTGTGTGTGTGTGTGTGTGTTTGTGTGTGTCTGTGTGTGTATGTGATAAGCATAACTCAAAAACGAAAAATCAGTTGAAAACCAAAGTTAGTATTTTAGATTAATATTCTTCGAGGATCCCACACGAAGATTTTGAACAAAATTCCTCCACCCTAAACTATCCTTTACATAGAACATTTTCAGAAAATTCTGATTTTCTCGAAAATGGCTCTAATGATTTTGATTAGAATGCCATATGTTTGAGATAATTTTAGGCAAATGAAATGTATATTTCGAATTTACTGGCTATAGACCACGTAGTCCTGTTTACCCTGGATGACTTTTGCATAACTAGTAAACCATAAGAGATACACCAAATCTTACTACAAATATATAGATCTCGCTAAAGCATCGAATTTGTACCCAAATGATTTTTTTTTTTTTGTGGAATTCACCATTTCAGAGATATTCCTTGTTATTTGTGTGATTTTGCAATACTTATAGTTTCCATAAATGGAAGGCCGTTATTCATTTTTTATATCTTAACCGTGGAAAGACAACGGAACTTCAAAGCTTTAAAAGATTTGACTATCACTCAAAGCCTACTGTATTCCCATATTGATGTGTCTATAAGAAAATCAGCAGTAAGATAAATTGTGCAGTTGTTTACCTCAACTAACAGGAAGAAGATACAGGAATAAGAGTTTATAAGAATAGTTAGTACAAGGGTAGGGATAGTCAAGTGAGTGTAACACATCAGATTTGTTATTCTAGTGTCCGAAGATGAGGGCCAACATGATTTTATTTGTCCTTCTCTGACTTTTTTATGGCTTTTCTGTATCATTTAACAGCTTTTTTTTTTTTTTTTTTTTTTTTTTTTTTTTGGTGCAACTTTACCTTCTTTCGACTATCTTTTTTCTGTCCAACAGAGCGTAATCTCAATTCCAATTTATTTTAATTGATATGCACTGCCAACACTGACTAGAACAGGTAGTTGAATATGAATGAATATGAATATATTGAATACGAAAGCATATACCTGTTGGGCTGCCCATGAACTTGGGTCCTATACCCTCTGTCATGGGACAGACCTCTGTGATTATCTACAAATAACATTTGACGTGTGGTGTTTATTCTTTGACTACAGGTAGTTAACCTTATTCAAACCTGTCTTTAACTTTCGTCTTTTTTATTCACTTATTTTCACCAAATTCTCTTATATTTTCTTTTCCCTAAGATCATTACTATTTTAGATTATCCATTCCATTCTAAAATTTATTTATTAAAGTCGGTTAAAAACCAACTAGATATTTAAGTTTAATGTGCTTCAAGGATGCGACACGAAGATTTTTAACAAAATTCCTCCACTCTAAAGTATCCTCTACAAGGAAAGTTTTTCAAAAATTCTAATTTTCTTGAAAATGGCTCTAACGATTTTGATTAAAATGTCATATGTTTGAGATATTTTTATGACAAATGAAATGTATATTTTGAATTTTCTGGCTATAGCCTATGAAGTCCTGTTTACTCTGGATGACTTTTGCATAACTGGTACACCTTAAGAGATAGACCAAATCTTACTATACAAAAAAAAAAAAAAAAAAAAAAAAAAAAAAAAAAAAAAAAAAAAAAAAAAAAAAAATTGTAGATCTCACTAAAATACAAAATTGATGTCCAAATAAATTATTTTGTAGGGTGAATCATTTCGGAGATATTGCTTTTTATTTGTGTGAGTTTTGGAGAGCTTATACTTCCGTCAAATGGAGCATCGTTATTCGTCTTTTTTTTTTTTTAACCGTGAGAGAACGGAATTTGAAAGCTTCAAAAGATTTGATTATCGCACAAAGCCATATTCCCCTTGTACTTACAAGGAAAAAGCAGTAAGATAATTTCTGCAAATGTTTATCTCAATTAACACGAAGAAGATATAGGAATAAGAGCTTGTAAGAATGGTTAGTACAAGAGTAGAGAAAGTCATGTGAGTGCAACACATCAGATTTTTACTATTACAATGTATTTGTACGAGCAAACAACGGTGTAATGACGGAGTTCAACATCCCCTGTCGTTCCGGAATGTGATGTCGGAGCAGTTACTCTCCTTTCCTTATTGACACGCTTGTTGGAAACTAGAATTTCCTATAGAAGTTTTTCATAAGTTGGTATAAGTTGGTAGTAATTTCTACTTCGTGGTGTTTGGTGTTGTCACTAGGACATTGTGGATAGCTAGGTAGGTATATTCCTGATAGACAAACCGGTGAGTAAGGCAGCTGGTGTCTTCTAATTGGTCGCCCCAACAAGATGAATAGAGTAAGTTTTCAATGCTGACAGAATGCGATAACCTCGTACAGATTTTCTTTTTCTTTTTTCCCAGACCAATAAGTAAGGGGCTCTCGCAGCTGTTTTCACTTAGATAATGGAGTGTCGAGTATTAGTCCGGTCCTTCTCGTATCTCACTGTATTCAATCAAAACTTAATAATGTACCTACACTTCCTTTGATTGCGTCACCACGATGCAAGGATGGTAAGTGATTTTTACCATTGAAAAGACGAGACGCAGTCGAGGATTAGCAAAAACACTTAACACATGTGTATTGCATATAATTCTTTGGGAGATTTAAAGATCTCACCATATCTTCTCTGCAGAAAATTTTGGATTTCTTTGGTAATTTTCCTACATTTTTTCTTTAAGAAACTAATCAAGCGATAGAATTTGCAATGTTAATATCATGATTTAAGTTTATCATACCTCTTTAACATGGAAAATTCAGACCATAAGACGTTTTGATGTTTTTTTTAAATGATATAGCAGCATACACAGCTGAAGCTATTAACAGTGGAGCAATACAATCCACAAATAAAACTTGTAGGTAGAGACTAATAACTTCACTTCAATAAAATTGAGTTAAACTCGATACACCACCAACGATCGTTTCAACACACTTTTGTGCCATTATCAAGGCAAACTCAAGGAGTCGAAAACGTGTGTCGAGTGTTAGTCTGTACATACAAGTGATATTTGTGAATGGTATAGCATATTTCTATTTCTTTAGATTCTTCAGGTGTAAGAGAAGTACAGCCTATTTTCAAAATGTCTTCGATTTCAGAATCTACGCAGTTGTTCAAGTTAGACGCCATGATTACTATGGCTAATTATTGATTTGAGCACGGATTACTCTGTTTATCTTGCGGAACGTAAATTAAGAACTATTGAGGTGGTAAAAATTAGCAAGTAAGTTTGATTATGTTTTATATCTGTATTAATCAAAATGTTGTTAAGTTTAAGGGCGTGAAAATGCTAGCTGTCCAGGCCTTAAAATTACATAATATGGAGAGGGGGTTAAGTTGGTAGATGTGAATAAGGATAATTCATTTACCTGCAATGTAAATATAACCGGAAAGATCATGAACCTACTATCTCCATTTTATTCAAATCTTGCACTGTAATCTGATGATAAATTCAAAAAGTTCAGAATTAAGTGGAGATTTGAAGTTACATCCAACCAATGATAAACGTATTAAAATATTGATGGACATTGAAAATATATTTCAAAATTCTTTTGTGTATTTAATTTCTCTAAAACTAAGCAAACTGTCAGGTTTTGAAATCAAAGACTGAAGTTGAAGTCACATAAACGGAGCACATGCTGGAAAAATTCTAGGAGCACAGTAAAAAATTTAATGCGCATTTAGCAAATAGTGTATTAAGATATATGAAGTCGAGAAAAACCTATTTTTCTTTATAGATACATCATGATCATGTGTCACATTACATGTTTGGCCTAAAACTGCCCTGCTCCATATATCACACCTTGCCTGTTTTGTCAGTAGCCTCTCTCCTCAGATTCATAGCTTAAACACTTCTTTCCGGCGAATTTGGTTGTTTTTGAGAGCCGAACAGTTAGGCAGAAGGACATTTAAATGTAGCACTCTTGGTATTTTGAGCCTGCGCTAGAAGTTTAGAAATGCCAGAATCTAAAAGATTTCAGTGCCAACCGATGACTGAAGGTTTGGGGAACATTTATATGCATGTGTATAAACCTTATAAAATCGTCAGTTTGATAATCCTCCGGTCATTTTTCAAACCCAGGATCAGTCATCACACATTATCTCAGAAATTATTTAACAAATCACAATAACGTTGTTGCAGGATATAGATTGAGGGAAGATACAGTCCGCGAGCAGTTATAAAAGAACAATTGCCTTGCAAATTGTGGCAAGAGTCTGTATTGTGACGTCGGGCTCGGAGCACAACAAAGGGAGAGTGTGCCAAGCTGTTACGCGCCGCGTGCCGTGCCGAAGAGTGGACAAATACGCTCAAGGCCGGGCTGCCTCGCGGGACTGCTGTATGTATGTGACTGTTAACAATCGAGGCGGCAGAAACCACAAAGGTTTGGAGAACATTCGCAAGACTTCTGACCGAGTGATTTCTGGTGCGTATGTGTGTGAGGAAGTCCAGAAAGGTCCATGTGACGTCATCCCCAATATATAAGGAGGCCTGAGAAGAACAGTTGAGAGAGTTTTAGAAATTGAATTACGGACATGAGTCAGTGAGTGTGAGACGTGTATATCGCCATGTTACTGCGTCGTCGTGTCAAGATTTGTCGAGCGTCACGAGTGATTTCATCGTCATAGTGACAGAGGAAGTGAAGGAAGACACTAAAAGGATTGAGTAAGGTTATGAAAAGTTAAAGTTGTGAGTTGTGATAGTCCGAAAGACTGTAGACTGTGTGAACGACGTGAAGATAATTATCTATCAGTGATAACATTTTACAAGACAATAAAGAGCTAGAAAAGTAACCGGAAGGATTTTGTCATTTTGATACAGAATGATTCAACTTGTATAACACCTGAAGTACGCAGTTATACAAACAGATTTCAATAAAGCACGATGTAAGACATTGGTGCACAATGTCGCCTACTCTTTTTAATAATTATATAGAAGACGCTATCCGAATGAAGGAGCACCAAAAGAGATACAAATAAATAAGAACAAATATATTACGATATGCTAACGACTTTGTATTAGTTGCAAATTCTGAAAACGAATTAGAAAACTCAATCTATCTTTTAGACTTACAGCTACTACCAAAAGTTTAAGGACACCTGCATATTTCACCGAAATACACTCTGTCCTTGAACTATTTTCTTCACTGGGATTATATTTCGGAAAAAAAAATTATCTTATTAAAAGGTGTATATTTAAAAAATTATTATCTAGATGTCATTATGTTTAAGGGATTATGATTTTTTTTCAGTTAAAAAAAAGCGAAAAAATCGGTTTTAAATCTTTTTGAAGATATGGCCATTAAAATATATGACACTTCAATTTTATTGTTCTCCGAAGGGAAAATATTTATGAATATGACATTATTATAATACACTGTTTATCAACAACTGACATGATGTTTATAACCTTAAAACAAATTGGAAAAAGGAGTTTAAATTAGTACTATTGGTAATGGATTGAATCCCATGTTGAATGAGCCAGCGAAGTCGGAGCGGTGTCTATTTATAGTGTATCAGACATAATGCAAATCGCACCACTCAGTGTGCTATGTTGATCTTGGTATGATGTCATGACTTTCAGTTGCGCTCTAGCTTCCATTTTGTTCTGCTGCGAGAAAAAGATTGTTAAATAAAATGGCTTAAAAGACGTGAAAAAGGGCATTAAATGGCTAGCGACTGGGTTCAATAAGTGCGGCAAGTTATACAGAGCTATTGTAATTCAACTGGGGATAGATAAAACGTGTGTAGGACAGAGGATAAAAAATATAGGAAAGTGGCAAGTTTTCAGACCTGGAGCGAAGTGGTAGGCCAAGGGTTACATCGTCCCGGGAGGATAGAACTATGATAGTTATATCCCGAAAACTTCGAGACACATTATCCGAATGTTGGAATACATTACCATGCAAGAGTGTAGGCATATTGTAAATAGCATCCCAAAAGAATAAATTTACTGTGTTTGAAAGTCAAAGGAGGCCCAATAAAGTATAAAATCGTCTGCAATGGATGCTTGAAGCATAATGTTATGAATTTGTAATAATGTATGGCGTTATGTGTTCTTCCAGGAGAATATTTCAAAATGCATCTTTAAATTTTTGGTAGAACCTGTAATTGAAAAGTTTTTAAGTTTAAACTAAGACAATAGCATTTCACTGTGAAGTAAAATTGCAATTGAAAATAAGATTTTGGAGATATTCAATATATCTATATTACTTTTAATGGGTAAATTAAATTGCAGAGATATCAGAGTATTTGTGGCATTATAAACAGAACATTAAAAATTCACGAAGACATACAAAGATAAAATTATATCCATTTTACTGAGTAACAGTGAATCCCGTGTTACGTGCAGAAACGATTTTAGCCATATTCAGGCAGTGGAAGTGACATTTTTTACGGGCAGTCAAAGATTAAACACCATTCCTAATGGAAGTATTACACAAGAGCTGAATATGTTTGCAATGAGTGATAAAATAAAAGAACAGAAACAAAACTGGAAGGAATATTTGGAACGAATGGAAGAAATAAGGATTCTAAAGATGGCCTTATAATACGAACCTAAAATAAAGAGGGACATAGAAGGTGGGTTTGAGGCCACAGCAAGTCGACAAGCCCAATCCGTGAAAGGCACAAGAAGAAGAACAAGAACAACAAGAAGATGTAGAGTATGCCTTTTAAGTTCACCAATCTACTTTTAAAGAATACCTTTACTTTTTTAAGGTTGGGGTCTCCAACCTGTCAGGCTATTTCTGACGATGAATTTATGAAATAAATGAGTCTCCAATGACTCCCGCATCCATAGAGCTTAAAAGTAACTGACATTCATCTTTTTCACTGAAAAATGCCCATGCTCATCCTAAGTGATATTGAACTCGGTACCTCTTGAACGTGACGTAGACACCCTACCTCCACTATATTCAACTGGGCTATACATTTATTTACTAAGCAACATACGATTCTTTCCTTAATTACAGCATCGCATTTCAATTAAAACTTATCAGCAAGTATTTAAAAAAGTAATGTGCAGCATCCATATTCACTTCATTTCAATTGACATAGACCTTCATAGTAATAGTTACATTGCACATTTCGTTATACATGCAAAGCGAACAGCGACAGTCAAATGTTTGACAGCTGAACGCTGTATCCTGGCCTTAAAATTACATGCTCTTTTCATGGCATCATGAAAAATAATTGAATATCGACAGAACCATGGAACAAATCGAACCATTAGCAACGGACACCACAAAAAATATTATTTAAAATTAGTTGTGTGTTTTAAAGAAGTCTACATTTTTATGTTATACGTTTTCGTCTATCGCTTAGTGATTACCATTTACATGCAATTTATTCCCTGGTTGCAACCCCACCTCCCCCTCGCCAAGTCACCTCATGGTTTAGTAGTGACAACTAAATTGCTTATAAATAAACAAATACATTATTTTAGAATGTTTATTGAAGGAAGTATAAACACAACTAATGCCACTAAAAACTAAACAGTCATACGAAAGAGACTATATGAGTAGAGAAGAACAAAGCAAGTATGTTGTAAGGAAGGTTTATTAATTACTATAAATATGCAACAAGTGAACAAGTTTTGAAATCAATCTCTAAATTTTGTTTTTATTCAAAATTGCTACTAATTTTCATTGATTCAGCTAAAAATAAAGGGTTTATTTAAAAACAAAAGTATAAGTAACCTGTGTTAATATCTGGGATCAGCGTTAAATTTATAGTAACTCATGCTACTACATCGATTAATCAAGACTTTTATTCTTACTTTATCTAATATGTATTGTAAATGTTTCGCTTCTCAGTCAAACCTAATCGTTTCCATTGCCAACTCAAATAAAACGGAATGAAAAGAGCAGTATTACAAAAGGCTTTGGTTTTTCCACCCAAGAATTTGATAACATTGGAATATACCTTTTGAGGTTACCTGAATAAAAACAAATTAGAAACAGGTCCGTGTGTGTGTGTGTGTGTGTGTGTGTGTGTGTGTGTGTGTGTGTGTGTGTTCGTATGGCTGTGAATAACATAATTCAAAAACGAAAGGTTGGATGAATACCAAATCTGGTATTATTTATTTCAGAATCTTCCAAGGATGCAGCATGAAGATTCTTAACAAAATTTCTCCACCTCAAACTCCCATTACATGGAAAATGTTTCGAAAATTTTGATTTCCTTAAAAATGGCTAAATGATGTTTATTGAAATATGTATTATGTGTCTAAGACATTTTCGTGACAAATAAAATAAATATCTAAATTTTCAAGAAATGGCCTCTAAGGTTTGTTCATTCTGCACGACTTTCTCATAACTAGTAAACTTAAGAGATAGACAAAATCTTACTACAAAAAGTTCAGCACACGCCATTTATGTCCCTTTTTTTAGAGGTAATCATTTTCGATATATTTCTTGTTATTTGTTAGAATTTTCAAACACATACTTTTCTCAAATAGGAAGGCATTGTTTGTTTTTCGTGTCCTGCACATGCAAATAGAATGCAATTTCAAAGTTATCACATGGCGAACAGCTCTTAAAAGATTTAACTATTACTTAGGCCTACTGTATTCTCATTTTTCTGTTGTATCTACAAGGAAATATACAATAAGATAATTAGAAAAAATAAGCTTTTGTAAGAACACTTAGTTGAAGAATGTTTACAGAAAACCATGTAAATATAACACTTCGAATTTCCTTCACGTGGTAAATCGCAATTCTTTTTTTTTTTTTTTTTTTTTTTTTTTTTTTTTTTTTTTCCCAACTGATAATACAAGGAGCATACCTGTAGAATTCCAAGGCTATCGTATAGCGATTTGCTTTTTCAAAGTTGACTATCGCTTTTTGCCTACCTTAAACATTCTTATGTTCATAATGAATTGTGTAATAAACTTTTTTCTGGGATAACAAGAGTTAGATAGAAAAATTTAAACGTTCGGTGTAAAGGATCATGAAAATTAATAGTCTGGCATAGTTATTTTCGACAAATCTGTGGCAACATTTTGAACTAAATTATTTGAGATTTGTAGATATTATAAATTTTACTACCAACTACACATTTAAACTCAGATTGTGACAAAATTAGCCGAAAGGTGAAGGGATAACACTAGTAACAAATTAGTGGATGTATGACAGCTCTCTAAAATGTATTTTTCTGGCAGTGTATTTCAAAATGCGAACATATATTGTTTTTGATCCCAAGTTTAATTTATTGAAATGAGGAATGCTACCATATGTTTGAAAGAGGCCGCTACCGAAACTCCAGGCAGATCCTCTCAGCTGTCAATACGTCACATATACATGTCAACATTTCTATATCTTGTTGCCGTGGTTAATGTATGTCGGGTAATCGCACCCGTGCTGGTACTCAGTGCCACATCACCATAAAACACAAAACATTCAGCTCTAATATACGTGTTTTACTGGATGGGCAATTATAAACTAGTTAATATTCTTAATTCATACTGAGGGGTACTTTTTAGGACTATAAACAATGAGTTTGATGATTGGAATTGATAAGGAAGGCATTAGAGCTGGGCGATGCACCCTAACGTCAGACAGATCTGCTAATGGTAATAGTTAAGGAACAAAAGGCCGGCAGGTTTTTGTTTCATTCCCGTGTTTAATGGACAGGTGCCAGAGATGGGATTGCTTCCAAGTGTTGCAACATGTTGCCAACTCATGCTTCCAATACTGCATCGCCTCTGGTTACTTACCATGCACCCAATTTCTTAACAATACCTCTAACTGAAATGTCTAAAATCCACAACTTCATTTTCTGGGAGTGATTTTCGACAACTAACTAGGAGGAAGCATACTGAAAGCATTAGTAAGAAAGCTTATGGTGGTTCAAAATATTAGATAGACCTTCTGGTAAAAAGTGGGGTTGTTGTAACAAAATTTTAAATACAACCTACAATATGTATATTAAACCCAAATGATGTGGTGAAGTGCTATAACTTCATTTTCAAACAAAAAAATCCTTGAACAAACGCAAAACCAAGCACTACGATTAGTAATTTCTGCCATTAAAATAACTCCAATTGAAGCTTTTATTAACTGTTACATCCAACAAATCCATCATGACAGAACTTCAAATGCAAGCCCTAAGAGAGAAGTTAATAAGAATACCAGATTCTAAGAAATAGTACAACTTCCAAAATTCTACACACCAAACATAGATTGGATTTATTCAGATGGTCCAGACCTGAAAAATTTGTTAGCATATCCATCTGAAACAAAAACTTTCCCTCCTATTATAATCCAATTAATAAAATTGTGGTTGACTTCCGACTTCATCTTAATGAAAAGTTTAATAAAAGTGATTTTAATCCTGTTGAAGCCAAAGCGTTTACCCTTGAAACCATCAGTACAAGTACCCTCCCAGTGACTGGATTCATATCTATACTGATGGCTCTCTTCTGAATTACGAAGGAGCTGCAGCAGGTGCATTTTGTCAACTCTTTTCCTTTCATAAAGAAGTGGAGAAATATACAACCAATTTTGGTGGGGAAATTGATGCTATATATATGTCACTTCAACATTTATTTTCATGGTTATGTAAATGCAAAAAGTTTGTTATTCTATGCGATTCTAACGTTGCCCAGTTGATGATCAAATAAATACAGAACCTACATAAAAATATAATCTTACAGTGGATTCCTGCACACTGTGGTGTTTCTGGAAATGAAACGATGATCCATCAATAGTTCCTAATTTACCAATAAAACCTCTGTTTTGACTGTTTTTGACTGATCACAGGACATGATCGAATAAACATCTTTTCAGAATTGGGATAGTGGCATCTCCAAACTGTTTATTGTGCTCCAAAGAAGAAGAAATGGACATGGAACAATTAAAAATTTATGAATCCCTTATGGCTCTTGAAACTCTGACATCAAAATATTGGGAAGCAAGAAAGAGAATGAGTTCATTATTAACTCCTGTATATTAGATACATACACAAATTCATTTGGAATAAAATATATTATCTGTTAACGACGCTGTCAATTGCCAGAATCACGTGAGCGTAATTTCGTACCGCAGGAGTTCCATTACATGCAGTAAATCTCAGTTTTAAGCACACTCAATCAAAACCATCGGTCTGGACCGGGTTTGAACTCGCGACCTTGGGATCAGCAGGCCAGGGCTTAAACAACAAAGGAACCCAGATCGACTTGAAAATGTAACACAATTAAGTATTAATGTTTATGTACCCCAAATTTTGAGCATGTTTTTGGTTTCTCTACCACGTCTAGTGATTCGATGTCAACATTTCATCAGAAGTATATATTTTAAGACTCCTGAACGCAAAAAAAAGCACTGTGTGTGTGTGTGTGTGTGTGTGTGTGTGTGTGTGTGTGTGTGTGTGTGTGTGTGTGTGTGTGTGTGTGTGTGTGTGTGTGTGTGTGTGTGTGTGAACAGCATGACAAAAACGAAAAGCAGGTTAAAAGTCAAAGTTGGAATTTAAGTTTAATGTCTTTCAAGGATGCGACACAAAGATTTTGAGGAAAATTCCTCTGCCCTAACCTACCCTTTACATGCAACATTTTTCTAAAATTTTTATTTTCTCAAAAATGACTAACGATTTTGATTAAAATGCCACATGTTCAAACTATTTTTATGGCGAAATAAAGCATATTTTCAATTTTCTGGCTATAGCCCACTCTATGACTTTTGCATAACTGAAAAACCGTAAGACATAGACCAAATCTTACTGTACAAAAAATGTACATATCGTTAAAACACGCAATTTACGTGAAATGATCTTTTTTGTGAAGTGAACCATTTCGGAGATATTCCTTGTTATTTGTCACAATTTTACAATACGTATAGACGTTCTCAAATGAGAGATTATTATTTACTTTTTATCTCTTGGTTATGCAAAGAGAATGGAAATTCAAAGTAATTACATAGTAACTACCTTTAAAACATTTGATTATCACTTGAAGTCTACTATATTCCCCTTGTACCTACCAGAAAATTAGCAATAAGATAATTCCTCAAATGATTATTCCGATTTAACATGGAATAGATAGGGCAATAAACATTTATAAGAATAGTTTGTACAAGAGTGAGTGAAGAAAGTCATGTGAGTGCAACACATCTGATTTTTGAAATTAGTTCCCCAGTTATTGACTTTTAATTTCTCCTTTTCTGAAAAATTGCTCCACATGGCGTATTATTTTATTGATAAAATATTGTGTGTCACATTCATGTGACACTCTCTACACATTCTTCAAGAACTATTCGTACATAAGCTTATTCTTTATCTACTTTATGTTAGTTGAGATAAACATTTGTACAAATGATCGTATTGTTTATTTCCTTGTAGGTGCAAGGGGAATATGAGAATACAGTAGGCTCTGAGCGGTAGTGAAATGTTTTAAAGCTTTCAAATTCCGTTCTCTATGCACGGCTAAGATATAAAAAATGAATAACAATATTCCATTTATGGAAAGTGTAAGTGTTGTAAAACTAACAAAAATAACAAGTAATATCTCCTAAATAGTTCAGTCTACAAAAAAGTGCATTTGGACATAAATTTTGTTTCGGCAACATCTACATTTTTTGTACAGTAAGATTTGGTCTATCTCTTACGGTTTACCAGTTACGCAAAAGTCAGTCAGAAAATTCAATTAACATTTCATTTGCCATAAAATATCTCATTTTAGAGCATTTTCGAGAAAATCAAATTTTTTTAAAAATTTTCCACTTAAAGCGTAGTTTTTGGTGGAGGAATTTTCCTCAAAATCTTCACGTCGCATTCTTGAAGCATATTAAACTTAAATACCAATCTTTTTTTAAATCGAGTTTTCGTGTTTGATTTATGCTGTTCATAGACACAGATGTGGGCGCAGGCCTTTTTCCAAAAATGTTTTTTTTTTTTTTTTTTTTTTTTTTTTTTTTTTTTTTTTTATATTCAGGCGGCCTTAAAATATATATTCTCGGTGAAATCTCGACATCGAATCTTTGGGTGGAATACAGTACTTCCCCTACATACTATATGTAATGGAGAAACTAATATGATAGACATTGTATGGAACAAAATGGTATGTCTCACGGTGCACCAATAATATGACGTGAAACACTTTATAACAGAGGTTACTTGTTTGTATACTATCGGAGACCAAACGATACGCAAGTCAGTAATGTAGGTGATGCGGGTGATGAGGGAAGCTCGGTCGCAGTTCTCGTGGAAACACTCTTCCGTTAACCGTTCTTCGAGGCAGTACTCCAAGAGTGTTTGAAATACACCAGGAGAATCTGTGATGTAGCCGAGTTGAAAAAAATACATATTTGTTTAAGTTGGAAAATGTTGCTGCCGAGGGTTAGAAATACTCAAGCGATTGAAGTGGTCTCCATGCCATATGTTAATGTCACTATTAGAGGATGCTATAATTGTATCTGTGATATATTTCGCAAATATGGACGAAAAAAGAAAACGTCGGCAAGTTTTGCTGCAATCAGCTTCTTGATGAATTCAACGCCTTCAGTAGTTGTAGAGTTGTATAGTCCGTAATCTCTACTGGCTGTCCAAGAGTCAACCAAAAGAAGGGCTTTAGTTTTTCCTTGTATATTTCGCCACATTACTTGTGGTTCGATGCGTAAATGAAGGGTTTTAGTAGAGAGGAGAAACTTACAACCGCCCCATCTATTCCTTCCTCTCCTGTCAGTACAGTATGAATATTTAGATGAATATAATTTCTGGCGGTATTATAAATCGCGATGGTTGGTTTCAATAAGTAACTTAGGTCACTTTTGCTATTGCCATATTGAACCTATTTTCTTGAAGTCTCAAGTTCTCTTGATATTGTCTATAAATTTCTCAGAAATCAGTATTGAGATTCCAAGAATCCCACGCTCAATCACTGCAGGTATTCTGGCAACTTTACTTTGCTGCACTAATTACGCTCGCCTAGTCAATTGCAAATACTCTCTCCCTTACCATATCACGCGCATGCGCAATGGCGAGAGAAAGATAGTCTTGTATGAGCTAGAGGTCTAATGCAATGTCACGATATTTCCGAAGCAGGAACAACAGAATTGGATAAAAATTTAATGTGTCAGAGGTCTAACAGCACGACAGTGTCATCAAGGCTTGCATTGCCTTACTAAACAGTGGCACAGTGGGTAAACGCCTTCAACAAAGGATGCCAAGGTGCAGACTGCTCCATTCAAACTGTCAACAGAACCGGCGCTGCTGAGGGTGTAACAGTTTATACACAACACTGATGATTACTTTGAATGACAGTAAAGCCTGTATCTCTTTTGTATCAGTTGTAAATAAATAGTTGCCACTGTTAAAATTCCAACCCTCGTATATTCTTACTTTATACAACATATTCCTTAGATATTAATATTCAGAATAGTTTCACTTGCTTGAATTCCTTATCAGTTCTTTACCAATAATTTATAATTATAATCACATCTACATTATTAATTTTATTTTAAACCATAATTTATTTACTGAACCCAGAATCTTGGTGTCAACAAACAAAAGGTTTATTTATTTTCAGATAAACATAGAAACACACATGTGCATGGCATGTGTAGCTGTTTTTCTAAAATGTCTTTTTTAGCTTAGAAAGCATTAAAATTTATACTTAGTAAGTGACCTTAATAAAGAGTGGTTTTTTTTAATCGATGCGGATAGCGGAGGTCGTTAAGGCACGGAGTGGTGAATGGGGGGCCTCGTTCGAATCTCGCCGGACCACCCTTGGTGACTGTGGTTGTTCCTGGGTTTTTCTCAGTACTCATAAGTAGCTAATGTCGAAGAGGTATCTTAAGCTTAGGTCTGGAACGTCTCTTTTTCAAATTTCCTTTCCAATACCATTTAATTTCATGCCTCATATGTACCTGTGGTGCAGGGTGAAGTAAGAACGGACTCCGAACACTTCATCAGTTGTTTTGGTTCGTACATAGTGGTTCGTGTGCCACAAGTAAGCGGTAGAGAAGGTAGATACTGTGTTTTTGTTGCCCAAACATACCTGGTGTAAGAAAAGGGGAATTATAATGAAACTGGACGATCAACATTGCGCAGTGTGCAGCCACGTGGCAGTTTGGGGCAGATGCTCCAGAAAGGGATGAACTGGTCGCGTGCTGTACAACAGTACAGGTGCACCTATTGCTCGGACCCCAGCACCTGCCCGCCCCAGTGGCGGATCTCTCACTTGCACTTGCTGCTAGTGCTATTTCTCTCAAAAATTCTATACAGAGATTTCATTGGAAATTGGAGTTTTGAGGTAGAACCTAAAAACGTAACATTAATCCCAAAAGATCGTTGATGTGTTATCTCTGTGAACAGCATAAATCAAAATACAATGTCTCACAAATACCAAACTTTATTCTTAAGTTGTATACAGGTTATGGTGAAAATTTCTCCTGCACTAGTGTACCCCTTGAATAAAATTGAATTCCTATGAATCATCTTCATCCTGACTAACGTGTATCCAACTTACGAACAATAAGAGATGGACAAAACCCTTAGGCTCATTGAAATATATAACTTATGTAAAATAGCTTTTCTGTAGTATTAGAAACTTTCTAATTTGTATTTTAATTTGTTATTTCATTTTTTGGGTCGGTTAATGGAATCAACCCGTCATATTTTGAAAGTTTGTATTTATTGCGTAAATAATTTAATTCCAAATTTTCTTGAGTAATTCCTAAGAAAATTTGATGTGTTGCAAAATTATTGCAAAATTGTGAGAAATAACAAGAAATATCTCTGAAATGGTTCACTTAAGAAAAAACCATCATTTGACATAAATTGCGTGTGTTGATGGGATATATATTTTCTGTATAGTATAATTTGGTTTATCTCTTACGATTTACCAGTTATGTAAAAGTCAAGAGTAAAGAGGACCACATAGACTATAGCCAGATATTTCAAAATATTCATTTAATTTCCTATAAAAATATTTCAAACATATAGCATTTTAATCAAAATTGTTAGAACCACGTTTTAGAAAACCAAAATTTTTTAAAAATTTCCCATGTAAAAGGTAGTTTAGGGTGGAGGAATTTTCTTCAAAATGTTCATGTCGTATCCTTGAAAGATATTAAACTTAAATACCAACTTTGGTTTTTAACCGACTTTTCGTATTTGAGTTATATTTTACAAAAACAGACACACACACACACACACACTCACACACACACACACACACACACACACACACACACGCACGCACACACACACAAACGCAGACCTTTTTCTAGAAATGCTTCTTTTAGATTCAGAGGATCACAAACATGTATTTCCAGGAAAATCTGGATGTTAAATTTTTGGGTGGAACAATACTTCCTCTACTTACGATGTGTAGTAGAGAAAGAAAACAAGAAGTTAAAGAAAAAGATTGAAAATTGAAGCTAGTAACAAAGAATATATCAGAAATGGTTCTCAAAAATGTTATTTCCATAAATTGTGTGCTTTATCGAGGTCTAATGTTTTGTGTAAAACGATTTTATCTGCCTCTTATTATTTATCAAATAGAAAAGTCATTCAAAATAAAGAGAACTTTAGAGGCTATTCCTAGAAAATTCAAGATAAACCTTTTATTCGTAATGAAAATATTTTAATTATGTGCTATTGTAATCAGTCACTTTTGTATAATAAAAAGTCTGATGTGTTACACTCACATGACTTTCTCTACTCTTGTACTAACCATTCTTACAAACTCTTATTCCTACATCTTCTGCGTGTTAGTCGAGATAAAATTTGCACAAATTATCTTATTGGTAATGTTCTTTTAGGTGCAAGGGGAATACAGTGGGCTTTAAGCAACAGTCAAATGTTTTAAGAGCTAGTCGATATGGAATTGGTTTGAAATTCCATTCCCTTTGCATGACCAACACATGAAAAATGAATAACGACCTCCCATTCGAGAAAAGTGTAAGCGTTGCAAAACTCACAAATAACAAAGAATATCTCCGAAATAGTTCGTTCCACAAAAAATACCTTTGAAGATTACTGTGTTGTAACATTTACATTTTTTGTACAGTAAGATGTGGTCTATCTCTTGCGGTTTACCTATTATGCAAAAGTTATCTAGAATAAACAGAATTACGTAGACTAAATTCAAAATATAGGCTTCATTTGACATAAAAATATCTTAAACATATGGCATTTTAAGCAAAATTGTTAGTGCCATTTTTAGAAAATAAAAATTTTCAAAAAGTTTGCCATCTAAAAGATAGATTTAGGGTGAAGGGATTTTCTTCAAAATCTTTGTGTCGCATCCCTGTAAGATTTTGCACTTAAATACCAACTTAAGTTTTTAACCTTGTTTTCATTTTTACTTTCTCTACTGGTAAGTAGGGGAACTATTGTATTCCACCCAAAAATTCGATGTCGAGATTTCACCGGAAATATATGTTTTGAGGTCCCCTGAATCCAAAACAAAGCATTTTTAGAAAAAGGTCCGTGTGTGTGTCTGTGTGTCAGTCTGTGTGTCAGTCTGTGTGTCAGTCTGTGTGTCAGTCTGTGTGTCAGTCTGTGTGTCAGTCTGTGGACAGCGTAACTCAGAAACGAAAAGTCGGTTAAAAACCAAAGTTGGTATTTTATAAGTTTAATGTCATTCAAGGATGTGACACGAAGATTTTGAAGAAAATAGCCCCACCCTAAACTACCCTTTACATGGAACATTTTTCGAAAATTTTGATTTTCTTGAAAATGGCTCTAACGATTTTGATTAAAATGTCATATATTTGAGATATTTTTATGACAAATGAAATGTATATGTTGAATTTTCTGGCTATAGCCCCTGTAGTCGTATTTACTCTGGACGACTTTTGCATAACTGGTAAACCGTTAGAGATAGACCAAATCTCATACTATACAAAAAATGTAGATCTTGTTAAAATACACTATTTATGTCTCAATACATTTTCTTGTAGGGTGAACCATTTCGGAGATATTCCTTGTTATGTGTGTGAGTTTCGGAAAACTTAGAACTTGAGCGAAATGCAACAACGTTGTTCATTTTTTTATATGTTAATCGTGCAAAGTGAATGGAATCTCAAAGGTCAAAAAGATTTGACTGTCGCACAAAGCCTTCTGTATTCTAATATCGCCCTTGTACCTAGAAGGACATAAGCAATAAGATAATTTGTACGAATGTTTATCTTAACTAACATGGAGATATAGGAATAAGAGTTTGTTAGAATGGTTAGTACAAGAGTAGAGAAAGTCATGTGAGTGCAGCACATCAGATTTTTGAGTTATGCTGGTCACACACACACACACACACACACACACACACACACACACATACACACAGACACACACACACACATACACACACACACATACACACACACACATGAAATTTTTCCTAAAAAATGCTTTTTATTCAAGGGGTTCAAAACATATATTTCCGGTGAAATGTCGACATCGAAAGTTTGTGTCGAATACAATACCTACTTACTATATGTAGTAGAGAAAGTAAAAATGAATTGTATCCATTTCGGAATATTATTCGCCATAGTTAATACTATACGAACGAATACAAACGGTCAGCTGTCGTAGATCCGCCACTGTGTGGCCTGCTGGGAGAAAAACCAGTTAATTATAAGTTTTTATGTAGGGAGATGGAACGACAAAAGGTTGAAGATTTCACAGCCCAAGTGAATGAGATCAGACAGGGCAGGTGCCCTCTGATCTAGAGTAACAAACTTGTTCAACAATATGCACTGCACTTCACCAAACCTCTTGATTCTAATCGCTTTAGTATAAGGTGCTAAGTGCTTCACAACCGGGCAAAACCTTCAGATATTAAAATGCATAAAATAATTAATACACTTTCTAAATGTAAAATTATAATGTATCACAGATGTATGACGTAATATGGTTGCTAAGCAGATATTGTTTCATTTGTTTCAACACTTATAGAGGAAAATGGAAGGTTATGATAAATCTATTGAAAATATGGATTGTATTGCGTTTGACATTTTGTAGGAAGCCAAGAGTGCTGAGAGTTTATTAATTCCAGAAACATCAAAAGATGCTTACGAAAAAGAAAATGAAAAGTTTTGTGGATATAGAAACGAAAAATGTGTTAGTTTGACTAATGAAACCTCATTACTGGCAGACTCTTCAGAGCTGCACTTGCGAGAATGACTATTTCAGGCTTTCCTGCAGACACATAGGAGAAAATTATGTTGTGGTGGTGATGACATCATTGCTGTCTTTTTGCCATGGTAATTACGTCATTCATTTTCTGGAATTGGTGTCAGAAATAGGGTAATTTCTCAGTATTTATGCCGTCATAACAAGCCGTTTTAATGCTAAGATTGCATAAAAATAATTAAGTATGTAAATATAATTTTTTATATTCGAGCATGCCTGAAGGTAGCACTTATACTTATGCTATGCACTTAGTGCACCTCTTCATTAAAACGTAGGTTTCCAGCAATCAAAAGAAGGCGCAACTATCGATTATTCTCGTACATTCAATCGAAGAACAACTAGCACGAGTTTAGAAAAAGTAAAAATGTTGGACATAAGTGACAGTGAGTGCAATTTACACCACCGTGAATTTCTTCAGGCACACGATGTGACTAACAACTTATCGGTACAAAAAATCTTGAAACATGTGCGAAAAATTCTATGCATAATTCATGGATTGGAGAACATCAAAATGAATGACCTCGTTTGTACAAACTACATTGCCAGTGTACTTCGAGAAATTACCACAAAGTATGAAACTATCGACCTCTTTGTTTTGAAATCAAATGTTCAAGGTGCACTGTCTACCGGGGTGTACAGGACCATAATTCATTCAGGTCTTACAATCCACTGAGACGGAATATTTTACTAAATAGGACAGGGAAAAACCAGTACGATTCGTGGATAGTTTTAAAGAACGTTATACTTGAAATGACAAGGAAACTTGCCTTTATTTTAACAACTTTAACATTACAAAATGAACTTAGCACCTTGACTTATAAACCATACATTCCACTCACCGGTCACTTCAAAGTCTTTTCACAGAATACACTTTCAAAATAATTTTTCATCCACTATCAAGTTCTTTTTATTTATTCCCAAAAATCTCTGCCATGCTAAGCATTAATATTAGAAAATCTTATACACGCCAAGGCCCCCACCCAAAGCATTAAAGTCCCTATAACCGAAAGAACGTGAATTTAGAAGAAAAACTAAATGGCGTGTACTAAACGTAATCGCTCTCCTGCCGATCACGCCATTTAAGTAGACTGCCCGAAAGTCCTCCTTCGCTGGGGATCGCAAGCCAGAAGAAAGCACGTAGTCGATTTCGCAAGCCTGGTCCCGTCGAAGGTGAATTTTCGGGCTATACGCATGCGCCGGAGAATCGGCCAGTTGCCGTGGGAGAGCAGCTATTTCGCCGGGGGACTATGCGATCTCCAACTCTGCTCACCACCTGAAGGTAACGGCGCACTATATTCCTTTTTAAATTTGATGCAGGAGCTAAGATGATTGTAGATGCTTTAAATTGAGCGCGATGTAACGGCTCAAAGGTCGAGATCAGAATAAAACCAATACTTACGCATCTGCCCACACATCACAAAGCTGTCAACTGTGAGGGTAAGGCCAACGCACATTTTGACTCAGGTAAACGTAGAATATTAAAAATAATTTATAAATATTTTAAAATTAGACACTTCCTCGAGCATAAGTAATCGTATGAAATTTGACTATAATGTTAATTATTAAGACGGTCGTGTGACAATAAATGAACCTCGCTCCGCCCGTTTCGTAAATATACTCCCATCTTAATTATTAACATTATAGTCTCGTTGCATAATATACTATTAACGTTTAACGTCCTCTAATCTGGGAGGTCATATCATACGACGAATGAAATTACTGAAATGATCCTCAGTTGAGACCAGGATTCGTAGAGGTTAGAGTTACCAGTTGAAGTAACGTACCGATTATGTCAACTTAAAAGCAGTGTTCTGCTTCAGAACGAAACATCCTGGGCGCCAGTGGGTCTTAAATCCACAAAATATCTGCTCGTTGTGCCTGGCTTCGCTCGAGCAGTGACATTCCTCACTCAGGGTATGCGTGAGTGCTTATGGGTTAACAACAACACACACTCGTATATAATATTTAATGAAACCTTAAACTCACAATTACAGAGAAGTTGCCGAGCGATGTAATATAATGAAACTGAATACAACTTGTGGACTGGTAATTCTATGCAGACTTACAGTTCTACACGTTGCTAGCAGACCACTGTACTACCCCAACCACCTTTGCAGACGCACACAAATGCGTGTGCTAACATGCAGTAAGAAACGAAGTTACATCTGGGTGCTAGATCTGTCGCCAAGAGAGTGTGTATAGCTGTTACAGAAGAAAACCATCTATTTTTCCTCCTAGCTAGCAAGCGAGCCCCACTTCCCTTTCTTAATTCCTAGAAAGCCATCTACGAGAATCTATATCGTCTCCTTTCACCTCTCTAATTCTGGTAACCACCTAACTACCTGGAACCGCCCAGCCTCGCCAGTTCCGCGAATTCGTACCTGGTTCCTAACCCAATCGCTCATGCTCTGCTAAATAATTAGTAACGACCTTTTTCCACTGCAACATGAAACCAGTTTTCCCTATACAAGATAATTTTATGCACGTAAACTTTATACAATATGCTCTTCTAATTTTATATTTTCTCTCTGCTGCCCTATCTTCTGTATAAATCAATTATTGATCATATTTCATTACATCCCTTATCTTCTTAAAGTGACTACTGAAATCCTAATATCAGGGTCTTTCAGAATAAGGAAAAACTCCGGGAAAAACGCCCCTTATCCAGGTAACTCACCCTAACCGAGATTCAAACTCGGAAGCTCTTGAATGCGAGGTAGACACGCTACCCTTATACCACAGAGGTGTGCCTGAAAAATATGCCTGTTCCCCGATAAGCGTTATTTTCAATTAAACTTGAGATAAACTGAAGTCGAGCCACGAAAGTTCAATGCTATCCATTACTCTTCCTTGATATTAGGAAAACGCCAAGAACTGCTCACATGACGCAAATTGCAAGCATCATAGCAAATATGATATGATGCTTTGATTCCTAATAAACCCAAATCCAGGAAGGATAAAGCATAATATGCTACACTCAAATAGTGATAAGACAAAATAATTCTACTAGGTTTATCTGGTAAGTCAGTGTAAAGATCAATATGCTTGACGGGTGCTTTTTAGAACTACTTTGTTGTTATTTGGGGACCTCAAAACATGTATTTCCGGTGACATCTCAATATCATTTTTTGTGTGAAATGCCATACTTCTCCCTACTATTTACCGGTAAAGAAACTGACACTTTTTTGTAAAATAACTTGTAGAAGGGTGGGTAGAAAAAGTATGGTGAAGGTGACAACTTCTCCTGCATCTTTTGTACAGGCTTTTAGGGATATAAGTGCAAATATTTTTTATAATCGTTATTTTAATATATATCCACCTCGGTGTGTTGTTTTTTCTCTTCGTGTAATAGTTTTCCTACAAATACGTCACAAAGTTTACTACCTGATGTTTTGTGTACGGTCGTAATTGTGCCACAAAATGAATAACGCCTCTACGTATAGACTATTCTTTTTGCTTCACACCTGAATATAAGAATGTTTGTCCCTTATGGGCTGCTATACCATTCGTCCAAATGTGATAAAAATTGACAAACGTAAATGTTTTTTTTTTTCCCCTATAGGGACTGTTTTTATGCTATCCATTTTACCATGCAACGTATTACGTCCGTGTATCCTCTATTTGCCCTTCATACAATTTTCTATGATTGAAATATAAGTGCGACGTGTTACATTCACGCGCTATTCTCCGCTTACTTTTCTTTTACGAAACACTTTCTCAACTCCCACTTTTACAAGCAATCCATGTAATTTTCTATGTTTGGAATAGAAATGCAACGTATTACATGCACACGGTTTTCTCTACTCACTCTTCTTTTATGTAGCAGATTCAAATGCAATTTCCCTTCTCACTCTTCTACGAACACAGATATATTATCCAAATAGAAATGTAACACATTACATTCACACGGTATTCTCTACTCGCATTTCTTCTGTGGTATTTGTGGCTGTTCAACAGTGCTTTTGCATACTGTCTTCTCAGTGTTTTTATCTATTTATTATTTTCTCTACTACGCATAGTAAGTAGAGGCAGTATTGTATCCCACCCAAAAATTCGATGTCGAGATTTCAGCGGGAACATATTTTGAGGCCCCTTGAATCCCCCCCCCCCAAAAAAAAGCAGTTTTATTAGAAAATGTCCGTGTGTGTCTGTCTGTGTGTGTGCCTGCTTGCCTGTCTGTCTGCCTGTCTGTCTGCCTGCCTGCCTGTCTGTCTGCGTGTCTGTCTGAGTGTCTGTCTGTGTGTCTGTCTGCATGTCTGTGTACAGCATAACTCAAAAACGAAAAGTCCATTAAAAACCAAAGTTGTTATTTAAGTTTAATGTCTTTCAAGGATGCGACACGAAGATTTTGAAGAAAATTTCTAAACTACCCTTTATATGGAAAATTTTTCGAACATTTTGATTTTCTTGAAAATGGCTCTTACGATTTTGATTAAAATTCCATATATTTAAGATATTTTTATGACAAATTAAATATATATCTTGAATTTTCTGCCTATAGCCCTATGGATGACTTTTTCATAACTTGATAAACCGTAAGAGATAGACCAAATCTTACTGTACAAAAATGTAAATCTCCTTAAAACACAAGAAATGTCCAAATGCATTTTTGTAAAGTGAAACATTTCGGAGATATTCCATGTTATTTGTGTGAGTTTTGGAAAACTTATACTTCCTCGAATGGAACATCGTTACTCATTTTTTATATGTAAACGGTGCAAAAAGAACGGATTTTGAAAGCTTTAGAAGATTTGACTATCGCTCAAAGACTACTGTATTCCCATATTGTCCTTGTACCTACAAAGAAATAAGCAATAAGATGATTTCTGCAAATGTTTATCTCAACTAACATGAAGAAGATATAGGTATAAGAGTTTGTAAGAATGGTTAGTACAAGAGTAGAGAAAGTCATGTGAGTGGAACATATCAGATTTTTTAGTTGACTTTTTATTCCTTATATTATCCTGAGAGTTGTAAATAAATATTCGTTTAAGTATGTTAAACAATAGCTATCTTTAAATTTCTCCGAAGAAACGCAGGAATATTGTACAAGTGTAACCTAAGTCTTGGAGTTTTAGTAATAAATCGTCAAACCATGGGCAACACCGGGTTAGTTAAACAGTTAGTTACGAATAAATATATCTGTACTTACATCTCTAGTATCGCATGGTAGAATGCTGCATATAGTTTGTGAGGAGCAAAAGTTAGTAGTTTTATAAAATATGAAGTATGAAGTTGTCGATATGAGCACATTGTGGCATAAGAGGTCGTGTCGGTGAAACATAAGAGCCGTCTATCGCAGGGACGCAGGGACCACACAGGACTGGGTGATGTCTGCAATTAGTTTTACCTTGCAAGACAGGACCGTATATATTTGCATGCGAAGGAAGGCAAGATTCTTCTTCCCATATTAAGATTCTACCCAATTCATTAAACGTCGAGCCGTCCGGTTTCAGCCATCATCACCCTCCATTCAGACTTTCACCATCTGCTCTTGCATCCAACCATGTAGCATTACTTTCAGGTGCGTTCGTTGCATCGGGAAAAATCTGATCTCACATCTGTTTCTCTACACACTCTTCTGCAAATTATTCTTATAGAAGTTCATTACTCTACCTGCTTCCTGATAATATAGATAAACATTCATTACACAGTTACACTTTTCCTAGCTAAATTAAGCCGATGTCCTACGATCCAACTTTTTGATCCAAAGCGTTGTGTACCACAAAATTGCATCGTGAGACATCGTGGATACAATTTTGTTCCATACAATTTCTATCCTAGTTTTTGAACCAACCTGTTTGTATCCAACACGATTGACTTGAATCCAATAACATAAAAATAGTCAATCAGCGTTAGTAACGTAACAATATGGCGGACTGGGCATGCAACGCGTAGTTAGCAGTTGTACTCTTATATGTAGAGCTTTGCGTTTGTGTGTTGTTACAGAACTTGCACCATTATTTATAAATGAAAAACTGAACTCAGGAGGCCACAGTGTCGCTTACCTCTTCGCACTGTACTTTCTACATTGTCTCATATTTGTGTCCTGGTGTGTAATTTCGCCTTCGACACGATGCAAAGGATTAAGAAATAAATCCTCGTCAATTGGTAGAAAATTGGATAGTTTTCCGGGTCATCTAACCTCAATTCGTTTTGTAGCAGACCCAATATACCTCGTCTCGTGCCTCGTTCTCTTCTTTGTAACCATGGCAACGTCTTGTGATAGTTCGTGGAAATATATCCCAAATCTATACTTAATATAGCAATCGCTAAATTAATATCTGCGTTCGCCATGTTTATTTTTCGCGCTTACTACGTGAACTGTTGTTTGTTTTGGACCATAATGCATCAAGGTGTGACAGACACTATTTGTTTTGTGTGCAATTGCATTAGATACGAAGTGTTAAAAACTTGGGCTGTGGGATATCGGCTAATAATATGCCCCTCTAATGGTGATTACGCCACTAGCGCGGAGGACCAGGGTTCAATCTCCGGTACTAGCGTGGGGATTTTTATCCACTGGAAAGTCCGGTTCGTGGTGCATTCTGCCTCGTGATGCTGACTGAGTAGTTATTCTGATGGAAACATAGCGTCCCTAGAGGGTCAAGTCGCGGGAGTGGGCACACTGAGCCCCACCAGCTCCATCCTGCACTCCCATATGGACTTGGAAGCGGTTAGGGGAGATGGACTATATAGTCATTGTTATTAAAGGTGACTATAGTCCATTGGTGCTAATGGAGAGGACACTAAGTTTAACCCATCTTCTTCTTCCATTTGCCTATCGTCCAAGTTGTTTCTGTTCTAGCACTGAGACGCCGTGAAGTCCGACTGACCACTCGCAATACACGGCGATGAAGGGGGAAGATAGGAGAATAACATCGTCAATCACAAATTGCTATCCCTGCTGTAGACCAAGAAAACACCTTCATTTAATGGGTATATTTAAGGTTATGTGTTGGAGTAGTAAACTGCCTCTCAAAGCGCTAGCTAAGCGATATGCAAAGTTTGCGAAAGACGGGAGGCTGGATTTACCTCCTTCTACCACATGCGGACTTTGCCTCTCTTTAACACTAGGACATGCATTTTGTTGCAGTGACGGTTTGGTTACAGATATGTACGTTGGGGTTAATTTACGAAAGTACTTTCAAATGTTATGTGATAAACATGTGTGCATTAGTGAGTTACATTTAAGAAGTCTATCAATATTTGATGACAAAGTCGAAGTCATGTATCTCAGAAGATACACCATGTTATCGTCACGTATGTAACATATTGTGATAGAGACTTTTAATATAGTTCAATTTGGAGAAACTGTTCACAAATATATACTCACTCTTGTACACACTATTCTTGTAAATGCTTATTTCTCTATCAAATACTTTTTAATCGACATAAACCTTTCTAAAAATTGTTTATTGCTAATTTTCTTGTATGTGCAAGGCGATATGGAAATACGGTAGATTTTAAGTGATGGTGAAGTATTTTAAGACCTGGTTGCTATGCGATACGTTTGAAATTCTGTTCTCTTTGCAGGGTCAAGAGATAAAAAGTGAATACGATATTCCTATTTGAGAAAACTATCAGTATTCGCAAATACTAAGAAATAATAAAGAATGCCTTCGAAATGGTTCACTCAAAAGGAAATATAGGTAGTTTACATAAATTGTGTTTTAACGATATCCACATATCTCATACTATTTACCATTTATGCAAAAATCATGGAGAATGAAGAGTTCTTCTGAGAATACTCCGAGAAAACTCAAGTTATGACCTAGGAACTACCATGAAATCGTCTGTGTCCATCAGTGGATACTGACTCTGGTTGTGAACTGATTCACCCTCCGACTGAAAGTGGAGGTGGGGAAGTAGAAGCTAATTACTTAAGCGTGTCCAAAGAGACAAGGTTGGACATCACTGTACTATCTAGACAAAGATATAAATACCTGGGAGTCACTAGCTTAACAGGAAATCTCCCAGGAAAAGTTTCAGTCTACAATCAGAGCGAGATGGCGCCGACGTAACGGGTGCGACTCGCATTTGGGAGGTCCCGGGTTCTATCCACGTCGACCACCTTATGACTTGGGTTTTCATGGTTTTCCTATGTCACTAGGCGAATCCTGGAGTGCTGACTCTCATACCACGACTTCCTTTCTATTGTTTTCCCTTCATTCCATTTTCTTTTTCATCTCCAGTTGTGCTTCTCTTACGGTTTATAGAGGACTTCAAAGGACATTCCAGAAAGTTCAATATGTACACCTCATTTGTAATGAAAATATCTTAGACATGCGCTATTTTAATCAAAAGTGTCATTTTTTGATAAAGTAATTTTTTGTAATGTTCCATGTAAAGCAGGATCGACAAATTGGTCATCGCGATTACAGGAATGATGACGTCAGTGAACGCAACCCGGCATACACATATGTAACCCAAGGTTCAAACCAGGGGTTTTGGAATATAACTTTTCTAACGCATATTTTATTTTATATAGATTTGTTTAATACATATATACAGACTGAGAAGGCTTTAACATTAATTTTTCATCCTATTCTTAACTTTATCTAGGGCTTTACATACATTTATAGTTAATTCATGTACTGACGTCAACAGAGCATGAAGGTCTATCAATCCCGATCTTCTTCTTGTATCGATGTCCATGTGAAAGGATTTCGAAAATTTTATAATCATGGTTCATTGCTTTCTTTTTTAGCTTTGCTAATATACCTAAGAAGGTTCCTTTACATTTTCGTTGTTTCGAAAAAGGAATGTCATATCGATGCGATGACCGCGTGTTGTTTGAAGGGGAGAGGGTGAAGCAGAGCTATGGATTGCTTTGCCCCTTACTGTGGTATTACGTCATGTCATCAGCCGGTGGAGGTTTGCCGTGGAGAGGGGGGGGGGCAGTGATTTCTTGAAAATCTCGTGTTGTATCCCTGGATGTACCTGAACTTAAGGACCAAGTTTGCTATTTTATCGACTTTTCATTTTTACTTTGTCTACTAGTAAGTAGAGGAAGTATTGTATTCCACTCAAAAATTCGATGTCGAGATTTCACCGGAAATATATGTTTCGAGTCCCCCTGAAATCCCCCTCCCCCAAAAAAAATAATTTTTAGGAAAAGGTCCATGTGTGTGTGTGTCTGTGGCTCTGTGGACAGCATAACTCAAAAGCGAAAAGTCGGTTGAAAATCGAATTTGGTATTTATGTTTAATATCTTTCAAGGATGCGAAACGAAGATTTCGAAGAAAAGTTCTTCACACTGAACTACCATGTACATGGAGAGTTTTTCAAAAAATGTTGATTTTCTTGAAAATGGCTCTAACGATTTTCATTAAAATGACATGTTTAAGATATTTTTATGACAAGCGAAATGTATATTTTGAATTTTCTGGCTATAGCCCATGTAGTCCTGTTTATTCTGGATGACTTTTACATAACTGGTAAACCGTTAAAGATAGACCAAATCATACTATACAAAAAATGTAGATCTTGCTAAAACACACAATTTGTATCTAAATAAATTTTTTATTGAGTGGGCCATTTCGAAGATGTTCCTTGTTATTCGTGCAAGTTTTGAAAACCATTCTTTCGCCAAATGGAACATCGTTATTCATTTTTATGTAAAGTGTACAAAGAGAACGGAATCTCAAAGCTTTAAAAGATTTGACTATAGCTAAAAAAACTAGGAAATAAGCAATAAGATAATTTCTGCAAATGTTTATCTCAACACGAAAAAGATATAGCAATAAGAGTTTGTAAGAATGGTTAGTAGAAGAGTAGAGAAAGTCATGTGAGTGCAACACATCAGATTGTTTAGCTATGCAGTTCACACACCCAGAAATTGACCTTTTACTAAAAATTCTTTTTTATTCGGGGGACTTCAAAACGTATATTTCTAGCGAAATCTTGGTATTGGATTTTTGGGTGTAAGTAATACCTATTATGTACATAGTAGAGAAAGTAAAGTAAAAATACTGCTTATAATAGTTACACATCCAATGGAATACTACCATAATTATCATTCGAATGTGTTTCGCAAGAACCAGTCGCACGCGCAATTTCAAGAACGCGGAAATTATGCTCATCACGTTGTGGAATTTAAGTGCAGCACCTTCTAAGAACACGAGACGAATACTTTTAAGAAAATTTCCTCACCCCGAGCAGTCTTTACATAGAATATTTCTCAGTTTTTTCTATTTATTTGTTTACTTTCCTGAAAACGCCTCTAACGATTTTGATTAAAAGACCATATGTTTAAGTTATTTTAAGACAAATGAAATTTATATTTTCAATTTTCTGGGAATGTCCTCTTCATTCTGGTTACCTTCTCTATTATCTTAACAGATACACAAAATATTACTATACAAAAATATAGATCTCTTTAAAGCACACGATTTATGCCTAACATTTTTTATGGAGCGAACTCTTTGCGAAATATACCTCGTTACTTGCTTGATTTCCGATACTCGAATACTTTTTCGAAATATAAAATCGTTATTGGTTTATTTATGAACCCGGGTATACAAAGAGAGTGGAATTTCAAACGATTACATACCGAACACCTCTTCAAACATTTGACTATCACTTAAAGCCTACTTTATTCCCACATGCTCCTTGTACCTACAAGAAAATTAGTCATAGAATTATGTTGTCTGAGTGGCTTAGTTGGGTAGACGCTGGCCTAGTGATCCCAAGGTCGCGGCTTCAAATCCGGCCCAGACCGATGGCTTTTAAGTGTGCTTAAAAACGACAGCTCCATGTTTGTAAATCTACTGGCATGTAAAAGAATTCCTGCGGGACGAAATTCTGACTCACCGGGGACGCTGATGTGATCCTGACAATTGATAGAGTCGTTAAACAAAATAATTTGTTATGACAAAGGTTTGCTTCAATTAGCAAGAAATAGAGGAATAAAGGTTTTTAAGAATAGTTTGTAGGTATAAGAGCAGAGAAACACATTAATTGTTTTAAATGTCTGTACACTTCAAGTGTATTATTTTGACATTAAAGTTTTACAAAAAAATAAACATCAGCCATTACTGTAAAGGTGTGACCTCATACATATCAGTGTTAAAATTATATTTATGTGATCCTAGAATTGAAACGTGTTATTATGACAGCATAAATCCTGCAAAATTACCCTATTCTGGCACTAGTGTCAGAACATGAATGACGTACTTACCATGACAAAAGTCAGCAATGACATCATCACCGTCATAATATAATTTTCTCAAATGTCTGTAAGAAAATCTGAAGCCTCGTAAGTGTAGTAACATTCAAACACAACAATCACCTCATTAAATTTTCGTAAACATCTTTTGATTTTTCTGGAATTAATAAACTCTCAGCATTTAAGAATTAGTTATCTTATTTAGCTGCATGGACACGCCGGAAATGTTTGTAAATGGGGAGCATTTTGAACACCTTAAATAATTAATTTCACTTGTTACGATAACTATATAAATTGTTGGGAAATTGTTAAACAAACGAACAATTAAAGTGTTTCTATAGCATCCACGACTTACCTACGAAACAAGTGAAATTTTTCATGCAAACTTTCAATGAAAAATAGTGTGCTGCCGTTTAAAAATGTTGATTACGTCACATCGTGTGCAATAACGGTTGAAAATTCTGTAAATATGTTTATGTTTATTAATTCATTGTCATGGTAATACGATAATGCATAATCATTATTAAATGGTCGCGGATGCAGTAAATTGCAACATCGCGATTATATTAAACTAAATGCTATGTTCAATGTTCCCAGTACAGAACAGACCTCTAAGTACAGAACCAAATAAGGATCCAAAATGCGAGTCATCCTGTACCCAATAATCGCCAAGTGTTTGAGATGCGGTGTGTCCTTTGTGTGGTCGGAGCTAACCAACCTCATTCAATGCTAATACGTGCGGCATTTGTTTGGTACCCGAAAAGGTCCCAAACTGCCAACATTTGGTCTGAGAAATACGAGAACTGGAAGCTGCTTCAAGTCTACAGCCCCTTGAAGCCCTCTTAAAGGAATCGTGAATCACCACTTTCATGCTTATTAAACGTACTAAGCAGGCTCCTTCCAGAAAACAGTTTCATTTCATATTTAGTTTTGACACAAGAGGCTAAAGTTATAACTACTTGTTTAAAAATAAGTCGCTAGGAAATTCCAATGCTTTCAGAACACTGACAGAAACAACTGAATGGTGACAGCACTTCAAAATGTAATATTAGAAGATTCAAGTAAACAGCAATTACTTTCTTGCAAATGATTCATGCCACAAAAATAAATTGTATGTTCTAACTCTATTTACATTTTTCATTTAGTATAAGCAGGATCCTAGGACTTACAACGTTAGCTAAATATAAATTTTCATTGTAATCGTTAGAGCCGTTTATTGATAGGTGCATGAGACATAGAGGTATACACACACACACACACACACACACACACACATATATATTATATATTATATATTATATTATATTATTTATTTATTTATTTATTTATTTATTTATTTATTTATTTATTTATTTATTTATTTATTTATTTATTTATTTATTTATTTATTTATTTATTTATTTATTTATTTATTTACTTATTTATTTATTTATTTATTTATTTATTTATTTATTTATTTATTTATTTATTTATTTATTTATTTATTTATTTATTTATTTATTTATTTATTTATTTATTTATTTATTTATTTATTTATTTATTTATTTATTTATTTATTTATTTATTTATTTATTTATTTATTTATTTATTTAATAATCATCATCATTTCAGCCGTAAGCCATCCTATGCTGAACGCAGGACTCCCCCATAGATATCCACCTAGTTTGAGTTTTTCTTCGAGCATTTGTTCCACCATGGAGTTCAGTTCTTTGGTGCTGCCAACATGTTGCCCAAGGTCCTTCATCTTTTCGCCAAGTTCTTCCATGTCTTCCATCACCCCGGCCAGTTGCTCCTTAATCTTCTCCGATAGCTCTATCTTCATATCGGACATTCCTGTTTTCATATTTTCCATTCCGGAGTTTAATTTTTTTCAATTCGGCTTCCACCTTTGTTTTTATCTTCCGCGTTGTGAAATTAATTTATTTTCCTATTATGTACATCTTGGCTAATATTTGTTTCATCAATTGCTCCATATTGTTGTTGCTCGTCTCACTCCTGACACCAATTGCGACAATTTTACATTTTTAAGTATTTTTTTTATAAAAACCACTATGCAAAAGCACAGTTGAACGGTAAAAAATACTACAGGAAGAAAAGCTAGCAGATAAATCTGTGTGAATGTAATACGCATTTCTATTTCAATCATATAGAAAATAGTATAAATTGTTCATCGAAGAGGGAGTAGAGAAAGAAATGTGATTGCGTTTAGTAAGAGAAAAATGAGTAGATAAAATCGTGTGAATGTAATACGCTGAATTATATTTCTATACCAGACGTACTGCATGTAGAAGAAGGAATAAAGAAAGAAGTGTTATTGTGTTTCGTGAAAGCAAAATGAGTAGAAAAAAGCACATGTTGCATTTATATTTCAAACGCAAAGAAATATGTATGAATGGTTTGTAAAAGAGGAAGTAGAGAAGGGCATGTGAATGTGTTATGTAAAAGAAAAGTGGTTAGAGAAAACCATGTGAATATAATACGTTGTGTGGCTAAATGCGTTGCATAAAGACTATCTCCATGAAAAAACAAATAGATATGCCAATGTTTATGGCAGTCGGTTAACGGGTTTTGGAGTTTATCGTCTATCATACATACCAACATATATTGTATGAATTGTATGTTGAAGAGCGAGTAGAGAATAACATATGAATTGTTACGTAAAACAAAAGTGAGTTGAGAGAATAATGTGAATGCAATACGTTGCATTTCTATTTCAAACATATAGGAAACTGTATGAATTGTATGTTGGTGGACGAGTAGAGAAAAAAGTGTGATTGCGTCTCGTAAAAGAAGGACGAATAGAGAAAACCGTGTGAATTAAATGCATTACATTTATATTTCAATCATAGAAAACTATGAATTGTATGTCCAAGGGCGAGTAGAGAAGGAAATGTGAATAAGTTACGTAAAAAGTGGGTGGAGAAAACCGTTTAAAAATAATATATTGTATAGGTAGTAAAATGGCTGGCTTCTCCATGAAAAAATACATATATATGCCGAATTTCGCGGTGATTGATCAAAGATACAGAAAATTGTGTGACTTATTTTAGAAGCGGGGATAAACATTATTTGTGTGTAAAATAGCGTTTTTTTTTTCAGGAAAATTGTTTGTAGAAGAGTGCCTAGAGAAAGGGATGTGAATGTATTATCTAACAGTGAGTACAGAAAACAGCGTTAATGTAATATGTAGCGCTTCCATTTCAAACATACAGAAAATTGTATCGATTATTTGTAGAAGAGGGAATAAAAATGTTTTTTCTTTGTTAAGTCGCGTTTTTTCAAGAAAATTCTTCACAGAAGAGTAAGTAGAGAAAGAGATGTGAATGTGTTACCTAAGAATGAGTAGAGGAAACTGTGAATGTAACACATAGTATTTATATTTCAAAAATTCAAAAAATTGTATGAATTATTTGTAGAATAGGGAATAAAAATGTTTTGTTGTGGAAAATCGCGTTTTTTCATGAAAAATACCTATATAGTTAAACTTAAAAAGCAAAACCTTATCTAAATACATAATTGGATCCAAATCGTTAGAGCCGTTGCAAAGACACACGGAACACACGCACGCGCACACACACACCCACACACACACACACACACACAACACCACACCATATTACACGTTTTTTTCTAAAATACTTTGTTATTCAGGGAGAATCAAAACGTGCATTTTCGATGAAATCTCGATATCCCATATGTTCCCTGCTTGCTTGTAGTGTGTGGCAGAAAAAATAAAAATCAGAGCAAAATAAACTGATGCCTTTTTGGGAGTTTAACACCCTTTAAACTGTTAAATAGCTTTTGTTTATTTTGATAATACCTACACATAACCTCTTTTGCTGAATGTACTGTCGCAGACTACCATATTAGTTCACTGTTTCTCGCTCTCTTGTGATTGGCTGTTTATTCTTTTAATTGCCGTGTGAATTCCTACATATCACATTAACTTGATGCTTAAATTTTACATCATTACTTTTTTTCAATGTGAATGCAGTTTACCTTGCTTTGTTTTGTTATAATCATTATGCTATTAAACAGGTATTGAGATTTGCTATAAGTAATTTAAAAAAGGGACAATTATTTATTTTAGCATCCGGTGACCGGTTTGTTTCAAAGCTGTAGCACATATATTCCTAAATAATGCCCTAAAGAACCTTTCTAGTGCCTTTCTGGGGACACGAGTTAGTTTAGCCAGAATATATGCTTAAAAACAGTAATATATATTGAATTTTCTGGGGACAGCCTCAGAGGTCCTCGTCATTTTGGATGACTTTTTTATAACTGGTAAACCGTAATGGCTGGTTCCCAATCATTGGGAACGATAACCAAAACTAGAAATTTGAAATACATGTATTCAAATAGGAGTGTTTCCGGTCCCCGGAAACGGGAAAAAAAGACTTAGCTAAGTTTTAACATTTTGCTTCCCGTTACTAGGCACGGTATGTTAGATTAATATTAGACCTTTCGCTGTACAAATTATTCAAGACAGCTGTACCAGGAAACAACCACTAAAGCTCTCCCTAGACGCAATATAGGGAAAAGAAACCTTTACCACCAGGGGGAGAAAGAAAGAGGATGAGAGATATTTCAGTCTGGAAACGAACAAGAGAGAAGTTTGAAAGGTAACGAGCAAAATGTACACAATAATGGGCATGGTTTTAATTATCGTACGCTTTCGGTTTGAAATACACAGTAATTTATTATCTTGCAGGTACAAGCAACACTTCCTTCATATGCACAATACCGGCGCAATGGGAAGGAGAATATCGCTGTCTTCCAGTGTAGGATTTTGTGAGTCAGGGATTTAAAAGCATTTCATATTAGTTTTTGTGCAAACAAAGCTAAGGTAAACCAAGATACCATCCTACTAAAATACTGTATAGCAGTTTCACCTTAGAGAAAAAAAAAATCTGATGTGTTGCACTCACATGACTTCCTCTACTGTTTTACAAACTATTCTTACAAACTCTTATTCCTATATCTTCATGTTAGTCGAGATAATCATTTGCAAAAATTATCTTATTGCTAATTTTCTTGTAGGTGCAAGGGAAATATTGGAAATCAGTAGGTTTTGAGCGATACTCAAGTCTTTTAAAGCTCTGAAAGTTCGTTCTCTTCGGACGGACAAGAGATAAGAAATGAATAACCACCTCCCATTCGAGAATAATTATTGAAAAATTCAGACAAATAACAAGGAATATTTCCGAAAGGTTATCTTCACAAAAAATACATTAGATCTAAATTGTATGTTTTAACAAGATTTACGTTTTTTGTGTAGTAAGATTTGGTCTATCTGTTACGGTTTATCAGTTATGCAAAAGTCATCAAGAGTAAACAGGACTGCATAGGCTATAACCAGTAAGTCCAAAATGTACATTTCATTTGCCTAAAAATATCTTAAAGATGTCATTTTAATCAAAATTGTTAGGCACATTTTTGAGAAAATCAAAATTTTCAAAAAATTTTCCATGTAAAAATAATTTATGGTGGAGGAATTTTCTTGAAAATCTACGTGTCGTATCCTTAAAAGATATTAAACTTAAATTGGTTTTTAATCGACTTTTCGCTTTTGAGTTATGCTGTTCACAGACAGACACACACAGAGACTTTCTTCTAAAAATGTTTTTCTTATTCAGGGGGCCTCAAAACATGTATTTCCACATTGAATTTTTGGGCGGGATTAATACTTCCTCTACTTACTATACGTGGTAGAGAAAATAAACAGACCACTACCGCTGCATATTGCATCATAAAGCTGAGCATCTTTTCAACAAATTCCCTTCATCCACCGTCGATCCTCCCCGGTTGTTAGTCATCTTTTAAGAAATCTGCGAAGTAATGCTGGCACTACCAGTGCATTCATGCTTCAGCGGCCGTTGATTTAGAGCTGAGGTAGCTTAGAGACATTGCGGAATTAATTATCAATTATATGCAGAACAAGAAAGAGCACCGGAGTTAGTTTGGCATTAGTAACGTATTGGAAAATTCCAACGGTAGTGACGCTTAGTGGCCGCCTCTGTAGCGCAATTGGTAGCGCGCTTGCATCTGGTGCGGAGGACCCGGTTTCTATTCCCAGTACTAGCATGGGATTTCTCTCTCGATGGGAGGTCTGGCACGGGGTGCACTTAGCCTCGCTAGGTTCCGGGGGGACCAATTGAGGAGCTACTTAATGCAGAAGTATTGGTCCCAGGACTCGAGGTGCTGACCACGTCCCACCGTCTAGTATTGCACCCTACCAATGACGCCTGTAGTGGGCAGAGGTGGGGGACTCAGGGGCTGGGTGGTAAGCCTTGGCCCTTCTTGGGCTGTTGCGCTGAGGTACAGTTTTGGTTTAGTTTGGACTCAATTAGTGACATATTCCTCATGAATGCAATGCATGCGCTAATGAAATGAAATGTATAGCATCCAACTAAAATCAAAGGAGCACAATTTGAATGACAGAAGAATTAGCAATAAACCACGAACTAAAAGACAAAACCATACATTCTGTTCCAAAGATGCATTTACTAAATAGTGATTGGCTGTTTGTGAATGCTTATTGTTAAACAAAAGACATTTGTAGAAATTGTTTTATTATATTTTTTCTTGTGGGTACAATGAGAATAGAAGTATACAGTAGTCTTAGACACTAATCAAATATTTTAAGAGCTGGTCTCTGTAAGTCCAGCACATGAATAAACGAAACATCTGATATGTGCACTCCCCTGGCTTTTTTTAGTGACCTATATACAACATATTCTTCAAAATGCTAATTCTTATATTTACCTATTGTTAATCGAGATATAATTGTCTATCTCTTACGGTTTACCAGGTATGCAAAAGTGATCCAGAATGAAAAGAACTTCAGAGGACTTTCCCAAAAAATCAAAATATACCTACTGTAGCCATAAATACTGTTACAAACTTTTGACACACACTGTACAACCAGTTTGTCACGTAAACAACTGCCATTGTGCACACATTAACCTTGAACCACTGTTAGCTTGTCTTTGAAAGAGGCAGCATTTAGCTCTAGGTTTCAACATGTAATGGAGTGATTATGAAAATCGTGTTGCCATCACAGCGTTGCATAAATTTGGAAAATCTGCAAGTTACACTTTCAAGACGCTACAAAAGCTGGGACCACTGAGCGATTCATTGCAACCTAGACTGTGAAGAATGGTCCAAGGGAGGGCCGCCGACTCAGTGTCAGGACTCCAGGGGGGAAAGAAAGAAAGAAAGAAAAAAAAAAAAAAAAAAAAAACCAGTGGTTTCTCGTGTTTAGAGAAATCTTGTGTGGAAGTATACTCTCTTGTCCCGTGAAATGAACATTTCAAAAAGGTCAATGTTCAGGCTTCTGTAAGAGGACCTTGAACTAAGGGCTTATCAGTGAGGTAAAGGACGTTATCTTGACTAGCACCTAAAGAAGCTGAGAGTCCTAAATGTCGACATCTCCTGCAGCGTTATACACAAAATGGTCATCGGAACATCCTCTTCACCGATGGAAAAGTATTCACTATTGAAGAATCTTTCAATGTTCAAAACGACAGAGTTTATGCATCATCATCTCGGGAAGCCAGCAATAAGGTTCCTAAAGCTCAGAGGACCCATAATCCCTCTTCAGTGATGGTGTGGTAGAGGGTGAATTATTCTGGCACCACTCAGCAACATTTCTGCGAAAAGGGTGTTAAAACCAGCGCCAGAGTGTACGAAAGCACTGTTTTGGAGCCTATTGCAAAGAACTTGAGTGGCACATTGTTTCAAAACCAACCATGGACTTTCCAGCAGGATTCTGCTCCAGCCCACAAGGCTAGGTCAACTCAAAGATGGCTTCAGCGTCATGTTCTTAATTTCATTTAGCCAGTATCATTCCGAACCTGAAACGTTCGGACTACCAACTGTGTTCACTGTTTTGAAGGCATTGTCTGCAAGAGGAGACACCCACCATTGAAAGTTTAAAACATTCCTTGTTGTCAGTACTGGCGGATTACCCCCTGAATGTTGTCCGTTCCGCCATAGACGAGTGGCCACTAAGACTCAGAGCCTGTATTAGTGCAAAAGGTGACCATTTCGAAAAGTGATTGGTGCTGTGTGTAATGAACCTTGTAAGTACAATATATAAAAACATTAAAATATCTCTCATGGTATTTGCGTTTTTAACATTTTAAGTTGTAACGGTATTTATGGCTAGACTAGGTATATTTCACTGTTATAAAAATCCTAAATATAAGATGTTTTAGTCAAAATCGATAGAAGCACTTTTGATAAAATAAAAATTTTCAAAAAATCTTGTATTTGAAGGATTATATGAAGTGGGAGTATTTTCTTGGAAAATTTGTGTTACATCCTTGGAAGATGCTGAATTTAAATATAAACTTAACGACTTTTCGTTTCTGAGTTATGTTGTTCATACACACACGTGCGCGCTCGCAAATACGGGTGCTCAAACCCGGCCAAGACCGATGGTTTTTAACAGTGCTTAAAAACGACAGCCCCATGTCAGTAGATTTACTGTCGTGTAAATTCAACCACACCAGCGGCGCTGATATCATCCTGGCAATTGATCAGGTAACAAATAACAAACAAAAATTGGAACATTCGAACCAATACTATAGGATGGCTCTGAAATGCTTAGAACCTCCCCCTCCCTTCCCCTACTCCCCGAAAAAAGGTACTTATTACACCTAAATTGTGTGTTTCAACGAAATCTACTTTTTGTGCAATACGATTTTGTGTATCTGTTACGATTTATCAGTTATGCAAGTGTTCAAGAATCAAGAGGACTTCAGAGGACATTCCAAGAGAATTCAGTTTGTCATGAAAATATCTTAAACATACCGGGGCCCAAATGACCTAGCTGTCGATGCGCTCTTAAACACCACTCACTCACTCCTCACTCACTCACTCCTCACTCACTCCTCACTCACTTACTCACTCCTCACTCTCTCACTCATCCACTCACTCACTCACGCACTCACCCACTCCTCACTCACTTACTCACTCCTCACTCTCTCACTCACTCACTCACACACTCACTCACTTACTCACTCACTCCTCACTCACTTACTCACTCCTCACTCTCTCACTCACTCACCCACCCACTCACGCACTCACTCACTCCTCACTCCTCACTCAATCTCTCACTCACTCCTCACTCACTCACTCTTTCACTCACTCTCTCACTCACTCTCTCACTCACTCCTCACTCACTCTCTCACTTACTCACTCACTCCTCACTCACTCTCTCTCACTCACTCACTCACTCATCACTCACTCACTCCTCACTCACTCTCACTCTCTCGCTCACTCACTCCTCACTCACCCACTCCTCACTCACGCACTCACTCACTCCTCACTCACTCTCTCACTCACGCACTCACTCACCCACTCACTCACCCACTCCTCACTCACTCACTCACTCAGTCACCCACTCCTCACTCACTCACGCACTCACTCACTCCTCACTGCTCGCTCACTCATTCAGGCACGCACTCGCTCACTCACTCACTCACTCTTAAACATAGCTGTTATTTTAATCAAAGTTCTTATAGCTATTTTTGAAAAAATTAACATTAAAAGAATGCTTTATGGAAACAATAGGTTGGGGTAGGGATATGGTTTTTGCAAATTTTCTTGTCGCATTTTTGGAAGTCGCTCTGAACTTAAATACCAAGTCTAACCGACTTTTCGGTTTTGAGTTATGTTATTCAGACACACACACACACACACACACACACACACACACACACACACACACACACATAGGCACAAACACATACAGCCACAGGTACAGACATAGGCGCAGACACAGGCACACAGTCAGAGCGCGCGCGCACTCGTACACACAGGCACACACCAGGCAGGAGCACAAACATAAACACAGGCAGAGACGCACACACAGACACACACACACACAGACATACGCATACCTGCACACAAAAACAGACGGACTTTTTCTAAAAACGATTTTTATTTTATTCAGGCTACCTCAAAACCCACATTTACAGTGAAATTTGTATATTGCATTTCTAGATGAAAAAATACCTTCGCTACCTGCTATTTAAGTGGTAGAAAAAGTAAAACTCGGGTAATTCAAAAATACTGAAGTATGTGACAGAAATAACTTCAGTGAGCGAGTAAGTGCTTAATAAATATTGCCACTCAATTTCTAGTAAAGCATCCAGAATTCCTCTTCCTCTCCCTTTATCAGTTCTTTCTCCCATTCATTACAGTAGTTACTGGGTACCCGCTTGAGATTTAGTAAATTATTGTAAGTCATTTATCTCGCACAAATTAGAGAGGAGAGCACAGGGTGTTTCACAAGTAGATTATTACCTGTACTGTCTGCTACACCAGCCCAAACTGTTGCTAGCATGTCGGATACTCGCATATGCTTGCTCAAGGCCTCTGATTGGGTGGTGTTCTGCTCTCTGGAGGGGAAGGGGGGAACAATAGCACATGGCAGCCCACGATGATGTCCCAAATACCTCTATTATTTCCATTAAGTAATGTGTTCCTCTCACGACGATGTGGCTGGAAGTGTTTGATAACTATAGCGTTTCCTGAGAAAGATTACGTCTAGAGTTCTTTTTTAGTGTTTAACGCTCGTTTTTACTACATATGGCACCGCAGGCGGTGACACTGATGATACATGGAATGAAGATAGAGCACCGATGGAGTGAGATGGCGGGGGAAACCGGAGAACCCAGAGGAACCCCGATCCATCACAAATCCCACATGCGGTTGCCTGGGATCGAACCCGGACTGCTTTGGTGAGAAACGAACGGCTAGAGCTTCAACATATCAATAAAGCTTAGACCTTTTAGGCCCGGTACTATAAACGAAATTTGACTGGAAGTTTAGTTAAACCGAACCAAAAATTTAACTGCTGGCACCGTTAATAAACTCCTGGTTAAGTTAAAACGCAGTGCAATGCTTTTGGTATACCTGAAGACAGAGAAAAGAAGACAATCGTTAGTCTTCTTCTTACAGCACAACGAAATGCTCTTGGTACGCTTGTCCGCTTAGGAAAAACTTAAAACAATCTTAATTAAATGTCATTACGATGAAAATTAAGCGTTAAATTAACCTGATAGGCAACCATTCACAGGGAACAATAGTAGCGTTTACAGTGACAAGCTCGATCGCCAATATTGCTCTTTTTATACTGCAACTAAATGCTGTTGGTAAACCTGCTAGCATAGCAAAAAGATTTATGTTCTGAAATAGTGGCATTTAGGATAAAAAATAAGCGTAACAGTTTAGCGTTAAATTAACGTGACCACTCACAAAGAAAAATAAGCTTTACAGTATAAAGCTCGCAGCACTTTAGGTACTACAAGAACAATTCAACTTAGCTAAAGTCGTGTAGGTTAAATACCAAAGTGGAATTTAAATTCAGCATCTTCTAAAGATACCAATACGGTAAAATCCTCTAAGAACCCCTCCTCCTGAGGGAAAACTAGGAAATTTTAGATCTTGAATTTTTAGTGAGTAGTCTTTCTTCATCGTGAATGAGTTTCTTATAATTGTGTGCCACTAATAAACCTTAATAAATAGTCAAAATCTTACCACACCTTGTTAAAACACACAGATTAACATTTTCGAGATATTTTTTGCATGGAATTGATTGTTTGATTACATATCGAAAGGGATTCCGCACTTATCACGCTAATTCGATTTTACAGCAGACCCCGGGCGCAAGGGGTGAGATAACAGTGCCCAACGGGCGGCTGAAGCACCACAAGGGAACACCCACCAGGTTTCCCCTCGACGTGAAGTTCGCGAACGAAGATTGTCATCCAGGTTTCGACAGGTGGCCCCACCTAGGCCAGACGACCGCAACGCCACCTCGGCACCGAAAACCGCATTTACAGGTGTAGTCAACACACACGGAAAGGCGTTTTTTCTCAAGTGCTACGTATCCATTTATTAACTAACCCTGCGGCACAACACCTCTTTCCGGAGCAAGGCCTACCGCCCGGCCGTCGCGTCCGCCACCTCTGCCCATCTGAGGCGTCATGAGCGGGGTGTAGTACTGGAGGGTGGCACGTAGTCAACCTATCTCCTTTATCAATTGGCTCCTCAGGGACCTAACAAGGCTGAGTGCACCATGCACCAGGTCTTCCAGCGGGAGAAAATCCCCACGCAGACACCGAGAATCGAACCGGGTCTCCCGCTTGGTAACTAGCAGTGCTATCACCGCGTTAAGCAGACGACCATATCCATTAATTAGTTTCACTAAATCTCATACAAAGAGTATGGAATTTTAAGACAGAATATACGTAGTGACCCGTGATAAATTATCCATGGTGCATAATAACACCATTTCTGCAAAGATTTATATCGATTATTTTTAAGTAGAGAGAAAAATAAGCTTTTATAGGAATAGTGGGCTGAGAAATTTATGTGAAAACGAGCACCTGAGATATTTTATAATTAGATGAAAATTTACATGTTTGTAGTTTCTCTTTGATCCAGTAATTGTTTAACCTTGAAATGCTGGCATGACATCTGTCAGACACCCAACAAACTAAGAAATGTTAACCTGCATTATCTAATGAAATCTAAACCCTGATATTTATAGTACCTTTATATCGTGGCTTACTGTTTACATATGAGTAATTTGCCAGTGCACTGCGAGAAAATGGCGGAGAAAAGACCAATCTTTGGTGTGTGCACTTCATGTAATTTGTATTTAGTGCTTATTAGAAAATAATAGGTGTTTATAAAAACTGACATACACAGTGGAAATGAAAATAAGACGCAATACACTCCTTTACTAACTTTTTGCATGATTAATAACGTTTTCGATTTTTTTATATTTCCCCCTTTTTTATAATAACTAAGAAAATTCTCACATGTCAAACTGATGCTCAAGGAGGCCATAGTTAAATAAAAAGGCTTAAATTAAAAAAA
The DNA here is from genome assembly GCA_030765045.1 of Tenodera sinensis. NCBI lineage: Eukaryota > Metazoa > Arthropoda > Insecta > Mantodea > Mantidae > Tenodera > Tenodera sinensis. The sequence goes on from CM060968.1 coordinate 58,419,841, forward strand.
AAATTAAACATTGCTACTATAAAGGAACAGCCTTTAGAAGTCTCTCAGACGTCACGTCACAGGTTGTGTGACACGTTTTCCACGTCACCGGTTAAAGGTTAACAAGACAAAGTATGTCTAGTAAAAGGTGATAACAGAAGTTCTCGTATGCTAAAAGCTCTCGTGGTTTGTAAAACCTACTCAACAAGTGAGCATAAAGAATGTGTGGAAGCCGCCGCTGATCTCTTAACTCTAATTTATGTAGGTTATCGCTAGCTGCTTTTATTTAAAATACAGAGTTACTGTATATTTTTATATTCGGAGGGGTCATTAATCAATACAGTGTAGGCAACCTAATTGCGGGAGATTTCGCCCTTCGCTTGTTTTAAACTGGAATATTTATGAGTGATAATTATTCTCATAGGCTACTCCGGTTTGAGAAATAGGGTTGGTCATGGCGGGAGTAGGTACAGTACGTGCATCAAACTGTCGATAACGTTCATACGCAATACGCCACTGTAGTGCCTGTCTACGAAGGTATGTAAGTAATTTTTACTGCTTTTTCTATCAATTAGACAAAATACATTTAACGCAAAACTTCGCAACCGAGATTTCAATGGAAATATATACTTTAAGATCCCTGAATTAAAAAATATATATAGTTGCGTTCAAATAGGTTTCTGTACTCATTCATCTACAAACTTTACAAACCTTGAGCCAATGTCCCAAGTCCAACAGTTTGGTCAAAAGCACTGCATAACAAAACTGTACCGTGAGGCATCGAGAGTTGGATACAATTTTGTTGCATTCAGTTTTTTGTATCCAACGCGACTGAGTTGCATATTTTTTCCTTCTAACACATGAAAACAGTCAATGTCAGTGACGTAACAATATGGTGTACTGCGCATGTAACATGTAGTCAGGTGTTGTGTATGTGTGAGTTTGTTTGAGTTTGTACTGTAGCAGTTAATTGTTCGTGATCCTGCAATCTTTTGCGCGTAATTTTGCCTTCAACACAATGTAAGAGGTTTAGAAATAAATCTTCGGCAATTTGCAGAAAATTGCGATAGCTTTCCGGATCCTCTAACCTCAATTCATTTTGTTGTAGACCCAATATACCTTGGCCCTGTTCTCTTCTTGGTAACCATGACAACTTCTTTTACTTCCACTACATCTTTTCTTCTTGAGACTCGTGGAAATAAATACTAAACCTATACTTAATATACCTACCAGTCGCTAAATTAATATTTACGCCTGCCATGTCTATTTCTCACGCTTATTACGTGAACTGTCATTTGTTTTTGGACCAAAATATACCATAGAGGTCAGAGACGGTTTATTTTGTGTACTTTTCCATTGGATACGAAAAGTTTGGTCAAAAAAAAAGTTGGATCGTGGGACACCGGCTTTATTCTTCTATCTACTTCTTGTTAATCGACATAAACTTTCATTACATTGTTACATACTTCGTTGTAGCTGTAGGAGAAAGAAGGCTTAAAGTTGGCTCACAAACACCGACAACGGTGACGATAAACAGAACCAGAGACTTGGAACATATGTATTCAAATGGGAATGTTCACAAGCAACGCCAAGCCTTCCCCGCCCCGGCAACGCGAAAGAAGACTTGACCAAGGTTTCATTTTCTGTACTTTCTGTTCCTGTTACCAGGCACATCATGTTAGATTGATATTGTCCGTATTAGACTTTTCAGTTTAGAAATTAATCAAGGTGGCCGTGCCATGAAACAGCCGCTAGAGCTCTCTGTAGCCGCAATCTGGAAAAAAAAAGAGCATTGGTCAGTTGACTTCCCAAAGAGTAATATTGACCTTCATTTTCTAGTATCTTATCAATCTTGTCTTGCTTGTGTTGCCGGTATTGTTATGGTTCCCGTTGTCGGGTGGTTGTGAACCCGTCTTAACGCGATAGTCAGATTTTTAAAAAGTGGATCGCTGTGTACAGGCTTTGCACGCGCACAAGAAAAACCGAAAACTGACATCTTAAAAAAGTAAATATTTCAGAATTTAAACCAATATCAAAGAATGTCTCCAAAATGAGTAACGCCAAAAATATATACAGCAGAGTCACGCAAATGGAGTCACTTGAAGACGCGATTTTTGTTTTTTGAGGCCGAATTTTTTGCTTCGCTGTCATCTCTCTGGAACATCCAAATAGTTGACATCTGACCATGAGTGTCGGCAGACTTTTTTCCAGGGGGGGGGGGCCACATGTTGGAAATTTGCAATCATATAATATTAAATCATTATTTTACTGTCAACATTTATAATATTTATTGCAGATAACCGTATTAATTTGTGCTAAATAAAAATTGTTCTTTACATCAAAATTAAAATAATACTTTAATAGTCAGTAATTGACAGCACATTAAGTTCACCAACTTCCAAGGGGGGGCCGTGGTCCCCCCTTGCCCCCGTTTCGCGACGCCCATGCATCTGACGCGTTTATTACATACTTTTGAATCTCTCCACGTCTCTCCTAAAGCGTGTGAGTATTTTAGAGAAATACTGACAGAACTTTGAGGTGATTTCACTTAATTGCAAAGGAGCTGAAAACCCTGAAAACAAAGCCACTTAATAAGGCACCTGATTGGTTGATGGGGCAACTACTAATTTTCCCACTTAGCATGTGTAGCAATAATTAAATGCCGTAAAACTGGACAACTTTGCACCATATGCATTTATCATACTATGTAAGTACATGATTATCAAAAAGTCCCATGTCAATAAAACATGTCGTTTTGAAGCTGATAAGCTGTGCTGCAATCTGGTGTAAGCTTATGTGAGTGTTCTTCCATATGCTCTTGGCCAAAGACGTTTCAGTTGAAGTTATGGTTTTCTATATTTGCTTTTATCGTGAAAATTTCCATGCTGGCGATGAATAGATAGCCATCTGTAAATTAATTTTAATTTCTGCATGAGTATATGGGTATAGACTAGTGTCCCGTTATGCTTAAAATAATATAGGGTAATTATTTAATTAATAGAACGAACGAAACTCTCCAACCGCGTACTGTGAGGTACAACTCTGCACCGCCATTTTTTCTCCATTCTTCAAAACTGTAACTGTCATTTTCAACAAACCATTCTAAGTATGTTGCAGTCCACTTGTAAACTATGTAGACCTTACAATCGATACTCTTTCATTATTAATATTTGTTAATAAACAAGTAGAATTATCTACAAAACAATATCAGGTTCAAATGAATGAATTTCAACCTTTCGGAAGCATGACTTTAAATTTTTGGTCACATTGCTGTTACCTTCTTTATTTAACACAAACATTGGATGTTTTTGGCCCATGAAAGTTAATTGGAGACGTGCCTTAGACATCTGGAAATATATCCCATCAGGAAGATCTGCACTACAGTCCCAAAAGATGAGTTTCCACATTTTCTTGGCATGAATAGAAAACTTCCAATTGAAGCAGGAAGAAAACACTTCATTTAACGAGATACATGACCATCAAGAAGAACGAATGAAACAGAAGTAACAAAACAAACTGCCTAAAAAGTAAAAAAAAAGAGCCTAGAAATGACATCTGACAGTGATTTCAATTTGTAAATGGTATTAGATGACAAAACCGTCAGAAACTGAGAGTGAAAGCAGACCAACCTGGTCAAAGAAATAGTGTGTGATTTAAAAAACATTAATAGTGCTGATTATTTGTCAACTATTTCGGTGAACTGTACCCTGGTTTTGTAACAGATATCCAGAAGAACAGAACCCAAATCAATGTAGTGCAAGTCCAGAAAGACCTGGAAGCAGCCTGTCGCGAAAGATGAACTTTGGTATGATGTTGAAAATGTAGCAGAAGTGACTTCTGGGCGCAAGAAACTATGAAGATGTGTTTATCTTCAAATCATATTTTATCTTTATTGTTCCTGAAATTTCAAAATACTTATTTAAAATAGAGACTGACCTTAGTACATTGAAATGATTATATTTGGTTGTTAAATTTATAATTTGAAATATAGTAGTCTAACTTTGCATTAAATGGTGTTTTTATAGGAATATACATGGAAAAAGTGATGTGGTGCAAAGATATCCTACAACTTTGTACCACTTTTCAATGTTTTTCTCTTATCGTATATGCCTCAAATGGATGTGTTAGTACTAAAAGGTTGAATACTATATATAGGAATAACATTTATTTTTCTCGAAGCTCTATCTAAATTTTCTTTAAAGATATTTTTAAAAAAACATGAAAGGTGGTGCAGAGTTGTGCAGTTTTACGGTACCCTAAACAGCATAAAACTATTAACCTTAGGTATTTAATTTATTGATGTATTTTGTTTATGACGAGAGTAACATTTAAATTTTTACATGAAGATCGTTATCATTTTTGTATTATGTAATGCTTTATGTAATATTAGTGTAATATATTTCTGTTTGTAATTCAACATTATAAAAATGTTACACTTCTGTAAAGTGAGGGCAGTTTTCCCATATTTGAAATATTTATGTATTAAAAAACGCTAAAAGTTGCATAACCTCAATAGCTGTGTCGATATATCAATTCCAAATTAACAGTACTTCATAGGAATAAATGACCTATTGTTCTAATATTCACGAAGGGTACCTTTTGCGTTAAATCGATTAATAAATAAATGTATAATTTGTACCTTCGCAACACTTAGTTATTTGAGATAGATGTAATAGATTTTTTAACAAGACTGTTGGATTTTGCTTTTCATTATTAATGAATGTAGGCGTTAAGATTTCCTAGAAATATGAAGATGGAAGAATAAGTAATTTACTACACTCTACCAGAGCTTTCTTCACTCAGTAAAATATTATTATTACTTACTCAGTGAATGAGTAAAAGAAGCTGGAAATACGATATTGTAGTTTCACTAAAAAGCATTGTTGATTTTACCACGGAACTTTTTACATTAAAATTGATCTATCTGAAGTGAAACTTAATACACATCGTGTTACTATTTGAATAAACTATTGCTATTGACTCTTCGGCACTCATATAGTCTGAGAAATATTAGTTGTGAAGTTCTCGTTGTTCTGAGTGACTTTTGATAATTAGTTAACAGTAAGAGAGGAACAAAAACTTACATAAAAATGTAATTTTCTTTTAGGGGAGCAGTCAAGTGAAAATCCTAAATTTTACAAGTTTAAAGTTAGGGTTTTCAAATTTTGGGTGTTTTATTTCTCATATTTATGACTCAACGACAACTGGCGGAGTGGAACTTAGCACCTCGACCGAAAGACGATCTTTTGATAGGGACTCCCCGGGAGAATGGATAAGGCGAGTGGATCCACGACAGAGCATGTGGCAGGGTCCCTGCATTTACCCAGTTAGAAGCACCCCGGCGGAGGCTGGCTTAGCTCCCCTCGCCCCCTCGGGCTTGTAACATTCCATGGGGGGCCCGGAAACCAGTAGACTCCCCTTCCAATCCTGGAAACGAAATTCCAGAGCGCATTTCTTCCCCCTGCCGTGCTACAATATAATGAACCTCAATTATTTCTGTTTTATTATTACATTTTTATTAATTTATTAATACTTCGTTGAATGTACATGTATCCCCAAGCTGTCGCGATATGACCTAGTTCTTAAAGCAAACGTTAAATAAATAAACTTCCCTGTTCATGCCAAGAGCATGGAATTTCAAAGGCAACACATAGTGACCATTTATCGCTTTAACCTACTGTGTAATGAAGGTTTACATCTATTAGGTACAATAATAAGTTTCTGTAAGAGTAGTTTGTAGAAGAGTGGGCAGGGAAAGTCATGGGAATGTAACATATCAGATATTTTATTAATAATTTATTCAAAATAATAAAAAACACGATTGTGCAAACAATAGATGCAATACATGTGTGTGAAATACATAGAATCTCGACTTAGCCTGGCCTTTTCGAACTATATATTCATCGATTCTGTTGCAATGCATTTCTCACACTAATATCACAATGTACTATTTAAAATGGCGCATGTTCCTGAAATGGTCGTATTCGCGGTCGCTAGACCATTTTCTTAGAGAAATTTGTTTGTTCACGAGGTTATTGAAATGACGTAACCCTATGGGAAGTTAATATAGTTGAGTCGAGACGGAGGAGATAATTGCCAGGGCGACGTAAAGCGAAAATTACTGCTAGCCTCATTATGTAAACAACCCCGTCCTGGCTACTGTATTGGTTAGGGCGACACAATGTAAAATCGAAATGGTTAGGTGCCCAATTTAAAACCAGCCCCATAACTCATATTCCTGACTCCTGCGCTGCACAATTATTTTGTAAATGGATCGATGAAAGATAAATTCTTACTATTATTATTATTCTCCGCTCTTCTGTCTTTTCTTACCTCCTTGTTTTTTCCTCAAATTATCTCAGTAAAATCGACCGTATTGAACTGAAGGATGGTTTCCGTGATAAATGCTCTATCCAGCCTGATAGATACAGAATTACTGCGTCATTAAAGGCATGTGGACATCCTTCCACATAATGCACTTATATATTTCACAAACTTCAATATTTACACCCATCATAAATTATTCTAAAATTCATAAAAGAACGCCCACTTTGGAAACACTGCAATATCCTCATTCTAGAAGCTAAGGAAATTATTTCTATTCACTATATTTCTAATAGCTTTAATAAAAAATGTTATATGCATAAAAAATTAATAAAACTGACATAATATTCACGAACATTGGTACTATTTGATTTACTATAGTCATAATAACCTAGTAAAAATTCCGTACAAGATGGCTCCGCGGTAACATGTGAGGCTCGCATTGGGGACGTCCTGGCTTCGATTCCGGTGGCCGACCTTCCTGGCTCATGGGTTTTTTCGGTGGTTTCCTGGGTCGCTATGCGGTAACTGGGAAGGATAATTACATTCCACAAATTTCCTGTCCTTTCAGTGAGTGAGTGTTGTTTAAGGGCCCGTCGGCAACTAGGTCATTAGGGCCCGTTCTGTCCTTCCATATCACCTCGCTTCACCTTTCATCTACTTGGTTGTTTCAGGGTTCCAAGTGTCGGTGGAAGTTTAGGTGTGCATGACGGTATTTGTTCTCGCTGTAAATTCTCGTCTCCGTATCCGTGGAGGTCTCCGAGTTCGGGGCCCGCAGGAGGGGCAGTAGAGCCGGTGTACGAGCCGCTATCGGGAAGTTCAAATCTGTAGTCGTTAAGGACCCTGGCGTCTATTGTCGTTTATTCTCAGGTCCGACCACCCTTCGTATCCCCTCACCTCACTCCTCCCTCACGGGGCGCTCCATCAGAGGCTTAAGCACGAAAAAACTTCTACAGATCGAGGAGCTAAATCGCCCCTCCGAACTTGTCTGAACTATCTAAAAGTTTCTAAGCTAACTAAAATGCCCCATCTGTTATGTCCATATTTGCTTATAAAAAGCTCTTACGCTAAAGAAATTTTTGATTTAGTAAAAATGCCGTAATATTTATGGACATTGGTACAGTAAAGTTCCGCCAATCCGAACCCCTTTGATCCGAAAATCCACTAATCCAAACACGGCTACGAAAAAATATCTACCAAATTTGTTTTGAATTTTAAAACAGGAAAAGATACAGATTAAACTAGTTTTTCCAAGTAAAAACGCAAATATATTAGCACAGAAAAACATGAAATAAATGCTACAAGAGTAAACAGTGAGTCTGTCTGCTATCTTATTCACAAACACTAAAACACAGAAGGCCTAGACGTACTAACAATCTGCATAATGAATTTTGAATGCAATTTTTTTACATTAATGAGAAAACAAAACGGAAAAGTAAATCAACACTTAGGAAGTGAAGTCAGTGATCCTCTTTAGACACAACGCACTGAAATGACTTGAAGAGGCAATGTTTCGCCAACTTCCATTCCGACTTCCACTAGGTTACTTGCGTTAGGCGGGCGGCCAACAGTGTCTATAAAAACATTGCAGTAATTCGTTTTCGAGCCTCAGAATGTAGTTGTAAAATAACAGCACACTGTACAATTTCCTAATTTCAATTTTTTTAATACTTGACACATAAACGCTTAAGGTCAATATGTTGTAGTATCTGACGAAAATCCACCTATTCCGAATTTCCACTAATCGGGTTCGGTCCCAATTAGTTCGGATTAGTGAGACTCTACTGTATATATTTTGATAGACTATATCCATAAAATTTAATAAAAAACCCCTAGACTAAGGAAAATATTTTATTTACTGTATTTATCACTACTTAGTGAGTCCCCTAAGTTAAGGCAAATATTTGAAACACTTTACTTGTAACAACTTAAGCACAACTTCCTAGATAATTACAACTGGGAATGAAATATTGGCGGATGTTGTATTTCTGATTTCTTAAAACTCCACCTGACAATCTTCCATGTTCTGGAAGTAAAGTGTGTAACTTTTACTGGGGAAAGAACTCTTGCTATAATCGAGTCGGTTTAGATAATTACAGTAGGTGAAATGTTAAACTTTTGCACCTTCTCTTTGATCCCTTAGTTATTTAATAACATAAAAACTGTATAGGTAGTTTTCACGTAATCCAGAAATCCTTGACAACATTATACAACGGAATAGAGATGAAAGTGGTGAAGGAGAAGATTTCGTACCTCCAAGTCACCAATTTTGGAAAGGTACACAGCATTGTACCATACAGAGAAATTATTTATCTGGATTGTTGATTATAAACATCATTGAGCTTTTTGATGTTAACCTGGACACTATTTTCTCTGTTTCTAACGTAATTGCAATCCACAGTAAAACGTTTTGGCGGACGAAATATTAAAATATTGTGACAAATGGCAATTCTGGGCTCTGCCACTTTATTTCTTCTAAAACTGATAGCGAAACGCTAACACTGTTACAGAAACACTGTTATGCGTACAGTTGGGGTGTACGTACAGAATCACAGTTTGCATCTCATAACCTTGCAACTCAAATCCGTTCTGTTTAACTGTCCTTGACACTGCTACGGTAACACAATCCTCTCACAAACAACTTTACTGTTCTCAACTTTGACAAGCCAGTTGCCATAATCTCTGAATTACCGGCGAATTCTCTGGAAAAATCAGAAATTTCTCCACTCTTTTTGTAAATAAGTCCCTGTACATCAAAAGCCTCTAGAAATGCGTAAAACGGCGTTTGTTCTGAGCCTCCCATAGTTCGTCTTGTTTGCCGTCTGGCGCTTACAAGACAGTGGAGTGAAATAACTGTCACTTAATTTTTCTCTGAGGTACGGCTGCCACGACAGTGTTTTGGTTCCTAGGAAGTTCTCTCTATATACCTGCATCTGTGAAAATAGATTCAAAGCTGCCCTAAATCTTGTACAGTGTCAACAAAATCTCTGTGAAATATGTATCTTATACCCATAGTTAGCGAACGAACTATTTTATTTTGCTTTTCCTTCTGTTTTTCTCAGTTGTCATAGGAGAGGGACATCTGTCACAGTGCGACTTACGAGACATCTATTGCTAGGAGGAAGGGGTGAACTGAAGCAAACATAGGAGCCTACAGAGACTTTCGGAAGTCTAACAATTAGAGGCTGAAATGACTTGTCCATCGCTGGAGCTGCATAGAGAAGGTGGTGAACTCCCGTCAACCAAGCATCCCTCTAATATCCGTGAGGAAGTGCCCTTTCCTTTAAGAGCACATTTCCTTGCGCTTTTACTGCCGCCGCTCTTGATATACTAACAAAGGAGGTTACCAAATATCTAGGAAAGAGGATTTAACCTCTTATCCCTATCAGGTGCGGGAGAATTTCTCCAAAAGTTTTGAAAAGAAAAAGTGTACCCTACTGACTAAATTTAAAATGCCCCGGGAGAAAAAAATCAACTCTATTAGAGTGAGAATGTGTAACCTAAGCTCTTGCACGTATTGATCACAGTTTTACTATTTACAATATGCGTTAGTTGTTGTTGTCATCGTCGTCATTCCTGTTAGTCCTTTTACTCTGTGCATATTTTTCGTGAGGGGTTTTGTGGTTACATTTCGTATATAAGACTTAATTTCTTTCCTGTAACTCCCAAGGCGTAGCCTTCCACCAGGTGGTTGTCTGTGGCCGGAGTTTTGTCTGCATCTTCATTCTGGAGGAACAGCCTTTCTCACCCTTATACGGATCTGAAACACTCAAATAGGTTGTGTTAATGTTTCCACTCTGTACAGATGGAACTAAATTCCTTTCTACTTCCTGGTTTTTGTTTTCTCTGTTCCCTCCCCACTTTTGTTGCTTATGCTTAGTTATTACTCTTCTGTCCTTAGCTTTTCTTGCAAGCTTTAAGCTCATAGTTCCTTATGTTGGAACTCAGTTGTACACATGGAGGAGTCCTTCACTATGAACTGATAACTCTTAAGGGTAGATACTGTCCTTTGTTATGTCTGCTCCCTAAACGAGCGCTGGTGTCCCTTCCCTAGTATTCTGAAAGAGCTTCTACGTGACGCATTTTGGCTCAATCGAGAATTCTTCCCAATTTAGGGGCATTGAATATTTTCCTTAGCTTCGACCTTTGAACCTCAATCTCGAGCGGTGCATTTTTCCTTGCCCGATCTGTACCCTTTCTTTGCCACTGACTTACCATTTCCACTTTTTCCCTTTAAGTGACTAGACAGAAGAGCCCTCCAGTGGTTTGCGTAATTTCAGCTGCCTAAGGGTCGCATTTTGGAGCAACTTGGAGAATCACTAAGAGCAGCGGGGCTACTAGTCACTATTTTTTTATTCTGAGGCAAAACATTATTTTTTCTTTCTTAACTAGGTATTTATTTCAATCACAATACATTACGGATTCTTTGCACTATTTTGCACACTCTGTGCTAGGCTCCTTCC